>OZ012735.1:214299843-214667343 GCA_963859935.3 Lathyrus sativus | reverse complement strand
TAAGGTCTGATTTGGCCTGACATATTTAATAAAAAAATTAGACTTAAATTTTTTTTTAATTTCTTTAATTAAATAGGTCAGATTTAGACTACAAAAAATTTTAAAAATCTTATAGGACGGCCTATGTATTAGAAAACCTTGTTGCCTATATAAAAAAATGAACTATTTAAATTTTTATAAAGATTAGATCAAACAAAAAAAATCATTTAATAAATCATAAATCAGATTTATGCCTTAAAATTTTCTCTCGTGTCAGACTTATTTCTTCTAAGGCCTTTTTTTATAACTATTTCCACCTCTACCCTCCCTAATTCAACCTTTGAACCTTGTTTTCTAAACACATCGGTTGATTATTCGGTCATCTTTTATCTAAAGTCTTTACAAATACAGCATAGATGAAGAAGGGAAAAAGAAAAACTTAAAGTCATGAAGTTACAGGAAACTAAAAAAAGATGAAAACAAGCTAAATTTCACTTTTTTTTTAAACAAGAGAACTCACTTTTTTTAATAAGCAAAGAGAACTCACTTTAGTTACAGTAACTAATTACAAACAAAGTTTCATAGTATACAATACTCTTTAATCATTTCACCTACTGAGTAGAGGAAACCAACGTTCTTGAAAAGAAGATTGATAAGAAATCATGAAAAGAAGAACAACAAGAAACAAACCAACACCCCAAGGAGTTCCACCTGCTCTATGAAGTGATTCTCTCTCCGGCAAAGGAATTAAAGAAGACAATACTCCTCCATCTCCATAGTTGGAAAGAAAGTGAACAACAAGCAGAAGCAGAAGTGGTGAAATCATTAGAAACAACTTCACTTGATCCATTATGCTCTCTATTATTGGTTCATAGTTTGAGTACCATGAGAAACCAAGGAAGATTAGGAGGGTGAATAGGAAGAAACAGAGGTGTAAGGGGAGAGCTGGTTGAGAGTTTTGATGAGTGGTGGCCATTTTTCTTTGATTAGATCCTTAAGACAATTATGGGGCGAAAAGGTTAGTGTTTGTGAGAAAATAATGCACACATGGTGGTTTTATAGTGGGGGATATTGTCGTCTAATGTGCTAACTTTTTTGTTTAATTAAAAGTAATCACCATTCCTTATAGAACAAGTGTTTAGAAGAGTTAATTTTTATAATTTAAATTTACCAATTATTTTATTTTATTATATATAAAATGTATGAAGCAATAAAATAATAATATCATGAATCTTATTTAAATTTAAATTCGGCATAAAAATCACACTTCAATTTAGACTAATTTTACATGAAGAAACAATAAAAAACAACATAATTTTTTTATAACTTATTTTAGAATATTGACAAGTCTTATTAAGAATGTTTTATTTGATATATTTCAACGGATTGAAGTATTTATTAAGAAAGAGACGTTTGTGAATTTTTTGACTGAGTTTCTCTGTTAGTAGAATTGAGGACTGAATATTTTCCCGTGTCTCAAGTATTTTTCAAAGGCAATTCAAGTTAAATGGTTAAATATGAAAAGAAAAAAAAACATGTTTTAACAATTAATCTACTTTCATACCATTTGTTTTTAACATTTTTAATTTTCTAGTATTAAATGAGGATTCATGCATGAATGCAATGAAAGAGATGAATCTCATGATAAAGAAAAGAGAGTGCATGATCTTCATGCATTGTATATTTCATTATATTAATTACAAGAGAGAATCCTAATGTTATAGAGGAGCATAGGTTACTGCACTTCTTAACTAACTTTCTTCACTTACTAAAAATCTTTTTATAGTTAGTATGAAAAAATATACCTAACTCTAGCTATATATGACTCCAATACTCCCCCTCAAACTCATAGGGAGTGTAAGACTATGACCTTGACTTTGGAACGAATATTAGTAAATAAGGTGGTAGGAAGTGGTTTTGTTAGCATGTCAGCAATTTATGCATGGCTAGGTACATTTCGAATATCCAGCTTCCCTGCCATTATTCTCTCTCGAACAAAATGAATGTCTAGTTCTATGTGCTTAGTTTACGTGTGTAAAATTGGATTATGTGATTTCAAAATTGCATCGAGATTATCACAGAGCAAAGTAGTAGTGATATAATTGATATGAATTTTTGTGAGAAATGATTCAATCCATAAAAGTTCTGAAGTTGTGTGCGTTAGGACGTAGTATTCAACTTTTGTACTTGAACGAGCTACAAGTGACTGCTGCTTTGAGCTTCATGCAACGAGGTTAAGACCAAAATATATGCACGAACTAGATGTTGATCTTCTATCTTCTGGATCACGTGTCCAATCATAATCACTATATGCTCGCAAGGATATTTGATGTAGTGGATTAGCAGGTGGTAACAACAACCGATGTATAATAGTTCCACTTAGATACCTTAGTATCCATTTAACCAGACTCTAATGGAACTCAATAGGTGAAGACATGAATTAAAATGCTTTGTTTACACAAAATGCAATGTCTGGACGTGTGTCACATATTTCAACGCGCATACTGTAACAGCCCAATTTTCACTAACTAATTATTTATATTAATTAAATGATTTAAGAGGATTGTTTGATTAATGTATGATTAATTAAATGAATTAATAGATGTTAGAGAGAATTAGAAGGGAAAGACTTATAAAGGAAAAGTGGAGAGAAAGAAAAAGATAGAAACATAAGAAAAGAGAAGGAGAAAGAGGAGAAAAGAGAAGGAGAAGAAGAAAAAGTTGGAAAAGCTCAAGAATAACTCTCAAGCATCGATTAATCGAGGTAAGGGTGTGAAATATCATTATTGTGTCAATGTATATGATTGTGTATGCTTGGGTTAGATTGTTGGTTGTTTTCCTACAACTTCCATTTTAGGGCAAATTGGATTTAATCGATAGAAATCGAGTTTTAACGGTAGAAACTAGAAATAAGTGATATAATTAAGTCGAGGGAGGTTATACTAAGACTATGGAATTTGTTTAGTGAGAATCGATAGGTTTTGCGAAGAGTTGAGGACTTGATGACAGTGAGAATTTTCTGAATTCGCAGACGTTCGCTAGCACCTTCGCTAGGCGAACAGGTCGCGAACATTCGCTAGCAACTCGCTGAGCGAATAGGTTGGCGAGAGGTCCCAGACTTGGACAGAATACATTTGACCTGGTTAGCGGGTAGCGAGTGTGGTGGCGAAGGATTCGCTAGGGACTCGCTGCAGCGATGTAGGTAGCGAGCGAAGCCAGTAGCTTCTGTTTGCCTTCGCGAGCTGGTTCGCTAGGCGAACAGATAGCGAGCATTCGCTAGAGACTCGCTAGGCGAGCAAGCCAGCGAGCGTGACAACATTTTATTTTCTTGTGATTCCATTACATGTTGACTTCTTTATTCGATTGTGTTCAATCCTTGTTGGAAATGAGTAATTATATACTGTGAAATATATGTTGTGGGTAGCCGTATAGCGTGAATCCTAGATTGTGAGATTGATTGTGAATACTTATTGCTTGATAAATATATTGATGATATATGAATATGTTGTGTGTGCAATCGTATTATAATTCTTGTATGATGAATTATGTGAATGCATGGGATTAAGATGTGAACGGTCTTAAGTGCATTTGGTGTTTGATTGCATATGCATCATGTAGTCAAGAGGAAATGTTTGCTAGTTTCGTGGAGACTAGTGACTTGTCCCAAACCTAGAAGGGTGGGTTTGAAAGCTTAGGGAACGGGCTTTTGTTGTTATCGGTCTAGAAGGATGGACCCGGTTTAAATGTAAAAACCGAAAAATGATAACAAGTGTTGGTACCACATGGCATGAGTTGCATTGAGTTGCATTGAGTCACATGATTAATGTGTATTGTTGTATGAAAGTTTACCTTTATGTGAAGTGTTGAATCGAGGAATGTGTATGTATATATATATATATATATATATATATATATATATATATATATATATATATATATATATATATATATATATATATATATATATATATATATATATATATATATATATATATATATATATATATATATATATATATATATATATATATATATATATATATATATATATATATATATATATATATATATATATAATTATATGCTTTGACTATTATGATAATATTTCTCACCCTTCTGCTGCTTCATAATGCTCTATGAGGCATTGCAGATTAGGTTGCTGGAGGTCTTTTGTGAAGTTTAGCTTCATCCTTTTGGTCGGTTATGCTCTGATATGTAGCACCAGGTAGTTAGGATTGTATAGTATTCTTTTGGGCTACATTTGTGTAGGTATCTGTTGGTAATGTTCTGTAAACATGAATGATATTATGTACCAAACTGAATTATGTATCAAAATGATAACATGTCTTAAGTAATTCAATGTTTTAATCTTCCGCTTTAATTTCTAAATATTGAGGTGTGGGTGTAGGACTAAGTTCCTCTGTTGAACTACCCCATTGTTGCATGTCTTTTATAGAGCAGGTGTTGTATGTTATTTTGATGAATGATGTGACACACTTCTTTTATACCATATCTTAATTTACTCTGATGAAATTTATCATGTGCTTATGTGATTTAATTGTTTATTTGGGGGTATAGAAGGGGGTGTTACACATACGGTTAACCTGCACATAGCTCGATCATGCAACACATCTGAACCATGTTTGCTCAACTTACAGTGACTAAACATGGGAGTGGTCACTCCATTTTCACCGTACATGTTAACGTTTCTCTAGATATCCTTGATGTAATATGATTGCATGAGTAACATGGATCCATTTGATTGATAATGAACTTCGATACCTATGAAATAATTTGGGACACTAAGCTTCCTCATAACAAATTTATAACGTAACTTGGTAATAAGATCATGAATCAATGTAGGATTTGTGCTAGTTAAGAGAATATCATCAATATAAACTAGAGTATACAATGTTAATCCTCAGTGTTTGTAGACAAAAAGGGAATTATTACATTTGTTGGACACAAAACTAAACTGAATCAAGGCTTGGTGCACTTTTTCATACCAAACCCTTGGTGCATGTTTCAAACCATAGAAGGCCTTCCTCAATGTTCAAACCAAAGTAGTATTACAGTCAACAAAGTCAGGGGGTTTCTGCATGTAAACCTCTTCTTAGAGATATCCATTGAGAAAAGCATTATTGATATTAATTTGTTGGATTTCCCATTTGTATGTGATAACCAAGGATAAGATAATATGAATGGTTGTTGGTTTTACCACAGGTGAGAATGTTTCATGAAAATAAAACCCTTGTTATTGTTGGAAGTCTTTGGTTACTAGCCTTGCTTTATATTTGTTAACACTCCCATATGGATTTTCCTTTGCCTTGAACACCCACTTGCACTATAGGTTTTCTATTAGGTGAAGTGTGGATAATCTCCAAGTGTCATTCTTTAATAGTGATTCATATTCAGACTTCATGGTTTCATATCATTCTAGATGTGGAAGGGCTTGCTTTGCGGTATGTAGTTCAATGTGATCAAGGAATACTTTAGTTTTAGATTTTCATGTTTTAGCTATAGTCATCATGGGATGGTTGTTGACTAAGGATTTGGTAATTGGCTTTGAGTGTGAAATGATGGAGACAAAGAATTTATGGAATAACTTACTAAGTTTTGTTACTAGGATAAACTAGTGTCCTTGGCTTGAAGTTGCTTGGATTGGAATTTATTGACACATTAAGATGACATAAGATCAAGTAGAGCAGTAGTAGAACATGGAGATGTGTGGGATCCTGATTAGATAATATTAGAAACATGTGATAGGTTAGAAGAATGGCCTTCATATAAAGCTTGTGTTTGATCTAACTTAGTAGGTCGACTTTGTATGATAGATGAGTTTGGAAAATAAGGTTCAAGATTAGAATTATCTTACAGACTAGTGGATAGGTTGTGACTCCTTGATTGACCTGAAGGTCTAGCTAGATTAGGTGTAAGAGAAGGATTATTTATGGTTTGACTGGAATTTGTTCCACAGGTCTTTTGGATTATGTTCTAAAGAATAAGATAAGCAATACAAAAGGAACATTAGGTTGGTCATGATTAATACCTTTGGAACTCTCATCAGAATTGTAAGAGAAAAGTTTATTGAATGGAAAATCATTTTCATTAAACTTGACATCCTTGGAGATGAATATTCTTCCTTCAACATTGAAACGCTTGTTGTGCAAGGAAACATAAGGAGATATGAATGTAGTTATTCCAGTTATTGGAAGCCTGTTGATTAGATAGACAAATATAGTAAAGAGGATCCCAATACTTAATTGTCATGAAGCATGAGCAAGAAGAGTTAAATCCATTTCCACTATCTGCATATGCTTTATCTCCTCAATTCCATTTTGATATGAGGTATGAGGGCATGTGATCCTATGCACAATGCCTAGATAATTGAGATGTTAGGTGAATGTCCTGAACTCATCTCCAAAGTCAAATTAAAATCTTTTATATTAGTGTTAAACTGTGTGGCAACATAATTCTAGAATAGTTTGAAATCATTTAGATCATCACTTTTATTCTCGAGTAGATACAACCAAGTTTATTTGGGAAAAGCATCAATAAAAGTTATATAGTATGAGTATCCATTGCTTGAAGGAGCAAGGGATGGTCCCCTCATAGATCAATGTGAACTATATCAAATGCATTAGTATAATTGGTATTGGAAAAAGGAGCATACAATCTATGTGACTTACCAAGAGAACTAGAGTTATAGAATTTTACTAGTTCTTTATTCTTGCATTGAACTTTACGCAACTGAAGTACATTATGAATAGCCTAAGAGTTTGTGTGTCCTAACCTAGCATGCCACACTGGAAATTTATTTGCAACATAATTCTTATTATGAACAAGTTCCAATGCAATGGTATTATGAACAAAAGAATACAAATTTTGTGACTTGTGTTTGAAGAAATATCTTGAAGGTTCAAGAGCAAGATTGTTGGAGTAGTACAATCCACTCCCATCATGAAATCCTTCAAGTAGAACCAAGTTAGATGCCTGGGACTTTTCATAGCACTTTTCAACATGGAATTCAAAAAATGCATTATTATATTTGGCAAACTTTGAGAGATTTATCAAGTTTCTAGTGATTTTGTGAACATTAAGTAAATGGTTTAAGTGCAATATTGATTTTGACATGTGTCACACCCTAATTTTTAAACCCTAAGATTCCACTTCATTTTGCATAATTTTGCATCTTATTAGGTCAATCATCCATACATAACTGAAATTCTGGCAAGCACATGATGGATGTTATTGCCAAGGTTATAACATCCACTGTGACATTGACTATTGTACTAACTAATTAAACTGTAAGTAAAAGCAGTAAATAACACAGCAATTGTTCACCCAGTTCAGTGTCAACAATACCTACATCTAGGGGCTACCAAGTTAGGGAGGAAATTCACTATTAGTAGAATTAATTCAGAGTCAAACAACTCAGTTTGCACTCCTCACTTAAAACCTACCCAATGACACTTCAACATAGAGACACTCTAGACCTGAGTATTCCCACTCACTCCTCCTCAATCACACCGCAGTGATATCCAATTATAGTTACAGAATAAAGATGAAGAAACACTTCATACACACCTTGATCTTGCTTCAAAGCTTTGATCAAGGGACACACACACACTCTTGCTTAAAAGCTTTGAGTGAGACACAACTTAGAATCTACCTAACCAATGCAGCAGACAATTGCTTGGTAAACAAGTATTCCTAAGACTCAATTCACACGTGAAGAACACAGTTTCTTCACTCACAATACTCACGTGAAGAATAACCTTCTTCACTCACAAGGACTCTATATTATTCACTCTTTATTCTTCTGTCAAAATCCTTACTGCTAGGATTTCTCCTTCTGATATTTATAGAGCAGTCAATCCTTTGGGCCTTGGTGCGCACAGTTAGGTTTAATCATAACAAACCCTACTTTTCAATCATCTTCATGCTTGCCATTTAATTTAGGATTATTTGTTTCGCTTTAGGGCTTCTCAAATGTCTCCTGTCTTTCAGCTTGAGCTCCTGATTTGTTTCCTGATTTCTAGATACCAGAAAAACTAACCTGCCCGCTGGATGTCATACGGTCAGTTTCATGACATTCTGTATGACATTCAGGTTAACTTATAGTTAACTTACCCTGCACACACATCATTAAGTATGTCTTAACATTCAGTATGACATACATGCAAGCTCTAAAGTTTTGCCACAAAATGCAGCCAATCAAGAGAACTTACAAACTCCCCCTTTGGCAAATTTTTGGCTAAAACACCCTGTTTAACATATCAGAGTTTACACACAGCAGAAGACTTATCATGTGCCCTGTCATGCAGGAAAGTTACTAGCTCAACACACTCTCAGAGTCTTCACAGTTAGCTCTCACTGTTATAACTCACCTTGTTAACCATTTGTTAGTAACCACTACAAATGTCACACTTTACTGAGTAACACACTGGGTTACTCCCCTTCAACTGATGCACCTTACCAGCTGAGCACTTAACCTACACACTCTGCAGTCACACATATTCATCCAGTCTGCTCTGGATGTTATGACATTCATGATGACATCCTAAAGCACACACACCTGTGCTACTCCCCCTGAAGAGATGCACAAGACACTCTGCTACTATCCTGCAGACACACACAACTCCTAAACACCTTCTAGGATCACACATGGTTAGAAACAAACATTCCTATACACCATATAAATTCACACACATATTGCATCAACAAATTACTAATAGCACTAGGCAGCTGTTATCACACAAATCCTCAGCAGTACCTGTGGTCACACCTGCAAGCATGATTATACCATGTACACACAATAACACATATGCTATCCCACCTGTTTTGCACACCACCTGTTCTTCCACCTGCTGTATTATCACTCTATCTTTCTCTCCCCCTTTTTAGCCACAAATTAAGATCCAACTAAGGACTTAGCACAAATCAACAATTGTAACATTACAATTGTTAGGGGCATATTAAACAAACTGCTCATAGAGAGCATCACAAATACAAATTGTCAAACAATTCCTGCAGAAGGCTAACCAAAACTAATCAACACAAAACTGCAGCAGCACCTCTTCCTGCACTAACTCAGTGGTCACAGCAGGCTTAGACATTAATCTTTTTCTTTAGCTGAGCTGGACCTGTCCTCCTCAGATTCTTCAAAGCTTTCTTCTGTATCATCATTATCTTCTTCTGAGCTGTCAGCATCTTCCTCTGAGCCAGCTTCTTGACCATCATCTTCCCTTGTACCATCATCATCAGTGAGATCAGCATCCTCATCTTGCTCTAGAGACTTTAGCAGTTTTTCAAGAGTTTGCTTCCTTGCACCCAGTTCCTTGCATGTTTCTTTGATTATTGCCATTACTTCAGCTTTTCTGGTTTTGGGACCCCTTGTGGATGTCTCAGTGGAAGTCATGGCAATGTATGGAACATGGGTTCCTTGAAACAACTTATGATGAAAGGTTAAGGGAGTTTCTCTTTTGCTAGCTACATCACTGGTCTTGAGGATATTTGGAAATTGTGCTAACATAATTCCACAGATGAGCGAAGGAAATGCTATGGGCCCTTTTATGTTATAGCTACCAGCATGCTTCATAGTCTGATCAAAGATATAAGTGCCATAATCCAATTTGGTCTTGGTCCCAATATCATAGATAACTCTCCCCAGGATAGTGGCCACTGATGATTTGTGATTAGTTGGCACCCAGTTTACAGCACCAATCTTGTGCAGCACAACATATTTCACACTTAGTTTGCTGGCAGCAAGCTTTCCTTTTGATGGCCACTTTCTAACTTGATTTCCAGTAATTACTTGGCACATTTTGTTGTCAGAGATGGTTAACTCAGGCTGAGCTTCATTTGATCTTCCAAGGAAGTTGTTGATGGTAGTGGGAGTGAAGATGACACCATTTCCTCTCACATATACTTTCCCAAACTCAGTGGATTTTCTATCAGCACACTCATCTGATAAGTTTACTATGAATTCTTTGACCAGAATTTCATAGCATTGGGAGAACTGAATTACAGTTTTCAGCAAGCCTTCATCACAAATAAGGGCCATGATCTCCTTGTTTTCAAGAGAATTTTGTGCAAGCTCTCTCTCCAGGGCCAACCTCTTTTGATATACATATTTCCATCTGATAGCACACGACGGATAATGAAAAGAGATGTTGTCGGTTGGCACTCTAGGGACATTTGCAGCCAGTTTGCTGGTAGAAGGTTTCTTCTTAGATTGGATGTCAGTGACATCAACAACAACATCGGAATCTGTCTCTGGTTCTGAACTAGATTCAACCTTCCTCTTTTTGGTGGTTACTTTGTTCCACCCTTTGGAGGGTCCAACTTGAGTCCTCTTTGTTCTAGCCTTCCTAGTGGAGATGTCTTGCTCAGCAGTCTTCTCAACAGCCCTTTTTGTGCAGATGTCTTGCTCACCAGTCTTCTCAACATCCTTTTTCTTAAGGGAGCTTTGGTCAGCCACCTTTTTCCCTTTCCTTGTCATCAGCCTTTTTGCTATGCCCAGATTGATCTTTGCAATGAGGTCATTGTCAGAATATTCATCTAGGTCTACCAACTCAGTATTTTTGGTGCCTTGAATATCAGCACCCATTTTCTTAGCATCATTACCTTTGTTCTTCCCTTCTGGTGTAGGGTCTTTCAATGTTTTGACATTGTGAGAGACATCAGCTTGATCATCCTGGTTAAGATCAGTCCCCTTATTGTTGGATGGTGTGGGTATGTTGAGTGCACTATCCACCATATCTGCAATTTTAAGGTGTGTTCTTCTCGCTTCCTCTCCATTTTGGTCATCAGATGTAGCAGCAGGAGGGACCCGACCTGAGACAAGGTCTTTGGGTCTTTTTGCATGCAGCATTTTAGGTTCCTTCACCAATAATCCTTCAGGTGTCATCATTCGTAGTGGAGCTATTTCAAGCACTTCATTAGGGTTGGAATCAGCATCGTTGTCGGTCATTCTTTTGGATGAGGATGGTTTAGAATGTTGCGACATTTTTAGGGAAGTTGATTGAGGGAGAAGAAATTTTCTGTGCTGGTTGGAAAAGGTATGGAAGCTGAGTAGTTTGTGATGGCACCAAGAATGGAGAGGTTGTATCGTATAAGTGGTAATGGGGTACGATTGCCCAATAGGAGGGAACTTACCTTTTTGATTTATCATTAAATGATTTAATTTCAAAATGTAATTCCCTTTTACTTTTAATTGCTATAACTCATCATTTCTGGAGGACCTCAATTTTAGTAGAGACCTTTTAAATTGAGACTCCTTGACACTTCTTGAAGCCATGTCAAGACTATTTCGGCCATAATCACCAGGTTTAGCACAACCCTCTTGCCATTTACACACGTTACCCCTGAGTATGTCTCTCTTGAAATCATCAGAGCTTGTTTGGACGGTACTCTTAATGTCACAGAACAAGGTCATGACATTTGGAGTGACATTGCTTTCTTTATGCAGGGCAGCTTCCATGGACTCCATCAGGTTCCAATATAGCCTATCTAGCTTTCCCTGATGTCCAATCTTTGGGCATCCCTTCTTGGCTTGCTTCCCCACAAGATGTTTCTTACATCCTGTCCTTCTTTCTAAAGTATACTTTGAAGATCCACTTGCTGATGTGTTGGACCTAGTCCTTTCTATCTTTAGAGGCTGTCTTCCTTTCTCCAGCCATAGTTGGTCCTTATTTTCTTTATTGATCAATCCGATTATGTTACTTCTGGGCTCCCATAGGTAACAATTATTCTTGGATCTAGTTCCCCTCATTTCTTCCTCACCTTATTCATTGACAACCACACACTTATCCTTTAAAAAATGGACTTTTAAACCTTGATCACATAGCTGACTTATGCTTATTAGGTTAACAGTCATTCCTTTAACCAGCAAGACATCCTTCAATTTTGGAGCTTTAAGACTGTCAAGTTGTCCAACACCTGTGATTTTTCCTCTAGCTCCATCACCAAAGGTTACATGACTGGATGAATGAGGGTTGAGTTTTATCAAGTGATCCTCAATTCCAGTCATATGTCTAGAGCAGCCACTGTCAAAGTACCAGTCCTCTTGGGTTAGCCTCATTAGATAAGTGTGAGCTACTAAAGCCATATTCTTGGAAACCCAATGTCTTTGCTTGTTAGGAGCAGCCTTCTTAGGATTTGCTTGAAGCTTCCTTTTGACATGAGTTCTCTATTTAGATTTCCTTTGATGAGGATGACTAGGAAATCCATGCAGCCAGAAACACAGATTTGATATGACCAAGTTTTCCACAGTGGTAACATCTATACCCTTGGAATCTACTTTTGACTTGGTTCCGGTTTCTGTGTGGTGGATGTTGTGACATTGGTCGTGACATCCTCTTTACCTTTTGAATCTCAGGTTTCAGTCTCTTGAGTTTCAAGGCAGGATTTTGTCTATCAACAAATCCCAGTCCAGACCTATTTCCTGAACTCTGACCACTCTGCAGAATTTCTTCTAGGCTATCAGTCCCAGGGTTTAGCATCCTTATGGATTTAGCCATCTGCTCCATTTTGGATTCCAACAAGTTGACCTCACTTTTGAGTGAGTCTATTGTTGCCAGCTGCTCTATCTTCTCAGCCTCTAATTCCATTATGCACTTCTTCTGGTGCTCTCCTTGCTGATATAATTCAGTACTTCTAATGTGTAGCTTTTTATATGAATATGCTAGTTCATCATAAGTCAATTCATCTTCACTTGAATCACCATCAGATATACATACATTATTTAAAACAGTGACATGTTTGGAAGATTCTCCTTCTGATCCACTTTCTGAATCTTCATCAGACCATGTGACCGTTAGGCCTTTTCCCTTCTTTTTGAGGTATGTGGGACATTCCTTTCTAATGTGTCCATATCCCTCACACTCATGGCATTGAACTCCTTTGCCTTGGCTCAAATTCTCCTCAGATTTACTCTTTCTGTTGCTGTCAGAAGAGGTGTTCTTGGCATAGGGCTTTGACTTATGATCTATCCTTTTGATCAATTTATTGAATTGTCTTCCAAGCAAGGCTATTGCTTCTGACAAATTCTCCTCTTTTTCACCACCCTATACTTCTGAATCCTCAACATGTTTGTGACAAGAGCTATGCTTTTGCTCTTTTTCTCTACAGGTTGATCACACATGCTCATCTCAAATGTTTGGAGAGAACCTATGAGTTCATCCACTTTCATGTTGCATATGTCTTGGGCTTCTTCAATGGTTGTGACCTTCATGGCAAACCTCTTAGGTAAGGACCTGAGAATCTTCCTTACAAGCTTCTCTTCAGCCATCTTTTCTCCCAAGGCTCCTGAGGTGTTTGCAAGTTCAAGAACATTCATGTAAAACTCATGAATGGTCTCATCTTCCTTCATTCTCAGACCTTCAAATTTGGTGGTCAGCATTTGAAGTCTTGACATTTTGACCTTGGAAGTTCCCTCATGAGTAGTTTTGAGAGTGTCCCAAACATCCTTTGCTAGTTCACAATGGTGTACCAGTCTGAAGATGTTTTTGTCTATACTATTGAAAAGTGCATTCAATGCTTTAGAGTTCCCAAGAGCTAAGGCCTCTTGCTCTTTGTTCCATTCCTCTTCAGGAATTAACACATCTACTCCATCCTTGTCAGTCTTCATAGGATGTTCCCAGCCAGAGTTTGCAGCTCTCCAAGCCTTGTTGTCTAAGGATTTTAGGAAAGCAATCATCCTAGGTTTCCAATAATCATAATTAGAACCATCCAGAATAGGAGGTCTATTAGTGAATCCAATATCTTTATCCATAGTACCATAATTTATTTCCCTAGATCTCACCCAGAATAAATAGGCAGGGTGCCTGCTCTGATGCCAATTGAAATTCTGGCAAGCACACGATGGATGTTATTGCCAAGGTTATAACATCCACTGTGACATTGACTACTGTACTAACTAATTAAACTGTAAGTAAAAGCAGTAAATAACACAGCAATTGTTCACCCAGTTCAGTGTCAACAACACCTACATCTGGGGGCTACCAAGCCAGGGAGGAAATTCACTATTAGTAGAATTAATTCAGAGTCAAACAACTCAGTTTGCACTCCTCACTTAAAACCTACCCAATGACACTTCAACCTAGAGACACTCTAGACCTGAGTATTCCCACTCACCCCCCCTCAATCACACTACAATGATATCCAATTACAGTTACAGAATAAAGATGAAGAAACACTTCATACACACCTTGATCTTGCTTCAAAGCTTTGATCAAGGGACACACACACTCTTTCTTAAAAGCTTTGAGTGAGACACAACTTAGAATCTACCTAACCAATGTAGCAGACAGTTGCTTGGTAAATAAGTATTCCTAAGACTCAATTCACACGTGAAGAACACAGTTTCTTCACTCACAATACTCACGTGAAGAACAACCTTCTTCACTCACAAGGACTCTATATTATGCACTCTTTATTCTTCTGTCAAAATCCTTACTGCTAGGATTGCTCCTTCTGATATTTATAGAGCAGTCAGTCCTTTGGGCCTTGGTGCACACAGTTAGGTTTAATCATAACAAACCCTACTCTTCAATCATATGCACGCTTGCCATTTAATTCAGGAGCATTTCTTTCACTTTAGGGCTTCTCAAATGTCCCCTGTCTTTCAGCTTGAGCTCCTGATTTGTTTCCTGATTTCTAGATACCAGAAAAACTAACCTGCCCGCGAGATGTCATGCGGTCAGTGTCATGACATTTTGTATGACATTCAGCTTAACTTATAGTTAACTTATCCTGCACACACATCATTAAGTATGTCTTAACATTCAGTATGACATACATGCAAGCTCTAAAGTTTTGCCACAAAATGCAGCCAATCAAGAGCACTTACAGTAACTAACCAAGCTTTTAAGCTTTGTTTTGTTTGATTTTGTTCATCTGTGAATTAGGGTTTATTCCAAGGAGGTTAAGGGATTGATTAGTCAAATTTTGGATGGACCATCAACCAATCAGGTTCTCACACTCCTAAGAGACTTATTTCCATCAAATGTCAAGGACAAAATGGCCTCACATCAAGTACTTCAAAGATTCAATTGCACCCAACCAATAACTAGGGTTTTCAACCAAGGTCAACTGAACCTTTGACTTTCTGATTAAAACATGATCTCAAGCCTTTGGGACATGATTCAAGACACAGAAATACACCTATGAGGTCCATTTATGGTGTTCAAATAGGCCAAGCGGTTGTTGTTATTGAAGATCAAGAAGTGAAAATTCATCTGATAAAAAGTCAACTACTCCTCTAATTCAAGGTTTGACTTTTGAGAATTTTGGCCAACCATGCCTCCCTCAAGTCAAGGATGGTGATAAAATGAAGTTTGAGCCATGATCGATCAATGGAAATCAAGAAATTGGAGGTTACTTGCAAAAAGGGCAACATTAGGAAAGTTAAATGTTTCTAAGTTATGAAGAAAAACCTAACTTGGTACCAACATTCCAAGGGCGTAACTCACAATCTAGAAATCCATTTTCCTTGATCCAAATATCAATTTGAAGAGCATTTCCCATACTAAAACTTTGTCAATATGAGTGAATTCCCAAAAGGTGCATGGATTTCAAGTTATGAGGGCATAAAGTTATGAAAAACAAGATTTTGAAATCTTATACTTAGAATATTTCTAAGTATGGAATGTTAACTTGGAGAGTGAGTTTTCAAAGCTTTCTTTCTCATGGTTATAGGCTCCAATTTAATTTTTTTTGCAACATGAAAATTTTTAGGCATCTTCTAAGCTTTCTTTTGATTCCAAGAACTCATCCATTGGATGTTTAGAGCTCAAGTTATGATGCTACAAAGATAGGGTCATGAAGTTGTCAAGATGGGCAAGTCATTAGGCAGAATTTTGGAACCAACGTCAAGACAAAATTTCATGGACTTCCAAGCTTCAAATCAATTTTCTTTACATATGAAGTTTGTTCCTCTTGTTCCAAGATTTCCATGGATAACAAGAACTCCTCCATTGGATCAATACAACTCAAGTTATGAGGTTGCAAAGTTAGGGATCCAAAGTTATCAAAATTAATAACTTAGAATTTTTTTCTAAGTCATCTTAAGCTAGTTTGTGGACATGACTTCAAAGCTTATTTTCTTTATTTTCCAAACCTCATTTCAAGATGCTTGCAACATGAAATTTTCTCGTCAATCTCCCTACTTTCCATTGAGGTCAAGATTGCACCATTTGGATCAAAACTCATTGAGTTATGGTTAATTAAAGTAAGCCATATGGATTAATGATTATGCATACCATATTGTAACATTCTCATGTGTACCTTGAGGTTTTCATAAAGTCACTATTTCTACCAAATTCATGTGTATGATCCTTCACAAAACCATCACTAAACATTGCTTCAAATGGCTAAGTAAGCACATGTACCATATGTGTTCATTTTGAAACAATTTGTCAATTAAAGCAAGAGGACAAAATAACAAAACTTGACCTTTAAGCATTCTCTCTCCACTCTCTTGATTCTGACCCTCTCCTTCCACTCAAAAATGACAATTACACACACGAAAAACCATGACATTCGTACCACCACCTTCACTCCACTACACATTTTCATTTTGGTTCAAATCTTTAACCATAAGCTTAACCATAGTAACACATGTTTTAACCATTCCTAGCCTTCATATTTAAGCTAAAAAAATGAAACCCTAAATGAAGAGAGCTCATTTCTACATCCAAAGAACACTCTCTCCTTCTATAATTTTCTCTCATTCGAATCACTCGTTCCCTCAAGTTTCCTTCACTTTTTTCATTCCTTTCATCACCCTCAAAGCTCAAGGAAGCCAAAGAGAAGGTTTGGTTGAAGTTTCAGAGCGAGAACAACAACTGACAACTCCTCACTTTGGGTAACTTTTCTCTAACTCTTTTCTCTCTTTTTAAGGTTCTTTTGAGCTCGTGTTTGTTGCATTCTGAGTTTTAGAAGCATGTAGATCATGTTTATGATGTTGTTGACTCAGTTTGTGGAAGTTTAAGTTTGAGCATAAAACTTTCGTGGCTTTGTTTCATATGCTTAGGGTGGTTAAATGATGAAAATAAGGTCATTTTTCGAATCAGCTTGAAAAAACGAGTGGGAAGGTGGTTTTGTTTTTGAGTTTTGGCACTGTTTACAATAAGCTCCGACGAAGGCCGTCGGAGAAGACGACCAGAGCCTTAGCTCTGGCGTCTGACATGTCTTCCCCCATTGACCTGTTGACTTGCAAGTGTGGCGCATATGTGATGCCATGTCACTTAAGTAAGATCTTGTGTGGCCTCCCTTTTTGGTTTTCTGATTTTTTGTTTTTTGTGTGTGGATCTGGGCCTAGCTCGCTTTACTATTTGCACCACCATATCTTGGCCCAGTGCGCGTGTATTTGAGAATCATGTTCATTCTTCTTTACTGATATACCCCACATCCCCTTGTTTCTTCTTTTTCTTTTCCTTTTTTATTTATTTTTAATAATTCCAAATGTCATAAAAATTCCTAAAAATATTTCTTAGACATTTTAATGTCTTTAGTTTTTATCACATTTTTATTTTATTTTTAAAAATATTTTTTCTATTTTATTTTAATTTATTTTAAATGGGCGTTTCCAAAAATGCTCTTAGTTTAGGGTTTTGCTTCTGATGCTTTGCACACCTTTCCTTGAGCCAATATTTTACTATGTTTTGACACATAATGTGGTGGTGTTTGGAGGATTTTTTTGAGCTTTGATGATGCTATTTGGTATGCTTTTTATTTGATTATTTGTGACCATCGATCTATGCTCAACTTGTGAGATACCCTAGCTTGTTGATTGGTTTTGTGTATGCTCTTGTGCCATTATTTTAGCAACCTTTTGCACACACACACTTGAGTGTATAAACATGTGTTTGAGATTTTATTTTGATTTTATTTGATCATTTTCATATTTTTAAATGCTATGTCAAGTTGATGATGTGTTGACCATGATATTGTGCCTGCTTTGACCTAGTTTTTTAACATTGTTCTTGCATGAATCCATTTGATGATTGTTGATCTTCAGTGACTTGAAGAGTAATGTTTATGCTTATAACCTAATTTGTTTCAATTCCTTTTGCTCATTCATTTGTATCAATCTATTCGCATTTTGCGTTTGTTTCCTTCCATGGATGACTTTGATGATACATGCTTGTTTATTTACACATGTCTTGAGTTTGATTATTGATTGAGTTTTATTTTACATCACGGTGATGATTATGAGTTGAATTACTTGGTTTTGCTACTGCCCCATCTTGGTTGTATGATTTAACTTCTATGTTTGTACCATTTTGGACTTTGTTTTGTGTTAACAAGTTGTTGACAAGTGTGACTAATGTTTTGATGCTCTCTGTTGCACCCCAAAATTTGCCCTCACAATACAAGACTTTGTGTTCTAAGAAGATTCACAAGAATCGTCTCTGATTAGGTTTTATGTAGCCTTCTGGTGCAATATAATGTGAGTTCAAGATTCAAGGTTCATTCATACGTGTGCGAAGTTCAGCATTTTGGAAATATAATCAAGTGATATTATTTGGGTTGTGGTGGCAGAGTTTGACTTGTTTTACCTGGAATCTGATTTGATACTCGAATTTTGGGAATTTACAAATTTAAAGTTATACATGAAAAATTCAAGTTTATAACCAGAGAGGCTAGTTTTGTTCATAAAATGGGGTTATCACATTTAACAAGAAGTTTTAAAGTTGGGATCCACCTTACTCTCTAGCTCACCGTGCTCCCAAGGACATTCAAAGTCAGCTGACATTGTTTATACCTTCAAAGTTGGCATGTGGTATCGCAAGAAGTTTATAGAGGGAAATTTCCAAGTATCAAAGACAGTTTCAATTATTCTAAGACAATAATACAATTTCTTTCAAGTTGAGAATCTACAACACTATATTTGAGTTGAATTCCATTATCTTGAAAACCATTCAAAGTGTTATACATACTAAGCAAGTAAATCATTGCAAATAAAAGCTATATCCGTGGTAGCTTAAGATTACATCCTGATACAAATGTTATAACTACAACAATTAGCTAGTTAACTATTTTGGAAAGGGAATTGATGGCTTGCATAGGGCGACGGTCCTGAAGTCCCAACGCCTGTGAGCACTTGTGTTGTTAAAGTGATGTAACATCCCAGATAGCTTCTGACATGGATATACGGCTCCACCTTAAGCTCCAAATTGATTCCCGTCGGTGGATAAGGATGCCTGGTGCGCCGTTGTCACTTGGGGCCTGAGAAAAAAGCAGATAGTCAACATGTGAACACAATTAGTAACTTTGAATTACCTGCAGCTACTGCTAACGTATCCATATCCCACGTTGTTTCCACAAGGGGGTAAATCCTACATAACTACCAAGGGCAGAGTTTTGCTCTCATGCCAAGGAGTGTTTATGCTTTAAGAAGCCTATACCTTCGCGGAAGAAACCCTGCACGTCAGAACAGAAGTCTCAACACAACATAGCCGGTAATCTTGGTCTTGAAGCAGAGTTTTGAGCGTGATTTTCAGCAGGCAGATCGGTACTGGTCGTAAGAGTTACATCCTCAGCAGCACTCTGACTCATTTTTCCATCAGTGGGAGCTGAACTTCAACTTTATTCCAAGAATCACAATCTTACTCCAGAGATTCGTGAAGCTAGCCTGCGTTCCCTGCAAACCAGCGGCACAATAGAAAGCATTCAAAGAAATAGGAGGGAATAATTGAAGACATTACGATCCAAATTGAATTGAAGCAACGACGGCAACGGGATTCTAACCTGCTGCAGATATCTAAAGAGCCCCTTGCAGGAGCTTTGATGGCTCTCTCCCAGAAAGAAGCCGACATCTAGATGATGTTGGCAGCCGATGTCCATCTCGGTACAAAAAATTGTGATTTCCAAATGGAGCGATATATTTTCAAGCGCCGCAATGACGGGATTTACATTATAAATCTTGGAAAGACATGGGAGAAGCTTCAACTTGCGGCAAGGGTTATTGTTGCAATTGAAAACCCTCAGGACATCATTGTTCAATCTGCCAGACCTTATGGACAGAGAGCTGTTCTCAAATTTGCTCAGTATACTGGTGCTCATGCTATTGCTGGTAGACACACTCCTGGTACATTCACCAATCAGCTTCAAACTTCATTCAGTGAGCCTCGTCTTCTCATTCTCACTGACCCAAGAACCGATCACCAACCATATCTCCGAATCCAAACACACCTGCTCAGGTGTGTCCTCTTCAACGATTTGCACGTGGAACTCACAAGCTTCGATGACAGAATGACCATCCTCTTCCTGCATAAGAGTAACTGCAAAACGTGAGTATAAAGTGGCTCCAATGCAACACCAGTTGGTTGAGAATTAGACTTAAGCTTGATTACCTGATGAAGAACGCACCAATAATTTGATAGCCATCGTTGTACCGTCTTAGCTAGCAGCAATGTACTCAATCTGTAAATAAGACCAAGAAATCATCTATCTAAAACCATTGTGAATAAGATTACACCGAAGCTTAAAGGAGTTCGTGCCGTGCAGCCAACTCCAAACTAACGCAATCCAAGTTTCCTTTCCAGCAAGACGAACCCAGACATTTGGCCACGCTTCGAAATTACCACACCTGTCAACAAATCCATTTTCAAGTGTAAGAAAATCAATTGCTAGAGATAAGAAGCCATTCTCGCCATGAATTCAACGATGAGAACTATCTGAGACATACTAGGCCCATGTGAAAGCATTACCTAATGCTGTCGGTGATCCTCCAACAAAGGCTCAGGGAGATTTGGATCCTGAACTATCCACCATCCAACAGGGCAACAGAGTTCTGGTATCACCACAACCCTTCACACCACCAACGTCAAAGTTTGCCCTGGGCCGTGTGTATATCCCCTGGCCCAATATATCTTACCATTCGCACCTGCAGAAAAATATAGCAATTAGATTAGCAAGAATCATTGAAGAATATCCACTGGAGGAAATAAAGATTCGGTTCAGAAGAAAATCAAATCCGGTTTCAATTAAATCACAAAAATCAGAATTTGATAAGTCATTATAGCAATCAAACGAATTAGGAATGTCCTCAAATCTGATTCACCCTAATTTGGAAAATATCAATCAGCATTCAAAGCAACAATCAAAGACCTTATTATTCTGAGGCCTATATAAGGATAGGGGAAAGAAGAGAAAAGGACATGAAAAAACCCTCATACGGAAATCGCAGCTACCGAAAATTGAGCGAGGTAACTTATCTCAACAAGCATCCGAACCACCACCGTACGCCGCAAAACCCTTTCCATCAAAGTCAAACCGTCCCCTCAAAGTCACCGCCGCCGGAATCCTTCGTACTCCGTCGCTAAGACTCCGACGAAACCTGCAAAACACCATATCGTAAGCTAATTGTTAACATTGTTGATATTTTGGTTTAATTTGTTTGTTTGTTTCTGTGGTTTAGGAGGAAACCGGAGGCATGAATCGAAAAGAAGAAGGAGATTGAAGATGAAGGAGAAAAGAACGAAGAAAGGGGGGAAGAAAGAAGAATAAGGAGAAGGGGATCAAACGGCTAGGGTTTTCCACCCCAACCCCCGTCCGTTTGCGTGTGTGAGAGTGGGTCGGGTTCTGGGAAGTGGATACCCAGGCCCAGTCCATTTTCTTTGGTTTTTGATTTTTTTATTATTTCTTGTATTTTGTTTTTAATTATTAATATTAAACAAACTAACAACTAACTACTAACATTAACATAAATCTTAAAAATTTGAATTAAATAAATCCAAAATTAAATTTCAATCTTAAAACAAAAAAATATAATTTAGTTTAATCTAGATTTTAATTTCAAATTTTCATTTCAATATCAAAATAAATAAAAAACATGATTTAGATTTAGGTTTTAATTTTTAAAAATATAACAAAAATGTTTTAATTCCTTTTCTCTTATAATTATAAAATAAAAAATTGTTTAGCTTATTATTTCAAATCTTAAAAATAAATAAATAAACACTTTTCTAATTAACTCAATGCCTTCTTTTTCAAACTTAATTCAATTTCTAACACTCTACTTATCCTCAAAGCTACAAACTACAAACCCTAATTTTCACAAATGCCTCGCCGCAGGCAAAATTACAATTTTACCCTTAGCATTAGGTCAAAGAGCCGCCGCGCTCATTTTAGGGTTTCCCGCCGTGGAATCCCTAATTTAACCCTAATTACAACTTAACATTTCAACGTAGAGATTTGGAGTTTCTACACTCCACGTAAGCGTGTCCTTAAGATGCGTTTATTCCCCTTGAGACCTTGACCACAGTCAAGAAGTTTCTAACCTCCCTATTGAGGGGAACTACGATTACTCTGATTCCACTCCCGTAAGGATACGTAGGCACAAGATGCGATGTCTTGCCGAGTAAACTTAGAATTAACCCCCTTTATTATTTATTATTGCTTATTTATATTTTATTTATCTTTGCTATTTAATTATTTTGCTTATTATTTTGTAATTGTTTCTTGGATGTAAAGTTGTTTAATTATTTAATTATTATTATGGTTAGTAATTAGGGAGTGTAACAACATGTATGTAATATTAAAATAAATTTAGATCACTTTTAAATAAAGATAATTAAAATAAACACGTCACACACGTAAGTCGATTTTAATCGCCGTCTCACTTCCTAAGGATATCCCTCAAGTTGCCTACGAATAATGGTTAAGTGGGGTGTATAAAGCAAGTCCCTTAAATAGAAAAATCATCAAAGTCCCTTATGGTTGCCTTTACGAATCGAGTCCCTTTCGAAAAATGATGATGGTCCCTTATATGTGCTTATTACATCCCACAATGGCCTTCAAAGTCAAATTGTCCCTCACATACCCCTTAACATCCAAAGTAAGGACTACCTACTCCATTATAGTAGGGATAGTCTTACTAAAGGAAAGGATAAAGAATAAGAAAGACCTTAAAACATTAGGGTAGGCTACTCCTAGATACTTGCTCACTTCAAAACTTTTTCACACTTAAACAAATTTTCAACAAGTTTTCAAACAAGTTCTTAACACATCCTTACATGGATTATTTATTAACTATTCTGAAAATTTTCTATTCACACACTACACTTTCAAAACAATTCAAAAGTGAGTTTAAGTACCTAAGAGCCCATGGATAACCATGGATGAAAAGGGTGCTAACACCTTCCCTTTTCGTAACCTACCCCCCGGACCCAAAATATTCTCTAAGGTCTTTCCTGTTCTTTTATAACCTTTCCTTATGGATAAAATAAAAGTCGGTGGCGACTCTTGCTATCCGCAACATTGTTTAAAGTCAGTTCTCCCACCGTGTTACAGAACTGGCGACTCTGCTGGGGATTTATTTAAGAGGGGTACCCTTAGGAATTAAGATCACTTTAAACTGTTTGTCTTGTTTGCTTTATTATTATATTGTTGGGGTGCTCTTATGTGTGAAAGGTCCTAACCCGGATCTAGTGTACCTTAGGTAAATGGCAATAGACCAAGGAAACTGTACGACGTATATCGATACGGTTGATCTGGTGGCCATAGTTAGTGCGACTTCTTGGTTGGTGCTTATATTCCTTAAGTCAAGTTAAGGATAATATTGAGGCTGCCATATGTTGTCAATGCACTAACTGACTTTTAGAACCCTAGTTAACTCATCTTGGCCTTTAGAAAGTAGTGAGGTAACCGGCTTTGGTGCAGACTGAAGTTGGTTGACACTCGATACTACGCTCATTGAGATCTTAAACTTGGAGGGTTTTGGTTGGCAAGTAAGTTGCCTTCTGAACAACCACCCTTGTGAAGGATCAATGATATTGAGATCCCTTAGAACCTGGTTACTTTTGTAGGACAGGATGAACCATCTAACTTCAGGGGAGGGTACTTGCCTTTGAACCTCATGCAAGCCTTTAAACCTAGGGCTATGGTGTGACTTGTTTGTGTGTGCCACATGTTTGTGATTGAGCATGACATCATGACATCATCATGCATCATAAGCATATCATTTTCCCTAACCATTTCAAGGACCAAAGGATTTATCTTTGTTCTTTGTTGCAGGTCATGGCTTCTGCTCGTAGAAACACCATCAGGATCAACTTTGTAGGGATACCTGCTAAGCTCAAGGAGTTGGTTTCCCTAGTGCCTGATCATTCCCAGTTCAACAAGAGACATGGTCACTTATTGGATCTAGTTACTTCAGGGTTCAGTGAAGACATGATGAGTGTGCTGTTTCAGTTCTTTGACCCTAAGCACCATTGCTTTACATTCCCTGATTATCAGTTGGTTCCAACCATGGAGGAGTTCTCTAAACTTCTGGGTATACCTGTTCTTGATCAGAAGCCATTCACAGGCTTAGAGAAGGAGCTTAAACCAGAAGTTATTGCTGCAGCTCTACATCTGAAGAAGTCTGACATTGTTCTAGAGACGAGAAGTGGAGTTAAAGGTATTCTTGCCAAGGTATTAGTGGATAAAGCTCAAATGTTCTTGAAGGCTATGAGCTACGATGCTTTTGAGGAGATCTTAGCCTTATCGATTTATGGCTTAGTGTTGTTCCCTAATCCTGATCAGCTCATAGACGTTCATGCCATCAACATATTCCTGAGTCACAATCCAGTGCCTACCTTACTTGGAGACATCCTACATTCTCTTCACACCCGTACTACAAGGGCAAGAGGAACTTTGATGTGCTGCATACCTTTACTTTCTAGGTGGTTTATTTCTCATCTTCCTCGCTCAGTAATGAAGAATGAGCAAGGGTTCAGATGGTCCAAGAGGATCATGTCACTTTCTCACTCAGACATCCATTGGTGCTCCAGATCTATGGAGAATGTCACCATCATTGACCGTTGTGGGGAGTTTCCTAATGTGCCACTTCTAGGCATAAGAGGAGGCATCACCTACAACCCATCTCTAGCTTTACGACAGTTTGGTTACGCCCGGAGCGATGGTCCACATGACATGTTGATTCAGGGCATTGTGTTTAACTACGACAACGATCTTCAGGGTTACCGTCAGAGATTCATACGAGCTTGGGGAAAGGTAAACAGGATTGACAGCAAGACACTGGAGCCTAAGTACACCATTCCTATGGAGGTTTATCTCAGATGGGTACGATTTCGTGCTCAGACACTCATGATGCCATATCCTGCCATCCTACCGGTTACCATGGAACCTGTTGCTGAAGGAGACACAGCTTATACCATCCTTCACCCAGACATGCCTACTGATATGGAAGACTTGCAGAGATCATGGATCCAACTGAAAGAGCAAAGGGATACTCTCGAGGCTCATTACAAAGCAAGCCAAGCAAGGATCCTAGAGCTAACAAAGCTACTTCATAAAGCAAGCATGTCTATGGGTGCCAAAGAAAGCTTTAAGGAGTATGCTCAGAAGTGGAGGGACTTAGCTGAAAGAGTTCAACCCCCTTTGACTGATAGGGAATTGGTTGATATGTTCATGTGTACGCTGAATGGTCCGTTTTACAGTCATCTCATTGGAAGCTCATCATCTGGCTTCACTGAGTTGATCATGACAGGAGAGCGAGTAGAGAATGGCATCAAGAGTGGTAAGATCCAAATGGGCACTTCTTCATCAGGTGCTGCAAAGAAGCCTCCCACTGGGAAGAAAGAATCTAATGCTGTGTATGGTCAGCCTGATCGTAACAGAAGGCATCAGTCTGTTAGTGCAGTTCATATTTCAAATCCAACTCCCACAACAACAGAGCAGCCTCAAGGCAACCAACAGAGGGCTAGAAGACAGTTCACGAAGATCAACATGTCAATGGCTCAGGCATTGCAACACTTGTTGAAAGCTGAACTTATTACCCTGAGGGAGGCCCCTCGGAATCCCAATGTTACCTCTCCCAAGTACAATCCCAATGCACGATGTGCATATCATTCAAACTGTCCAGGACATGATACTAATAACTGCTGGGTCTTGAAGAACAAAATTCAGGATATGATTGATGCTGGAGAAATTGAGTTTGATCCACCAGGTACTCCAAATGTGATTACAGCTCCAATGCCAAATCACGAGAAGACTGTCAACGCCATTGATAAAGATATTGATGAAGATCTGCATGTCTATTCAGTTATGGAGTTGAGCACACCATTGTCTGTTATCAAAAAGAGGTTAGTACGAGCTGGGATCTTTCCAGGTTGTCATGAAGATTGTCTATATTGTACCTATAAGCCGGATAGTTGCTTCATTTTGAGAGATGGGATTCAACGTCTCATGGATAAATATACTATAGTGTTTGAAAGAAGACCAGCATCTGTAGAAAGTATGGTGGATCATCTGACTCAGGGTAAAAAGATTGAAGAGGTTGACATGGTTGACAAAGTACCACTAAGAATCACTTCAAAGGGTCCCATTAAAATCACTCATCAGGGCCCAATCCAGATCACTGCTGAAGGTCCTGTGAAAGTTGTTGCTGAAGCCAGAGTAGTTCCTCTGATCATTACCACTCCTGGTCCTATTCCTTATACATCTGACAAAGCTGTGCCTTGGCACTATGGGTCTGATGTTTACATCCATGGTGTCAAGCAGGAGCCTTTATCTGATATGCCTGTTGACATTGATAATATTGCTGGATCTAGCAAGATCACCCGTAGTGGAAGAGTCTTCTCTCCTCCAGTTGCTTCTAAGAGTGCAGTTACTCCTGCTGTTACTTCCACCACTGATGCTCGGGGCAAGGGTCCTGTTATTGAGCCTGTATCTACTGATGTGCCAGCTGCTGATGACCTCTCTAAGCAGATGGAAGAAGTATTGAAAATCATTTGCAAGAGTGATTATGATATTGTTGATCAGCTGGGGCATACTCCCTCAAAGATTTCTATGCTCTCCCCGTTATTATGTTCTGAGGCTCATGCCAAGTCATTGATCAAGTTTCTAAAGATGGCTCATGTACCCAGTGCAATTTCTGTGGACCAGTTTGAGAATTGTGTTGCTCACCTGACCTATGACAACGGGTTAGGATTTTCTGATGCTGACTTGACCCCTGCCAAGAGGGATCATAACAGGGCCTTGCATATTTCAATTGAATGCAGGGGCACTACCCTGTCTCATGTGCTGATAGACAATGGTTCCTCTCTGAATGTGTTGCCTAAGGAAGTCCTGAACAAGCTGAGTCCTGAAGATACGGTATTGAAGCCCAGTAATATTGTGGTAAAGGCTTTTGATGGTTCTAGAAGAGTAGTGCATGGGGAAATTGATCTTCCAATCAAGGTTGGCTCTCAGGTGTTTACTGCTACATTCTATGTGATGGATATTCGTTCTTCGTACTCATGTCTGCTTGGTCGTCCCTGGATCCATGGGGCAGGTGCTGTGACCTCCACATTACATCAAAAGTTGAGATATCCGGTGAATGGAAAAGTTGTTACTGTCTTTGGAGAGGAAGAATACTTTGTCAGCCATGTAAACACTTTCAACTTGGAGGCATGGATTTTTCCTACTGTGGGTGCTGGACTCAATAATTGGACAGCTGAAGATGTTATCCCTATCTCCTTTAGTCAGGAGTAAATACTATCACTGTGTTATGTTTTTAAATTTGCAATTTTTGGAACAATTAAAACTTTCAAGCCATGTGCCTTACCCGGGGCACAATGGTGTGCTTGTTACGGGTTGTCATTTCATTTGCATACTGCATTCAATAAAATCAGTGGACGTTTCGTTTTCGTAAATATTGTGTTCCTTGTCTTTCTTTTTCTTTTATTTTTGCTTTATCAGCTATGTGTTCTTACACACACCCACGTCACTAAAATGCCGATCCTCATCCACTCTGGATCCAGTTGATAACAGTTCTACTATTGCCAATTACAATTTCGAGAATCCGATCTATCAAACTGAAGACGGAAACGAGGACGATTGTGAAATACCTGTGGAGCTTGCTAGGTTGTTACAACAAGAAGAGAAAGCTATACAGCCACATGAAGAGCCAGTCGAAGTTGTGAATCTGGGAACTGAAGAAAACAGAAAAGAGAGCTGAACAAGGCTAGCCCTAAAGATGACTTTCCACTGCCTCATATTGATATTCTGGTAGACAACACTGCTCAGCATAAGGTATTCTCTTTTATGGATGGTTTCTCTGGTTACAATCAAATCAAGATGGCACCTGAAGATATGGAGAAGACTACATTTGTGACACAGTGGGGCACCTTTTGCTATAAGGTAATGCCATTTGGTTTGAAGAATGCAGGGGCAACATATCAGCGTGCTGTGGTGACTTTGTTTCATGATATGATTCATCATGAGATAGAGGTATATGTGGATGATATGATAGCCAGATCTCAGAATGAAGAACAACATCTTGATCATCTGCACAAGTTGTTTGAGAGGTTGAAGAAATACAGGTTGAGATTAAATCCAAACAAGTGTACTTTTGGAGTTAGATCTGGAAAGCTCCTGGGTTTCATTGTCGGTGGAAAAGGTATTGAAGTGGATCCTGCAAAAGTGAAAGCTATACGAGAGATGCCAACTCCCCGTACTGAGAAGGAGGTTAGAGGTTTCTTGGGACGATTGAACTACATTGCAAGATTTATTTCCCAGTTAACTACCATCTGTGAGCCAATCTTCAAGTTGTTGAAGAAAGATCAGGTGATGGAATGGAATGATGAGTGCCGGACTGCCTTTGATGAAATCAAGAGATATTTGCTAGAACCTCCAATTTTAATGCCACCAGTTGATGGAAGACCCTTGATTATGTATTTAACAGTATTAGACAACTCAATGGGGTGTGTATTGGGGCAACATGACGAGTCTGGTCGAAAAGAGCAAGCAATATACTACCTTAGCAAAAAGTTTACCGACTGTGAAACAAGATACTCACTGCTCGAGAAAACTTGCTGCGCTTTGGCATGGGCTGCTCGCCGACTAAGACAGTATATGTTGACCCATACTACCTTGTTGATTTCGAAGATGCAGTTCAAGATTAAGCATCACAACTCTTCTCCGTATCGTCCAAAGATGAATGGGGCAGTTGAAGCTGCTAATAAGAACATTAAGAAGATTGTACAGAAGATGACTGTTACTTACAAGGATTGGCACGAGATGTTACCATTTGCTCTGCATGGTTATCGTACTACAATACGTACTTCCACAAGGGCAACCCCATTCT
This sequence comes from Lathyrus sativus, assembly GCA_963859935.3. Lineage (NCBI taxonomy): Eukaryota > Viridiplantae > Streptophyta > Magnoliopsida > Fabales > Fabaceae > Lathyrus > Lathyrus sativus. The sequence continues at coordinate 214,638,281 of OZ012735.1, read as the reverse complement.
CCTTAGTCTATGGTATGGAAGCAGTTCTGCCTATTGAAGTTCAGATCCCCTCCTTGAGAATTATGAAGGATGCAGGCTTGGATGAAGATGAGTGGATTCAGACTCGACTTGACCAGATAAATTTGATTGATGAGAAAAGGTTAGCAGCAGTTTGTCATGGCCAGATGTACCAGAAACGGATGATCAATGCTTTTAACAAGAAGGTTAAGCCAAAGGTATATCAGGCTGGTGACTTGGTAATCAAGCGTATCATATTACCACAGGGTGATCCTAGGGGCAAGTGGACTCCAACATATGAGGGACCGTTTGTAGTCAAGACAGTGTTCTCAGGAGGTGCCATGATACTGACTACAATGGATGGTGAAGACTTCCCACAACCTGTAAACGCAGACATAGTTAAAAAATACTACGCATAAAAAGAGACCCGCTAGGTTGACAGGCCTAGGCAAAAATAAGGGCGTCCCGGCAAACCAAAAGGGTTTGGGCAAAAATTAGGGATATATATATAAAAAGATGTACACCCGGCAATTCGAAAACCTGAAAAGGCGGCTTGGGCAAAAAAGGGTATCCCGGTGGATTGAAAACCTGAAAGGGCAATCCAGGCAAAAGTTAGGGATTAAAGCGTATGACTATGTCTCGTTTGGATCACTCATGAAACTGCAACCAGTTGTACTACTTACTCAAGCTCAAACAGATAAAGCTCAATCCAATCGTTTCCGTCTCAACAGCAAGAAGATGAGATACTTGAGTGGCAATAGTAGAATTGAAACTCAATAGGATTATTTCCCACATAGCTGATTCTTTTTGTAAAACTTCATGACAAAATTCTCTTACTAGGGTTTATGTCTCCTTGTACAAACTTACCCGTGTATGGGTCACTTTTGATATAAATAAATTCCATCTTTTGAATCTAGATTTACTTTTACCCTATTTGCATAAACGAAACGTCCATTGGTTGTGTTTGAATGTATGTATGCCTTTGAATATGATTGATGTTTACCAGAAATGCATGTATGCTTTTAATATGATTGATGTTTACCAGAAATGCATGAAAATGCAGTAATAGTATTTACTAAGGACGAACGAGGGAAGGATTTCAACGAAGCTTCGCCGGTTCATCTTTACAAGACAGTTACAAACCATCAGTAGGACTAATCCATTTTCACAAAGTCTAATCTCCCCTGGAATTTATATCCATCTCTTTTATCCTCATACGGATATACGGGAAATTACTTTCCAATAAGGGCACGATGAACGAAGACGGGATGTTATACTTATCCTACTATCAATCGAAAACGAAGGTTATCTATACCCTACTATCCCCAACAACGGGAGGTTATCTATACCTTGTTATCCCCAACAACGGGAGGTTATCTATACCTTGTTATCCCCAGCAGACGGAGGGTTATATATTCTTCAACAAATCGGGATTTATTTTCCTTGGCCAGCAGTTGTTATACAAGGATATCCAGACACTTCCAGCAGTGTCATATCATACATACATCATTTACATCATACCATAACATATATGTCTATAGTACATTACCTAAGTGCATCACGTCATACATGCATACATAAGGCATAAACTAATGTTGTTATACAGAATGCTACCTTGTTTTCAGGTTAATTATCCAACAAACAAGCTTATGATCTTTGGGACTGCTTTATTGTAACCTCAGGGTTACTTTATCCTCCTGATGAGCTTCTTATTACTTTGGGACTGCTTTATTGTAACCTCAGGGTTATTTTATCCTCCTGATAGCCTCTCATGACTTCAAGACTGCTTTAGAGCTACTGATTGCTCTATCCTCCTGAAATCATCCTATTACTTCAAGACTGCTTTAGAGCTATCGATTGCTCTATCCTCCTGAAGACATATTACATTATTATTTCAAGACTGCTTTAGAGCTATCCATTGCTCTATCCTCCTGAAATCATTATTTCAAGACTGCTTTAGAGTTATCCATTGCTCTATCCTCCTGAAATTACATTATTATTTCAAGACTGCTTTAGAGCTATCCATTGCTCTATCCTCCTGAAATCATTACTTCAAGACTGCTTTAGAGCTATCCGTTGCTCTATCCTCCTGAAATCATTACTTCAAGACTGCTTTAGAGCTATTGATTGCTCTATCCTCCTGAAGACATATCACATTATTACTTCAAGACTGCTTTAGAGCTATTCATTGCTCTATCCTCCTGAAGCCATTTCAAGACTGCTTTAGAGTTATCCATTGCTCTATCCTCCTGAAATTACATTATTATTTCAAGACTGCTTTAGAGCTATCCATTGCTCTATCCTCCTGAAATCATTACTTCAAGACTGCTTTAGAGCTATTCATTGCTCTATCCTCCTGAAGCCATCTAATTATTTCAAGACTGCTTTAGAGTTATCCATTGCTCTATCCTCCTGAAATTACATTATTATTTCAAGACTGCTTTAGAGCTATCCATTGCTCTATCCTCCTGAAATCATTACTTCAAGACTGCTTTAGAGCTATTGATTGCTCTATCCTCCTGAAGACATATCACATTATTACTTCAAGACTGCTTTAGAGCTATTCATTGCTCTATCCTCCTGAAGCCATTTCAAGACTGCTTTAGAGTTATCCATTGCTCTATCCTCCTGAAATTACATTATTATTTCAAGACTGCTTTAGAGCTATCCATTGCTCTATCCTCCTGAAATCATTACTTCAAGACTGCTTTAGAGCTATTGATTGCTCTATCCTCCTGAAGACATATCACATTATTATTTCAAGACTGCTTTAGAGCTATCCGTTGCTCTATCCTCCTGAAATCGTTACTTCAAGACTGCTTTAGAGCTATTGATTGCTCTATCCTCCTGAGGTCAGATTTATCACTTCAAGACTGCTTTAGGGTTGTCATTATTGATTGCTCTATCCTCATGAAGACATGCTGTTACATCAGTATTACTCTAGACTCCTGACAGTTCTCATTATACTACTGAAGAACTTTCCCCTAGTGGCATCTTTAAGCCCACTCAATCATGTTCAACCAACCATCAATATCACTCCATGCACTGGTGAGTGCAAATTTTTGGGCTTTTGTGTTCAATCCCCTTCAACCTTCCAGGTTACGACTGGCAAATATACCAATCTAACCCCTCAGGTTTCAGAAAATTGAACAGGGGCAGCTGTTGCACCCCAAAATTTGCCCTCACAATACAAGACTTTGTGTTCTAAGAAGATTCACAAGAATCGTCTCTGATTAGGTTTTATGTAGCCTTCTGGTGCAATATAATGTGAGTTCAAGATTCAAGGTTCATTCATACGTGTGCGAAGTTCAGCATTTTGGAAATATAATCAAGTGATATTATTTGGGTTGTGGTGGCAGAGTTTGACTTGTTTTACCTGGAATCTGATTTGATACTCGAATTTTGGGAATTTACAAATTTAAAGTTATACATGAAAAATTCAAGTTTATAACCAGAGAGGCTAGTTTTGTTCATAAAATGGGGTTATCACATTTAACAAGAAGTTTTAAAGTTGGGATCCACCTTACTCTCTAGCTCACCGTGCTCCCAAGGACATTCAAAGTCAGCTGACATTGTTTATACCTTCAAAGTTGGCATGTGGTATCGCAAGAAGTTTATAGAGGGAAATTTCCAAGTATCAAAGACAGTTTCAATTATTCTAAGACAATAATACAATTTCTTTCAAGTTGAGAATCTACAACACTATATTTGAGTTGAATTCCATTATCTTGAAAACCATTCAAAGTGTTATACATACTAAGCAAGTAAATCATTGCAAATAAAAGCTATATCCGTGGTAGCTTAAGATTACATCCTGATACAAATGTTATAACTACAACAGTTAGCTAGTTAACTATTTTGGAAAGGGAATTGATGGCTTGCATAGGGCGACGGTCCTGAAGTCCCAACGCCTGTGAGCACTTGTGTTGTTAAAGTGATGTAACATCCCAGATAGCTTCTGACATGGATATACGGCTCCACCTTAAGCTCCAAATTGATTCCCGTCGGTGGATAAGGATGCCTGGTGCGCCGTTGTCACTTGGGGCCTGAGAAAAAAGCAGATAGTCAACATGTGAACACAATTAGTAACTTTGAATTACCTGCAGCTACTGCTAACGTATCCATATCCCACGTTGTTTCCACAAGGGGGTAAATCCTACATAACTACCAAGGGCAGAGTTTTGCTCTCATGCCAAGGAGTGTTTATGCTTTAAGATGCCTATACCTTCGCGGAAGAAACCCTGCACGTCAGAACAGAAGTCTCAACACAACATAGCCGGTAATCTTGGTCTTGAAGCAGAGTTTTGAGCGTGATTTTCAGCAGGCAGATCGGTACTGGTCGTAAGAGTTACATCCTCAGCAGCACTCTGACTCAATTTTCCATCAGTGGGAGCTGAACTTCAACTTTATTCCAAGAATCACAATCTTACTCCAGAGATTCGTGAAGCTAGCCTGCGTTCCCTGCAAATCAGCGGCACAATAGAAAGCATTCAAAGAAATAGGAGGGAATAATTGAAGACATTACGATCCAAATTGAATTGAAGCAACGACGGCAACGGGATTCTGACCTGCTGCAGATATCTAAAGAGCCCCTTGCAGGAGCTTTGATGGCTCTCTCCCAGAAAGAAGCCGACATCCAGATGATGTTGGCAGCCGATGTCCATCTCGGTACAAAGAATTGTGATTTCCAAATGGAGCGATATATTTTCAAGCGCCGCAATGACGGGATTTACATTATAAATCTTGGAAAGACATGGGAGAAGCTTCAACTTGCGGCAAGGGTTATTGTTGCAATTGAAAACCCTCAGGACATCATTGTTCAATCTGCCAGACCTTATGGACAGAGAGCTGTTCTCAAATTTGCTCAGTATACTGGTGCTCATGCTATTGCTGGTAGACACACTCCTGGTACATTCACCAATCAGCTTCAAACTTCATTCAGTGAGCCTCGTCTTCTCATTCTCACTGACCCAAGAACCGATCACCAACCATATCTCCGAATCCAAACACACCTGCTCAGGTGTGTCCTCTTCAACGATTTGCACGTGGAACTCACAAGCTTCGATGACAGAATGACCATCCTCTTCCTGCATAAGAGTAACTGCAAAACGTGAGTATAAAGTGGCTCCAATGCAACACCAGTTGGTTGAGAATTAGACTTAAGCTTGATTACCTGATGAAGAACGCACCAATAATTTGATAGCCATCGTTGTACCGTCTTAGCTAGCAGCAATGTACTCAATCTGTAAATAAGACCAAGAAATCATCTATCTAAAACCATTGTGAATAAGATTACACCGAAGCTTAAAGGAGTTCGTGCCGTGCAGCCAACTCCAAACTAACGCAATCCAAGTTTCCTTTCCAGCAAGACGAACCCAGACATTTGGCCACGCTTCGAAATTACCACACCTGTCAACAAATCCATTTTCAAGTGTAAGAAAATCAATTGCTAGAGATAAGAAGCCATTCTCGCCATGAATTCAACGATGAGAACTATCTGAGACATACTAGGCCCATGTGAAAGCATTACCTAATGCTGTCGGTGATCCTCCAACAAAGGCTCAGGGAGATTTGGATCCTGAACTATCCACCATCCAACAGGGCAACAGAGTTCTGGTATCACCACAACCCTTCACACCACCAACGTCAAAGTTTGCCCTGGGCCGTGTGTATATCCCCTGGCCCAATATATCTTACCATTCGCACCTGCAGAAAAATATAGCAATTGGATTAGCAAGAATCATTGAAGAATATCCACTGGAGGAAATAAAGATTCGGTTCAGAAGAAAATCAAATCCGGTTTCAATTAAATCACAAAAATCAGAATTTGATAAGTCATTATAGCAATCAAACGAATTAGGAATGTCCTCAAATCTGATTCACCCTAATTTGGAAAATATCAATCAGCATTCAAAGCAACAATCAAAGACCTTATTATTCTGAGGCCTATATAAGGAGAGGGGAAAGAAGAGAAAAGGACATGAAAAAACCCTCATACGGAAATCGCAGCTACCGAAAATTGAGCGAGGTAACTTATCTCAACAAGCATCCGAACCACCACCGTACGCCGCAAAACCCTTTCCATCAAAGTCAAACCGTCCCCTCAAAGTCACCGCCGCCGGAATCCTTCGTACTCCGCCGCTAAGACTCCGACGAAACCTGCAAAACACCATATCGTAAGCTAATTGTTAACATTGTTGATATTTTGGTTTAATTTGTTTGTTTGTTTCTGTGGTTTAGGAGGAAACCGGAGGCATGAATCGAAAAGAAGAAGGAGATTGAAGATGAAGGAGAAAAGAACGAAGAAAGGGGGGAAGAAAGAAGAATAAGGAGAAGGGGATCAAACGGCTAGGGTTTTCCACCCCAACCCCCGTCCGTTTGCGTGTGTGAGAGTGGGTCGGGTTCTGGGAAGTGGATACCCAGGCCCAGTCCATTTTCTTTGGTTTTTGATTTTTTTATTATTTCTTGTATTTTGTTTTTAATTATTAATATTAAACAAACTAACAACTAACTACTAACATTAACATAAATCTTAAAAATTTGAATTAAATAAATCCAAAATTAAATTTCAATCTTAAAACAAAAAAATATAATTTAGTTTAATCTAGATTTTAATTTCAAATTTTCATTTCAATATCAAAATAAATAAAAAACATGATTTAGATTTAGGTTTTAATTTTTAAAAATATAACAAAAATGTTTTAATTCCTTTTCTCTTATAATTATAAAATAAAAAATTGTTTAGCTTATTATTTCAAATCTTAAAAATAAATAAATAAACACTTTTCTAATTAACTCAATGCCTTCTTTTTCAAACTTAATTCAATTTCTAACACTCTACTTATCCTCAAAGCTACAAACTACAAACCCTAATTTTCACAAATGCCTCGCCGCAGGCAAAATTACAATTTTACCCTTAGCATTAGGTCAAAGAGCCGCCGCGCTCATTTTAGGGTTTCCCGCCGTGGAATCCCTAATTTAACCCTAATTACAACTTAACATTTCAACGTAGAGATTTGGAGTTTCTACACTCCACGTAAGCGTGTCCTTAAGATGCGTTTATTCCCCTTGAGACCTTGACCACAGTCAAGAAGTTTCTAACCTCCCTATTGAGGGGAACTACGATTACTCTGATTCCACTCCCGTAAGGATACGTAGGCACAAGATGCGATGTCTTGCCGAGTAAACTTAGAATTAACCCCCTTTATTATTTATTATTGCTTATTTATATTTTATTTATCTTTGCTATTTAATTATTTTGCTTATTATTTTGTAATTGTTTCTTGGATGTAAAGTTGTTTAATTATTTAATTATTATTATGGTTAGTAATTAGGGAGTGTAACAACATGTATGTAATATTAAAATAAATTTAGATCACTTTTAAATAAAGATAATTAAAATAAACACGTCACACACGTAAGTCGATTTTAATCGCCGTCTCACTTCCTAAGGATATCCCTCAAGTTGCCTACGAATAATGGTTAAGTGGGGTGTATAAAGCAAGTCCCTTAAATAGAAAAATCATCAAAGTCCCTTATGGTTGCCTTTACGAATCGAGTCCCTTTCGAAAAATGATGATGGTCCCTTATATGTGCTTATTACATCCCACAATGGCCTTCAAAGTCAAATTGTCCCTCACATACCCCTTAACATCCAAAGTAAGGACTACCTACTCCATTATAGTAGGGATAGTCTTACTAAAGGAAAGGATAAAGAATAAGAAAGACCTTAAAACATTAGGGTAGGCTACTCCTAGATACTTGCTCACTTCAAAACTTTTTCACACTTAAACAAATTTTCAACAAGTTTTCAAACAAGTTCTTAACACATCCTTACATGGATTATTTATTAACTATTCTGAAAATTTTCTATTCACACACTACACTTTCAAAACAATTCAAAAGTGAGTTTAAGTACCTAAGAGCCCATGGATAACCATGGATGAAAAGGGTGCTAACACCTTCCCTTTTCGTAACCTACCCCCCGGACCCAAAATATTCTCTAAGGTCTTTCCTGTTCTTTTATAACCTTTCCTTATGGATAAAATAAAAGTCGGTGGCGACTCTTGCTATCCGCAACATTGTTTAAAGTCAGTTCTCCCACCGTGTTACACTCTCGTATGATGTTCTTGTGCTCATTTCTATATCTTTGAAAGATGTTGAATGTATGATGATGTAGCTACTGACCTTATTTGTTATCATATTATTTTAGTCTATTTTGTTTGGATGCTTTGACCTTTGATGTCTGTTTAGGGTTTCATACCCTTATGTGCCTATGCATTCTTGGTTTTCATCTGTACTTAACATGATGCATATTTGATCCATGATGTGATACCTTGCTTTATAAGATGATTGGATATTATATTAATTATCTCACATGTTGATATTCAATCATGATATTTAGCTTTGACATTTGATGTCCTTCATTTATATTCCTCTGATATTGTGGTTGCCTGTGTTGTGAGTCCAAGGGAAGGACTTTTGGTTGAATTTATAGTCATGTGCTTTGAATTTTGTTCATTTGCATCATTTACCTCTTTGCTTGATCCTTGTTACCCTTAGGTTGTATCACCTCAATTTTGTTCACCTTAGATTTGATATCCCTAGGATAATTCCCTTTAGGTAAGTTCCCTTAGGACTTCAACTTTAGATAACCTACAATTAGGTTCCCTTTCTCCCATGAGATAATTAGACATGAGTCATCCCTAGTTGAGATGTAATTCTCCTACCCTATAACATAGTTGAGAAAGATGTTAATTTCTTTTCCCCTTGAGAAAGATATGTGGCATACTCGTTGATTCTATATCCGAGTTGGAGCACTTCTCTTAATATGAAGCAAAGATCCATCTTCCACATGTTTGTGGTGGTTTAGTCGAGTATTCTCCTTAAGATTCCTAAAACCAATCAACAACTTTGTTTTCACCCGTAGTGAGGTGAACTACGAATTCTCTGATTCCTTCTAGTCAAGATACGTAGGCATGAGATGCGGTGTCTTGGCAAGCATACTTAGAAGTAGTACCTTAGGTCTCCCTTTTTCTTTTCACCTTTAGCAAACAGATAACAAATAATATAATAAAACAAGAGGTTCTTGTAGAGTACTACAGATACTTAGGATGCCAGTATCTTCCCTAAGTATAACCAAGCCCCGAACCTTAAATTCTCTTCATTGAATTGCATTGCATGTTTATGGGTTTATTCTTTATTTTTCCCTTCCCTTGGATAATTTAAAGATCGGTGGTGATATCTATGTTTTTTGAAGCCTAGATAACTCAATAGCTATGGTCTCCGATTCTCAACGCGACAACATGCGATATTGCTTGACATTAGACTAGCCAATAGATCTAACTAGCATGCTATGTCCATTACGAACTACTGTCTTACTAGGGATAACACATGAAATTTTCATTTGTGAGTAAGATCCACTAGAGGTAATATGATGTCATGCACCTACATTTGTGAACCAAGCTTGAGCTTTAAGATCCTGAGGAACTTGTATATGATCCTGATGAGCCAAACAAGTGTTTGCTTGAGCAGAGGTCAAGGTTTGATTTTTCTTATTATCAAGTGCATCGATGGAGTCACTTGGTGCAGATCCTTGAGTTTCAAATTTGGTTGGTGTAGGTTTAAAGTACTCATCAAATTGATGCAAAAATTCTACCACTAAGTGTCCATATTTGTTGCGTAGCTAACAAGTAGGTCTGTTACCCGTGGTATAGACTTGTCTCATACGACCTCTACCACAATAACAGGAATTTTTAATACATACTCAAATATTAACATGTTCCCTTATTACTCATTTTGAGTTCAGATTTGAGTTGATACACTCGATCCTTCAATTGAGAGTTGAAGTGATTATGCCCTTTGTCCCAAATTGCATAGGCATGCTTGTAGAAAAGAATATGTGGTAACACATATGCTGAGATCATAGAAAGAGGCCACGCGAACAATGCTTGATCTTGCATGATCCAAACTTCATAGTTTTCAGAGACGATATATATTTGTCAACCGATCATTATTCATTTTGAACATTTGTGGAATATATGAATTAACTACACTTTGTGGAGTTTATGCGAGAGGATTACTCCATCAACTTGTTGTTTCCAAAGCAATATATTGTTTTCTTGCATCTTGATTGAAAGTTTTGGAACAAATGTGTTTGTTGATCCTGGAAATAACGTCCAAGACGTAGTAGCTTGTGATGTAATCAAAACCGGTTGTGAGTTGACGAGTGAAGATCTGAGATCCTCTATTGATGCTTCTTTGAAGTTGATTCTAGATGTCACACCAAACCTATGCACAACACTGTTCGAGCTGCAATAAAGCGGCAAGAAGCAAAAATTTAGTTTTGAAGGAATTCCCTCCAGGATTTATATCGTCTCCACAAGGATCGGTGCGATGAAAGAACACCGTTCAACGGTCTCAACATTTCTAAGCTTGTTGTTCAAAAGGTTTGGTTTAAAAGGTTCAAGGAACCATAAATAAAAATAGAAAATATAAAGATGGAAAATATAAAGTAAAGACTGAAATATAAACGGAGCCTTGTTTGAATTGGATCTCATCAATTGATAACACATGCATTCTTCTGAACATGTTAAGCACAACTCAATCATTCGTCTAAAATCCTCACGTATCACCCACGACATAGGTCATCTCTAATACAACATTGAGAGAACTACTGTGTTGTCTCATTGGTGATGTCTCACGCAACAAAAACAGAACATAGAGCATTAAGAACTGATACTCATGCAAATGCTAAGCCTAAATCTATGTCTAGAGTTTAGGACCTAACAGGTAATCACCCTAGATCCAAATCTGAAGAGTAGATATCTATAGCGATTCAAATCAAAGATAAACAGGTAAACAAAGAAGACACCCATATCGGATAAACGATTGTTTTGAATAAAACACAATGATCAGAATACGTACATACGCTTAACCCTTTTTACATGTATTCATCTAATCTTCCAAATGGTTGTGAACATCGTTCTTCATCACTATTATCACGCACCCGTATAATATCGTATTGATCCTACTCATGCTACTTAATCAATACAAAAAAATAGAAGATACAATGAATATCAACTTACAAAACCATGTCAAAAGTTTGTTCATTGATAGATGAAAATCTTAGATCAAAGATGTGAAATTGTTTTGTCAAGACCCACAAATAAGAAATCAGAGATAATCAATCAATAAAGAATCCAAACTAGTTCACAAACATATATTAGATGAAATACATAAGGTATCAAAAGATTACATCCAAACCCCAACAAGAGATCAAAGATCATACCTCCTCCCTCTTAGGGTTTTGTATTTCTCTCTCTAAAATAAACTTGAAATGGAGAGAGATAAGTTCTGATGTAAAAAATATAACATTCTAACCTAAAAAGCAAGAAAAGTACTTATATAGTACATTCAAAATCTGTCTTGTTCGCACTGCGAACATATCCTTCGCCTAGCGAACATCAAATTAGGCACCTGAGGTGCCTCTGAACAGTTAAATCGCCTTTGAGACTTTTCCACATATTCGTTGTGTGAGAAATCCTTCACACTATGAAGGCTTTGCTATAAACTTCGCACATCAAATTCTTGTCCAAATACTTACTACTTCAGGTCTGAAGCTATTCGCTAGGACTTCGCTTCTCCTTCGCTCCAGCAAACCATTCGCTAGCTCCTTCGCACATCGAATTTTGATGTCTTTTCTCTCTGAGTGAACAATGTTAGGTTCCTAAGGGCCTTCGCTGGCAAGCTCGCTGTGCAAAGTTGGTGATGATTTTTCTAGGGAAGTTCCCTGGGAGCTTTGCACGGCGTGTTTTATGATGTTTTTCTGTTGTCTTGGTTTCCTTGCCCAATTTCTTGTGTCTTACTCTTCACTTGTTTTGTGCCTAATTCTTGCACAATAGCACATAAATCAAAGCAACTAAGATATTTTCAAACAATGAAGCATATCATCGAAAACATAGGTGATTCAATTCAATTTACCTACAAAAAGAATGAAAGATGCCAACATTTAATAGGTCAAATAAGCAAAGTTTGACATCTAACAACTCTCCCCAACTAGATTTTTGCTTGTCCTCAAGCATAGTATGCTTCCCATTTCACAATGAGAGGATTTTCTCAAGACTAAAATTCCACCAAGAATGGATAAAATGGCTCAAACACAAAGAATGCAAACAAGAAATGGTTTCAAATGTTGAGAATTAAACAATGCACAAGAACTAAATTCTTAAAGCAAATGTTAAGCCATGTATCAATCAACAACTACGTTTTTCATGAATTAATCACTCTATCTCTTCTCTTCGAATAAGGATTGAAGAAATTACGCGTTTGCAACCGTGGGGAAAATTTCACTCACCTAACAAACAATGCTAATATCAATCTAATTCATACAATATCTAACAATCAAAAGTGAAAATTGAAGGTGAGATAATACTTAGAAGGGGGGTTGAATAAGTATGAAAGATTAAGAATAAAAAATAATCACACAATTATTTTTATCCTGGTTCGTTTAAAACAACTACTTCAGTCCACCCTTCCTAGAGTGATTTGCCTTTCTCAACAAGGACGTAATCCACTATTTAATCAAACAGATTACAATAGTAACACCTAAGAACAACTGTTCTTAGTCTTCTCAAGAGCTACTGATTCCAACTGAATCCTCTTAAGGAAAACCTTTACAATCAATGTAAATCAAATACAAGAGTATTAATGCTTCTATAAAGCTTTTATCACAACAGTGATTTTTCTCTTAAATTTAAGTACAAGAAATTCTAAGAAGAATATGAAATAATGAGAGCTTAGAATAATATGATTTCTTTTCAGCAAATTGTATCGTCACTGAAGAATTTGGTGGAGTCTTCCTTTTATAGGCAGCTGATCCAAGGAAGCTGAGCATTGAAAAGAGAGTCCCAAAAGGTCTGAGCCTTTTTGTCTTCACATCAAGTGACCTTTCCTAGAAGTAGATAACACAGAGAAATCCTTTTTGTCTGTGTTATTGTGTCTAGCACAAATGAGGAAAGAGACGTTTGACTTACTCCAACGGATATAATCTTTGAATATATTTTCTTCAGTTTTCAGCAAGTTCTTCAGAATCTGAATGAGTCAGAGTCTTCTAATGATGTTCAGAACCTTGATGTATCAGAGTCTTCTGCAGCATGTGTGCTTTCAGCGTGTTGATCATCAGAGCATATTTGACACAGAACTTCAGTACTTGGCAGCGTTAGTACTTTCAGAAACTTCTGTAGAATTATGCTTTGAGAAACTCTTCATACAGTATTCTTCTTTGCTTCAGATGCTTCAGCTTCAGATGCTTCTGACTAGCTTCAGATGCTTCTGCTTGCTTCAGATTCTTCTGGAGCTTCTGCTTCAGATCCTTCTAGAGACTACGCTCAGGATCTTCTGTAGACAACAATCAGAATCTTCTAATGAATGCATCTGGCGCTTCAGAGTCAGTTACATTCTTGTATACCAATCAGATTTGCTTCTAGAGTGATAATTTCTTTTCAATCTGCAGTAAAACTCTCAAGCAAATTTTAGAGTATATAATTCTTAAACATAAAATTTCCTAACAGTTATCATCAAAACAAAGAGTTATTATTAAGAACCAATCTGTGTTCTAACAATCTCCCCCTTTTTGATGATGACAAAAAGTATTAGAAATTTTGTTTAACTGAACATATATAATTATAACTCCCCCTGAGATGATGAATCTCCCCCTGAGTTAAATACAAATAGGAATAGAAACTTCCCTTTTGTCTTGAGTAATCTTCAGAGTTAGATCTTGTTTGTTCTTATAACAATTGAAGGTCAGAATGTCTTGCACATATAAAATTCAGAGTTTGATAATAGATAGATGATCTGAGAAACTCCGAGTTTCTTTTATATAGTGTACATATCAAATGTTCTGAAATAGTCAGATTAAATGTTAGATAGAATAGATATGTCTGAAGATTCATTCTGGTGAAGTTATATTGAACAGTTCAGATTTATTTTTTCTCCCCCTTTTTTGTCATAAGCAAAAAGTAAAAACTTGTAAACAGACAAATAAAAGGAAACAGTAAATAAGATAACAATGGAGAAAACTTTGATTCATTCAAAAGATCAGATCAAGAGTACATAGGCAAATATCAGAAGATATAGCAATAAGGTACAGATGCAAACAATAGATGCAAAAAAAAACATTAAAAAAAATGATCTAAGAGTGTTTGGACAAAAGCATCTTCAATAGATCTGTAATCTCAGAGGATGATTGCTCTTGCTTGGACATCCACTTAGTCATAGTTTCATTCTTTTCATCTTGCTTTGACATCCATTCTGTCATATCCTCAGACTTCTTATCCTGCTTAGCCATCCAGGATTTGATCTCTGACTGTCCAGCTTCCAGAGCAGCAATCTTATCTTCAAAGTCTGGATGTTCTTTCTTTATCTCAGATGAAGAAGTAGGATTAGGTTCTGTAGCCTGAACAGAGTCAATTTCCATTGGTTCTGTAGATCCTGGAGAGGGGTCTACCAGAGCCATAGTCAATGCATTATCAGTAGATTCTGTTGATGGTGGAGGAGCATCTAAACGAAGCAGAGGTTCAGTTATGTTGACAGTCCAGAATAGAGTCCTTTCAGCTCTGAGCTTTGCATCATCAGAACAGACATTCTTCAGATTTGAAGCTACAGTGTTGAGTCTGTTGATGAATCCGTTCCAGATGATGTCAGATTCTTTGGCATCCATTGTTTCTGAGCATTTCTTCTGAACAGTACCTAAAGACATCTGTATTTCTTGCAAAAAAGTTTGAAATAAATGATCAATATTAAGTCTGGGTAAAGGTCGTAACAGGGTTTCCAGAGTTATGGGTTTAGGTTGAGGAGTTGGTGGAAAAAGTGATTTTTGGATGGAAATCAGAGGAGGAGGAATGTAAGGAAAGAAAGGAACTTCAGGTTTTTGAGGTAGGGATCTGTTTAATGCATTTAGCAGATTTGGCTTTACTTTAGAGGGATGAGAAACCACATCAAGAGGTGCATTTGAGTATGGTTTGAAAGCAGATTTTGGTGGTTCAGCAGATGCAACAGTGTTATCAGATGCAATTGGCAGAGCTGAAACAACAGCTTTACTAGATTTTGCAGAACATGTTATGGTTGCTAAAGAACCTGCCTTTGGCATTGATTGAATATAAGACATAAGCACAGATGGAATAGCCACTGTGAGTTTTGGTTTCAGAGGGGTGAAGGGGTTAGATGGTTCAACTCTGTCATAAAAATCTTTCAGTTTGAAACCATAAGATAGATTATGAAAAAGAGAAGAAACTTGGGCACAAGATATTGAAGATCTTGGATTAGAACTGGGGATTAATATCTCAGATGATGGTGCAGGTGTGGGAATAGGATCTGGAATGAGAGTTTTAGAAGGTATGGAAGGTTCAGGTTTGTTTATCTCAGAGTATTTGCCAGAAGGAGAGATTAGAAAATCTGGATGGATTTCTGATTCTGAGGAGTTAGAGGATGTTGTTGGTGTACAAGAGGTAGAAGATACTTGAAATACTATTTTTAGTGGTGTGACATCAAGAACATCTGTCTCAGGGATGTGAGGTTCAGAAGTGTTGGTCGGTTTTGAAGGAATGTCAGATTGTTTGGATGGTTGTTCTGAGATTGGTGAATCAGAAGGAATAATTATTGGTTCTGATGAAACTGGATTAGAAGTTACTTTTGTAGGTTCAGAAGTAACAGTTGCAATGGGTTCAGAATGTGGATTAATTGATGGTGGATTGTCAGAGGCTTTTTCTGGTTGAACTTCTTTTGGTTGATTTTCTGGATGTTCAGAGGTTTGGTGTTGAACAGATGTTTGTTGTTCTGATGGTTGTTGTTCTGATGGTTGTTGTTCTGATGGTTGTTGTTCTGATGGTTGTTGATCTGATGGTTGTGGTCGTGGAACAAAGTGTTTGATATGAATTTTGGGTTGAGATGGTTTTGGTACAGAAACTGTTGGTGTTGTTGTTTGAGTTGGAGCAGGTGTTTGTTTTTGTGGAGAAACAGAACTGGGAGCAGTAACAGAAATGGTTTGTGTAGAAGGTGGTTTTGGAACAGACTTAACATTAGAATCATTAATAACAAGTTTTGCAGAAGATACAGAAGATTTAGTACCTTTTACTTTGAACCTCTTGGCAGGTACAGAAGCAGCTTCTTCAGAATCTTTTCTCTTCAAGAGCTTCTTGGGCTTCTCAGCTATCTTGACTTTCTTCTGAACAGGTGCAGATTCTTCTACAGGCTGAGTCCTTTTCCTCTGGAGTTGTGCTTCTTCTTCTGCTACTTCTGGCAGATGTTGTCTGGCTAGTTGAATGACATTAGCAGGAACAGGTGTTCCATCCTTCTTGCATTGATCAATATACATAACAACTATATGTCTGGGCTCTTCAGCAAAGAATAGAGGAAAGTCATCTACAGGAATCCTTTTATTCAATTCAGACATATTCAGCTTCTTGGGGGTTGTTGTGAGTTCATCAACAATTTTGAGTCTCTGAAGACTTTTAGCATTCAGAGGCTTTCCCATTATAAATTCTAATTCTTCTGTGACACCAGCAGCGTATAAAGCAGTTACTAAACCATTCTCAGTAAGAAGATCTGAGAGCAACCTTCCAAAGGGGATCCAAGTTCTGATCTTCTGTCCTTTCTCTTTCACATATTCTCTAGATGCATTGATATGGTTCCACAGATGCATAAACAGAATGTATGGAAGATCTACCTTGGTGCTCTGACTAAGGCAATACATGAAATAGAGTTGTTCATTATTGACATAGTCTGGAGAATTGGTTGATTTCCTATGGTGGATGCATCCCATGAAGATCTTGGCCCAGATCTTGTAATCAGGCTTCAGATCTTTGAATTTGTTAGAAGCTTGACCAGCAGTCATTACTTCTTCATAAACCTCATCCATGTCCACACGCCCAGCTGGCAAGTGAGAAACACCATTTGTTTCTTCATAACCTATCAATTTTCTTATCAGATCTTCTGTGATAATAATTTCTTTTCCCAGCACAGAAGATATGATGAATTTGGGATAAACTGATGCATGAATCCAGAATTCTTTCACAAGGAGAGGGTAAACTGGTCCAAAAAGCCTGTCAAAATACTTAACCCATCCTTGAGCTCTAATTATGGAACGAAACTCAAACCCATTATCTGCCAAAGAATCAAACTCAACCATAGATTTATATAAAACTTCCAATTTATCAACTGGCGTAAGAAGTGTTCTTTTGGGAGGAGAAAATGGAGCAACACCTAAGTTTTCTGAAGATACAGCAGCCATGGAAGATTGGAACTGGGCAGCTGTTGATGATGAAGTTGCCATTGAAGGATGCTTTGTCAAACGCTTAGGTATATGGTTTTTATGCAGAGAAAATAGGAGATGAAAACGCATGTAAATTCTGAGAGAGTGAAAAGTGTGAAAGTGAATACAAGCCAAGTATTTATACTAGAACATTTAGGCAAATCAACAGTCAGAAATATGCACGTTTTAACAAGCATTAAATGAAGAGAATAATAATCATTTCAAAACATTAAATGCTTCTGACAATTTGGGGGGAAAATCAAGATTTTCACTATTCAAACTTCACCTCAAACGTCTCTTCAGTTATGTACACGCCACCTCTTCAGATTTGGTGTGACACGTGTTTGCTTGCATGTGTTCTGAATTCTTTTAGAAATGAAACGTTAGTCAACGTCCAGATCTTCTAAAGATGGTTAGTTCAGAGTTTCACAAAGGAAATATTGATCAGGATAAAATAAGCAATCAGAAGAAATACTTCAGAGCATTAAGCATTTTTGCATCTGTAAAAATTTGCTTCTGATAAATATCATTCTGGACAAAAATCCGTACCAATATTTTTCAGAATAAATTTGAATCTATCTTCAACAAGGGGTTTTGTAAAAATATCTGCCCATTGATGATCTGTATCAACAAAGGTTAAATTTATGATTCCCTTCTGAACATAGTCTCTGATGAAATGATGCTTAATTTCTATATGTTTTGCCTTAGAATGTAAAATGGGATTCTTGGACAAACATATGGCAGAAGTATTATCACAAAAGATAGAAATGTTACTCTAAAAAATTTGATAATCTTCTAGTTGACTTTTCATCCAGAGCATCTGCGTGCTACATCCAGCAACAACAATGTATTCAGCCTCTGTGGTTGAAAGTGAAATTGTGGGTTGCTTCTTGCTGTACCAGGAGATTAGGTTTCTTCCTAGAAATTGACAACTTCCAGAAGTACTTTTTCTTTCCACTCTGTCTCCAGCGTAGTCAACATCACAGAATCCAACTAATTTGAAATCATCAGATTTTCTGTAACACAAACCCACATTAGAAGTACCTTTCAGATACCTTAGAATCCTCTTGACAGCTGTCAAGTGTGATTCTCTAGGATCTGATTGGAATCTAGCACATAGACAAACACTGAACAATATGTCAGGTCTAGAAGCAGTAAGATAAAGAAGAGAGCCAATCATACCTCTGTAGAGCTTCTGGTCTACTTTCTTACTTACCTCTTCCTTGCCAAGTGAGCTAGTAGGATGCATTGGAGTCTTTGCCAACTTGCTGTCAGACATGTTGAATTTCTTCAGAAGTTCTTTAACATATTTTGTCTGATGTATGTAAGTGCACTCTGGAGTTTGATTAACTTGGATTCCTTGCCACTTGAGCATATGTCTCAGTGTAATCAATACCTTCTTGTTGACTATACCCTTGAGCAACCAGCCTTGCCTTGTTCCTCTCAACTTCTCCTTTCTCATTTAGCTTATTTCTGAAGACCCATTTTGTACCAATTATATTGAATCCTTGAGGTCTCTGAACTAGATCCCAAACATCATTTCTGCTGAATTGATTTAGCTCTTCTTGCATGGCAATAATCCAATCATTGTCTTGCAGAGCTTCATCTACAGAAGATGGTTCAATTTCTGACACTAGTCCAAATAATGATGCTTCAGATGATCTTAGAAAGGATCTTGTTCTTATAGGATCATCCTTCTTTCCAATAATGACATCCTCTGGATGAGAAGCTTTAATTCTGGATGATGATCCTCTAATAGTTGACTCTTCAGAAATGTTTAGATTATTCATCTGAGAAGTTAAAGGAGTAGCATCTGGAGTTGCTTCTGGTTCCTTCACTTGTATTTTGTCTGCTTCTGGAGCTTCAGAGTCAATGAAGACTACTTCCCTATCTGCAGATTTATCATCCTGCTTTGGCTTTTCAGAGCCAAGCTTATCATTAAATCTGACATGAATGGATTCTTCCACAATCTGTGTCTCAGTGTTGTATACTCTGTAGCCTTTAGAGCGTTCAGAATATCCAAGCATGAAACACTTCTGTGCTTTGGAATCAAACTTGTTCAGATTTTCCTTAGTATTTAACATAAAACAAATACATCCAAAAGGATGAAAATATGAAATGTTGGGCTTTTTGTTCTTCCACAATTCATAAGGAGTCTTCTTCAGAAGAGGTCTAACAGACACTCTATTCTGAATGTAACAAGCTGTATTGATTGCCTCTGCCCAAAAATGTTTTGCCAGATTTGTCTCATTGATCATGGTTCTGGCCATTTCTTGCAAAGTTCTGTTTTTCCTCTCTACAACCCCATTCTGTTGTGGAGTTCTAGGACAGGAAAAATCATGAGCAATGCCATTTTCAGAAAAATATTTTTCAAAATATTTATTTTCAAATTCACCACCATGATCACTTCTAACTTTAATAATTTTGAAATTCTTTTCATTCTGGACTTGCTTGCAGAAGTCAAAGAACACAGAATGTGACTCATCCTTGTGTTTTAAGAACTTTACCCATGTCCATCTACTAAAGTCATCAACAATGACTTATCCATACTTCTTGCCTCTGATGGATGCAGTTTTCACTGGTCCAAACAGATCAATATGAAGTAATTCTAGTGGTTTAGAAGTAGAAACAACATTTTTTGATTTGAAAGATGTTTTTGAAAACTTCCCTTTCTGACATGCTTCACAAAGAGCATCTGAAGTGAACTTCAGATTAGGGAGTCCTCTGACAAGATTAAGTTTATTAATCTGAGATATACGTCTCATATTAATATGACCCACTCTTCTGTGCCAGACCCATTGCTCTTTATTAACAGACAAGAGGCATTTAACATTTTGAACTTTAAGTTCAGAAAGATTTATTTTATAAATGTTGTTTTTCCTCTTACCACTAAATAGGATAGAGCCATCCTTTTGACTAATAGCTTTACAACATTTTTGATTAAAGGTAATATCATAACCATTGTCACTTAATTGACTTATGGACAATAAGTTATGCTTTAACCCTTCAACAAGTAAAACATTAGTAATAGAGGGAAGTTTACCATTTCCAACAGTGCCAGATCCAATGATCTTGCCCTTCTGGTTCCCTCCAAACTTCACATCACCTCCAGATCTAAGTTCCAGGCTTTGGAACATAGACTTTTCTCCTGTCATGTGTCGTGAGCATCCAGAGTCCAGGTACCATGATTGGTGTCCTGACCTTGCTGCTAAGAACATCTGCAACAGGAATTATTTTACTTTTAGGTACCCAGATCTTCTTGGGTCCTTTAGGGTTAGTGGTTCTGGAGGTTTGTCTAAACTTCTGTTTTTCAACATAATGTTTATTTTGACTAACCTTGGGTTTAAACACATAAGTATTATTCTCAGAGCTTGTGTGTTTAATGTCATTTAAGTGACCAAACTTAAATTGAGAATACAGAGGTGTCTTCTTGATGAAAAGTTTGTCAACAGGTTTTGGATTGCTTCCAGATGAAGATTCATATCCAATACCTCTTCTGTTGTTTCCACTAACACCATAGATCATGGAAGCCATCTTGCTTCTGTCTATGCTCTTAGTGAGGAATTTCTGAAAACTAGAGTCATATTTTTCTAAAATGTTTTCATATGACTTAGTCTCAGATTCAGATTCTTGTTGAGTTATTTCAAAGTCATTTTTGATTTTCAGATTAATTTCTTTTTGCTCAACAAGTTCTGTCTTCAGAAGATCAATCTCAGATTCAAGATTTCTTTTCAGCTTCTTGTATTTGAGTTTGATATTGTTGTAACTTTTCAGAACTTCTGATAAAACCTTTAGCAGTTCTTCTTTGGTAAGTTTAGCCATTACCTCTTCTGCGTCATCATCAGATTCAGAATCTGATTCATATCCTGAGGTACCTTCTTCTTGATCCTCTGTGCTGGCCATCAGTGCAACATTAGCACATTCTTCTTCTGATTCAGATTCATCTGAGTCGTCCCATGTTGCCATCAGAACCTTCTTCTTTTTGTTAAACTTCTTCTTGGGTTTTTCTTTCTGAAGTTTGGGGAAATCATTCTTGTAGTGCCCAGGTTCTTCGCACTCATAGCACACAACTTCTTTCTTGCCAGATCTTCTGTGCCCAGAAGATTCCTTTCTATTATCAGATCTTCTGAAGTTGTTGAACTTCTTTCCTTTGTGCTTCCAGAGTCTGTTGATCCTTCTGGATAGCATGGATAACTCATCTTCTTCTTCAGAAGAAGATTCTTCAGAGCTTTCTTGAATGACCTGCAAAGCTTTAGCAGTTTTGTTAGATTTTAATGCAACCGATTTACCTTTTTCTTTCTTCTGAGGTTCATCTTCCTCAAGCTCAATCTCATGGCTCCTCAGTGAGCTGATGAGTTCTTCTAGAGAGATCTTGTTCAGATCTTTAGCCATCTTCAAGGCAGTCACCATTGGTCTCCATCTGGTAGGCAGACTTCTGATGATTTTCTTTACATGATCTGATGTAGAATATCCCTTGTCCAGAACTTTCAGCTCAGCTGTGAGTATCTGAAATCTGGAGAACATGGCTTCAACAGATTCAGAGTCTTCCATTTTGAAGGCCTCATACTTCTGGATCAGAGCCAGAGCTTTTGTCTCCTTAACTTGAGAATTTCCCTCATGAGTCATTTTTAGGGATTCAAACATCTAAAAGCAGTTTCCCTGTTTGTAATTTTTTCATACTCAGTATGTGAAATTGCATTCAATAATATAGTCCTGGCTTTGTGATGATTTCTAAAATCTTTCTTCTGAGCATCTGTCATAGATTTTCTGTCAATCTTCTTTCCATTCCCATCTGTGGGATGGACATATCCATCTATGACTAGATCCCATAGATCAGCATCATATCCTAGGAAAAAACTCTCAATTCTGTCTTTCCAGTAGTCAAATTTCTCCCCATCAAACATAGGGGGTTTGGTGCTGATCCTGTCCCTTTCTTCATATTTATTGTTAATATTGGATATTGAATTATCAGCCATTGTAGCAAATAAATATATATCAAAGTATTTCTCTCTGGATCTTTACTGACACTGTTAAGTGGTAGCACACACAGAACCGGAGTTCTGATGCCAACTGAAGGTGAGATAATACTTAGAAGGGGGGTTGAATAAGTATGAAAGATTAAGAATAAAAAATAATCACACAATTATTTTTATCCTGGTTCGTTTAAAACAACTACTCCAGTCCACCCTTCCTAGAGTGATTTGCCTTTCTCAACAAGGACTTAATCCACTATTTAATCAAACAGATTACAATAGTAACACCTAAGAACAACTGTTCTTAGTCTTCTCAAGAGCTACTGATTCCAACTGAATCCTCTTAAGGAAAACCTTTACAATCAATGTAAATCAAATACAAGAGTATTAATGCTTCTATAAAGCTTTTATCACAACAGTGATTTTTCTCTTAAATTTAAGTACAAGAAATTCTAAGAAGAATATGAAATAATGAGAGCTTAGAATAATATGATTTCTTTTCAGCAAATTGTATCGTCACTGAAGAATTTGGTGGAGTCTTCCTTTTATAGGCAGCTGATCCAAGGAAGCTGAGCATTGAAAAGAGAGTCCCAAAAGGTCTGAGCCTTTTTGTCTTCACATCAAGTGACCTTTCCTAGAAGTAGATAGCACAGAGAAATCGTTTTTGTCTGTGTTATTGTGTCTAGCACAAATGAGGAAAGAGACGTTTGACTTACTCCAACGGATATAATCTTTGAATATATTTTCTTCAGTTTTCAGCAAGTTCTTCAGAATCTGAATGAGTCAGAGTCTTCTAATGATGTTCAGAACCTTGCTGTATCAGAGTCTTCTGCAGCATGTGTGCTTTCAGCGTGTTGATCATCAGAGCATATTTGACACAGAACTTCAGTACTTGGCAGCGTTAGTACTTTCAGAAACTTCTGTAGAATTATGCTTTGAGAAACTCTTCATACAGTATTCTTCTTTGCTTCAGATGCTTCAGCTTCAGATGCTTCTGACTAGCTTCAGATGCTTCTGCTTGCTTCAGATTCTTCTGGAGCTTTTGCTTCAGATCCTTCTGGAGACTACGCTCAGGATCTTCTGTAGACAACAATAAGAATCTTCTAATGAATGCATCTGGCGCTTCAGAGTCAGTTACATTCTTGTATACCAATCAGATTTGCTTCTAGAGTGATAATTTCTTTTCAATCTGCAGTAAAACTCTCAAGCAAATTTTAGAGTATATAATTCTTAAACATAAAATTTCCTAACAGTTATCATCAAAACAAAGAGTTATTATTAAGAACCAATCTGTGTTCTAACAAAAATATGGAAGTAAGAAGATCACTAAGGTCTTTAAGGTTGTAGCTTGGTCGGGTTTACAAACAAGGGACATTTCTAAGGCCATTGAAACGAAATTGCCGATGCAAAAGAAACATTCACTGTACATGTTATTTACACACCCCAACTTCATTCCATTTGTTTCTCAATTGCAAACCTTCACAAACCTTATTTCACAACTTATTCTTTCACTATTTTTCTTTTCCAAGCAAGCATTCTTTTTCTCTTCTTTTTTTCTTTTACATATTCACACAATTTTTTCAATCCTTGCTTGAATTTTTCAAAAGTTGTAGCAACCTACCATTCTTCTTTTTCCTTCTCCCCAACTTGACTTTTACTCAACCCTCAAGTAAATGCTATTGGCTTTTTATGGCAAAGAGGACAATTAAAAAAAATTCAAGGGTTCAAGAAAAACTTTAGAATCTCACAAAATTCAGAATGAGATTCATATTGTTTAGGCTCAAAGGGGGTTAACGAATTCTCTTTACTCACGGGTAAGTTACATTTGGACGTGGTTGTGCTCAATATAAACAAGTGCCTTGATCATTTCTAATGCTTCCACAAATTCACAATAATAACAAGAGAAAGCATGAATCAAATGAATCCACAAGGTTTATCAGTAATCCAGCATTTAGTAAACAATGGAAAACTTCTCACAATTTGTGGTTTTTGGTCCTAAGTGAAACAATCATTTAAACAAGTTGCTAAACGAAAAAATTTCATTTGCACAAAGACTTAAGTTCTTAAGCATTCTAAAATTCTAAACAAAGGTAACCATGTACCTTGACAACATTCACTTGTTTCATACTATCATCGCCATCCAAACTCACTCGAAGCTTCATTGAATGCTTTTATACAAATAGCAACCACTCTAGAAGGAGTTCTCATCATTCCTGATCACACTAGAGAAAACATAAAAGGAAACAAATATAAACAATATAAACAAATATACAAAGCTTAAAAATATAGAAACAGTTGCAATGCACTTCAATATCTCAACACCAATCTCCGACAGCGGTGCCATTTTGTTCGAACTGCAGTAAAGCGGCAAGAAGCAAAAATTTAGTTTTGAAGGAATTCCCTCCGACATTTATATCATCTCCAAAGGGATCGGTGAGATGAAAGAACGCTGTTCAACAGTCTCTACATTTCTAAGCTTGTTATTCAAAAGGTTTGGTTTAAAAGGTTCAAGGAACCATAAATAAAAACAGAAAATATAAAACGGGAAATATAAAGTAAAGACTGAAATATAAACGGAGCCTTGTTGGGATTGGATCTCATGTTTATGATAACACATGCATTCTACTGAACATGTTAAACACTACTCAATAATTCGTCTAATATCCTCACGTATCACCCACGACAGAGGTCATCTCTAACGCAACATCGAGAGAACAACCGTGTTGTCTCATTGGTGATGTCTAACGCAACAAAAACACAAGAAAGAGCATTAAGAACTGATACTCACGCAAATGCTAAGCCTAAATATATGTCTAGATTTTAGGACCTAACAGGTAATCATCCTAGATCCAGATCTGATGAGTACATGTCTATAGCGGTTCAAATCAAAGATAAACAGGTAAACAAAGACGACATCCATATCAGATAAACGATTGTTTTGAATAAAACACAATGATCGGAATACGTACATACACTTAACCCTTTTTATATGTATTCATCTAATCTACCAATGGTTGTGAACATCGTTCTTCATCACTATTATCACGCACCCGCACAATATCGTATTGATCCTACTCATGCTACTCATGCTACTTAATCAACACAATAAAATAGAAGATACAATGAATATCAACTTACAAAACCATGTCAAAAGTTTGTTCATTGATAGATGAAAATCTTAGATCAAAGATGTGAAAAGGTTTTGTCAAGACCCACAAATAAGCAATCAAAGATAATCAATCAATAGAGAATCCAAACTAGTTCACAAACATATATTAGATGAAATACATAAGGTATCAAAAGATTACATCCAAACCCCAACAAGAGATCAAAGATCTTAACTCCTCCCGCTTAGGGTTTTGTATTTCTCTCTCTAAAATAAACTTGAAATGAAGAGAGATAAATTCTGATGTAAAAAATATAACATTCTAATCTAAAAAGCAAGAAATTTACTTATATAGTACATTCAGAATCTGTCTTGTTCGCACTGCGAACAAATCCTTCGCCTAGCGAACATCAAATTAGGCACCTGAGGTGCCTCTGAATAGTTAAACCACCTTTGAGACTTTTCCACATATTCGATGTGCGAGCAATCCTTCGCACAACAAATTCTTGTCCAAATACTTACTGCCTCAGGTCTGGGGCTATTCACTAGGACTTCACTTCTCCTTCGCTCCAGTGAACCATTCGTTAGCTCCTTCACACAGCAAAATTTGATGTCTTTTCTCTTTGAGTGAACAGTGCCAGGTTCCCAAGGGCCTTCGCTGGCAAGTTCCATGTGGGAAGTTGGTGATGATTTTTCTGGAGAAGTTCACTGGGAGCATCACATGGTGAGTTTTATTATGTTTTTATGCTGTCTTGGTTTCCTTGCCCAATTTCTTGTGTCTTACTCTTCACTTGTTTTGTGCCTAATTCATGCACAATAGCACACAAATCAAAGCAACCAAGACATTTTCAAACAACGAAGCATATCATCGAAAACATAGGTGATTCAATTCAATTCACCTACAAAAAGAATGAAAGATACCAACATTTAATAGGTCAAATAAGCAAAGTTTGGCATCTAACAACCACCAATGTTGAAGCTTCTTTAAAGTTTTGATCTTTCACATATGGTGAAGAGTATGAACACAAAGATGGTGATGATGATGATAATGTAGCGGAGATACCACTACTACAAAATAAGCCTTTCATAACACCAATATTACGAAGGACATAGTGTTAACCTTGGTAATATATTTATCCTAGGCACATCATTTTTTAATATTTACTAGATGACATGTCACAACGGTTAGAAGTAGCAACCGTAGTGAAAAGTACAAGGAGTGAAATGTTATTGACCATGTATATCACTAACTATAAGTCATTTCTCGTGGTAAAAAATGTTATTGACCATGTATATCACCACGGTTTTTATTTCCAACCGTGATGAAACGTGATATTTATTTATATATAAGTGAAATTATTTAACGCTTCAGTACATAACAGTCGTCTCTCTCAAAACAAAACCCTAATAAATCTTTCACTCGTCTCTCAAAGCGAAATCCTAACAACTTTATCACTCGTCTCTCTCATATGGATACCAAAAAACGAAACCATAGCAACAAGTCTTAGCCAATGGGTATTTAAAAGTTCGTTTTCTCTGTAGTTTTTTTTTTCAATATCTTGTTTCATGATGTTTGAACTTTCTTCTTTTTTCCTCTTGTAGGTATGGATGCTTATTGCAATAAAGAGGACGAAGATAAATTTAGCCTGTCAAACTTGTGTCAAAGATCCAGAATGACATCCATTCAAAATATACACAAGTTTGTTGGTCTAAAATTTTCTTCATCCTTATTTTATTATTGACATGCCATAATGGGACTTGACATGTATGGTATGTTTCTGAAGCATTTTATGCCTTGATATGTTTTTTGTATCGTGTTTGTTAGTTATTGTTTGTTGTTGATGAACGATTTTGATGAATGTTATTGTTAAGGTCTATTTAAAATATGAGTTTATTATATATTATGTGGTTTGAGTGTTTTTCTAATCCCTTACCAAATATATAACTTCCCAAAGTGCATTAGCAAATTATGATATGATAGATAAAATTGTATTAGAAAATAAGTACACCTTCAATTCTTGACAAAAATTCTTCACATTGTTAACTGCATTTTGTTCCTTGATTGTTAGAACTTGATATAGTGATCCTAGATCTTCAACCACCCATCTCTCCACCTTTAATTTTGTTTTCATAGTAATAATATTTTTCAAAAAGAATTAGAGTTGAAGGAAGGGATTGTTGAAGAACTAGGATCATTAAACTAAGTTCTTACTATCTAAGAACAAAATACGGATAAGAAGTTGAAGAACCCTTGCCAAGCATTGAACGTGTACTAATTCTTCTAATATAACTTAATTTGTTATATTATAATGTTCTAGTGCAGATTAGAAGGTTATATGTTTAGTGAGGATTGGCGAAATAAATATTCCACATAATTTATAATAAACTCGGAG
Organism: Lathyrus sativus; assembly: GCA_963859935.3. Taxonomy (NCBI): domain Eukaryota; kingdom Viridiplantae; phylum Streptophyta; class Magnoliopsida; order Fabales; family Fabaceae; genus Lathyrus; species Lathyrus sativus. Next base: position 214,610,501 of record OZ012735.1, on the reverse strand, counting down.
CTATATCTAACAACGGTTGTCTAGAACAATCGTTGTTAAATATTTTGTATTTTAATATACCACAACGGTTGTTTAAAGTAACCATTTATTGGCTGGAAGTTTTGACTAAAGAAAGGAGACACAAAGACTAGCTTGTGGGTCGACAGGATGGGAAAGATGGTGAAGGAAATGAGGTGAGCCGACGCCAAAAAAGGAAGGCTTGTGGGTCGACTCAGGCAGGTCCTGTCAACAAGGTCGACTGATGGGCAAGGAGGCCAATGCAAAGGAGGAAAATATTTGAGCGGGAAGAAGATTTGAAAGCTGAGAACGTGGGAAGTTACAGAAGTGGTGGAAGGACACGTGGCACCACCAAATTCAACATGGCAATTATTTTATTTTCCTATTTAAGGCAATGTCCAACAAATGGGCACCATATTAAGATCACTAATACAAGATTCGACTCAGAGTTACCAACAATTGGCAACTCAGATGACGTTGATAGGTGATTTTTTAGGCGCTCATAGGGCCCCGGGTCGACAGACGCCACCACCTCGGACGGAGACGCCAATTCGACAAGACAAAGTCTTTGACGAAACAATTAACCAACAACCCCATGAGGTTGAACACACACCCAGGGTGCCCCAAAGGCCTCCCGTTATTTTAGTTCATAGGAACCATGACCCAGACTATGTGGTCAGACAGACTCGACACGAAGCCATGGCTAGCGAGCCCAACTTAGAAGCCATGGTGGGACGAATTATGACTCGCAACGGGGCGAACCCAGGCCTTTGACGACCAACATATACGTCCCCACTACCAGACTTCGTTCTGCAAACAGAGTTGCTCAGGGGGTGGAAGGTGCCAAAGTTTACCAAATTTGCTGGAGAGACTGAGGAGTCCACCGTCGAACATGTTTCTAGATACCAAACTAAAGCTAGCGACATAGCAAACAACGAGGACTTGAAAATGAAGTACTTCCCAAGTTCCCTCACAAAAAATGAATTTATTTGGTTCACCGCCTTACCCTCACAGTCTATCCATACCTAGGCACAATTGGAAAGATTGTTTCATGAACAGTTTTACATGGGACAATAAAAAATTAGTCTGAAAGAGTTAGCCACCGTCAAGCGAAAGGCTACAGAGTTGGTGGACCAATATCTTAACAGGTTTAGACTGTTGAAAGCGCGATGTTTCACGTAAGTCCCTAAACATGAGCTAGTCGAGATGGCGGCTGGCGCCCTAGATTATTCGATTAGGAAAAAGTTAGACACACAATATCTCAGAGATATTGCGCAACTAGCTGATAGGGTTCGACAGGTCGAACGTTTAAAAAATGAAAAAACCCAGGCTAACAGATACCGTAAGAAAGAGAAAGTTTCATACGTGGCCGCTGATGAATACTCTTCTAACAATGAGGAGCTCGTCGATGATAACGAGGTCAACGTGGCTGAATTGAAGCCAGGGCCTCCGTACGCATGCAAATCATTAAAACCATCGAATGGAAAAAATCCTATTGAAATCGAAAAACATATAAATATATCGCAAAAACGTATGCTTTTGATGTATCTAAGTGCGATGAAATATTTGATTTATTAGTTAAAGATGGTCAGATTATTGTCCCTCCTGGGGAAAAAGATCCCTCTTTAGAACAATTGTAAATTTCATAATTTCCTTGGTCATAAGACATCTCAATGTGTTATTTTTAGGGACTTGGTGCAAAAAGCTTTGAAAGAAGGCCGACTTTAATTTGGTGAAAGGCCAAAGATGCAGGTGGACACGGATCCTATGAAGGTTGAAGAAGCCTTATATTCTGAGCTATATGACTGCATGATGGTTGAGACTAATGAAGGTATCAACGAGCACTTGACAACTGAAGCATTTGAATGCATGATGGTTGAGACTACTGATGGTCCCGACAAGAAATCTGAAGAGAAACTTGAGGCAGTCTACCCTTAAGCTGGCGAAAGTCTTACTATGTTCTAAGAGAAATGCAGGGTGAGTGGGTCAAAGCTGTATTATTCCCAAATTGCAACGCTGTGTTTGATAAAAAAAGCTATTGAGAAGTACGAAGCGGGTAGGAAAATGGCGCTACAAGATAGTAAGCCATCAGTTCCTAGGTTCGTGTTCAACAAGAACGGTGCTCCTCGTCGAAACGAAGAATACAAGAAGTTGTTTCATCTGGCGCGACCCAAGACCTTTGTTCCAACATTAGATACCCCGCAGGATAAGTGGGTGCCGCCCGTGAGCCAAAAAGGGAGCAAGCGACCGAAATTGAGGGTATTTGATCTAAAAAAGGAGGCAAAGGCCTCAGACAAGAGTACTGAACCTAGGGGTTATGTGGTTTCCCCAAACTACAAAGGCAAGAATCCTATGACAATGACCTGGTGGAGGCGATATCAACGAAATAGAAAGGCTTCCAAAGAGGCTTCGACTTCACACCTGAAGCCTGTGGGACCCTCTGGACTAAAAAGGAAATGCCCAAAGGCAAGGTGGGTCGAGAAGGAGAAAATTGTGACGAACCAGACTACGACAGTGACTGTGGAGACTTTAGAAGAGAAGGGGGTGGTGACAACCCAGAGCTTGAAATACACGTCTAAAGGTGAAAACAAGAAAGAACCAGAATATACTCCCCAGTCAGATGAAGAAGAACCAGAGTACACTCCCCAGTTGGATGAGGAATATACCCCATCACCAGAAGACGATTTCGACAAAGACATGTATGATGAAGCCAATGATGATACATATGGTGAGGAGTTCGTTATAAACTGTTGCATCGTGTCAATACTGCTGGCAGAATATGATAGGGTGTCAGAAGTCTCTAAAGCAGAAGAAGATTTCCTACCAGACGAGGCCACAGAAGACAAGCCACTAGGTTACTACGTGATGAACAATGGTGTGGTGGAAGAACGAACATCTATGTTTGAAAGACCTAGTCCTGGAATGATGTACCATTTAAAGTCATTGTTCATAAAAGCGAAGGTCGACAGAGTGGAAGTCAACAAGTGTTCATAGACGAAGGGGAAGCTGTCAATTTAATGCCACATACGTTGTTCAAAAATATTGGAAAGACTAAAGCCGATCTCAGACAACACAACATGGTTCTATCCAATTATGAAGGGAAAACCAGCAACATTCTGGGAGCGGTCCAAGTTTATCTAACTATAGGTACCACTACCCGATCAACGCTCTTCATGGTCATAAACTCGAAGGAAAATTTCAACCTCTTGTTGGGTCGAGAATGGATCCATGGGATAGGGGCAGTTTCTTCAACTTTACTCAGAGGTTAAGCATTTGGAGGAAAGACGGCATCGTTGAGAATATCGAAGTCGACCAGAGTTATTACAGCATTGATGAAGCAAAGGGTGCAAAGAAATATTTTGACCAACACCTAGCAAATGTGGCACCTTGTGATGATGGATCGGGATCTTATACTTCTGTCAACACGGGTCGCATCCTAAACTTGGATCCTAACTATGGATTCGTTTGGGATGCTGCTGATGCTACGATGGAGCCCACATAGGAACTTCCACCCATAGGGTAGCCCACAATTAATGAAAATGACTACTGAATCAGAAAGCTTGACTTGAATTTCGGCCTATTTGGCTGAAAACAAGCGAAAGTCGACGCTAGAAGCAGGAAAGCGACAAAACATAGCTGGTGACGCCAACAGCAGCATGCAAGTAATTGGTCGACAAGACCATACAATAGCTTCGAAAAGCCGGAGGCTTGATTTCATCTATGACAATGAGCCTTTGGGGTTTGAGAAAAGTCCATCCATTGAGCTGCAAAGAATGCAAGCGCAAGACCCACTCGAAGAAATTAACTTAGGTGATGGGGGCAACAAAGAGACCTACGTACGTAAGTGCTAAGATTGGATCGAAAATGAAGGTCAAGCTGATCGAGGTATTTAAGGAGTACAAAGATTGCTTTGCCTGGGATTATGGCGAAATGCCTGGCTTGATTTGGAGTGTAGTAGAACACCGAATACCAATTCATCCAGGAAAAAGGCCAGTAAAACAGCAGTCATGACGTTTCGCTCCAGAAATCACTTTAAAGATCAAGTAGGAGATCAAGAGACTGCTTAAAAGCCAGTTCGTAAGAGCTGCAAGGTACGTCGAATGGTTAGCAAACATAGTTCCTATTATTAAGAAAAATGGGACTTTTAGAGTTTGTATATATTTCAGGGACTTAAACAACGCTACCCCTAAAGATGAGTATTCAATGCCTGTGGCAGAAATGCTGGTCGATTCAGCCGTGGGTTTCGAGTATTTGAGTATGCTCGATGGGTACTCTGGTTATAACCAAATCTTCATAGCTGAAGAGGATGTTCCCAAAACGGTGTTCTGGTGCCCTAGGGCCTTAGGAACATACGAATGGATTGTAATGCCATTTGGTTTAAAAAAATTCCGGAGCAACTTATCAAAGAGCCATGAATGCTATATTTCATGATTTTGTTGAGAAATTTATGCAGGTGTACATTGATGACATTGCCATAAAATCCTCATCAGAGAATGGTCACTTAGACCACCTTCGATGTTCATTTGAGAGAATGAGCAAATATGGATTAAAAATGAATCCACTAAAGTGTGCTTTTTTATGTACATGCAGGAGATTTCCTGGGATTTGTAGTCCACAAAAGGGCATCGAGATCAACCAAAACAAAACCAAGGAAATTTTGGATCTCAAGCCTCTTTCGACGAAGAAACAACTCTAGTCTTTGTTGGGGAAAATAAACTTTTTGAGAAGGTGTTCTCACCATTGCTCAAGGCCCAAGAAAGAAAGTGACTTTCACTAGGGACAGGAGCAGCAAGAGGCTTTCGACACCATCAAAGAGTACCTCACGAGGCCTCCTATTTTATTGCGACCTAGTATGAATAAAAGCATGAAGTTGTACATCGTTGCGTTAGATGCAACTATAGGAAGCATGTTAGCACAAGAGGATGATTGTGGCATCGAAAGACCCATTTATTACCTTAGTCAAATGTTAATAGATGCTGAAACTAGGTACACCATGATCAAAAAGTTGTGCCTATGCTTGTACTTCTCATGTATGAAATTAAAACAATATATTAAGCCAGTTGAGGTTTACGTTTCATCGCATTTTGATGTTATTAAGCATATGTTGTCTAAACCCATTTGCATATTCGAATTAGGAAGTGGGCACTAGCATTAACTGAGTTCTCCTTGACGTATGTCCCTCTAAGTGCAATGAAAGGACAAATAGTGGCAGACTTTATTATCGACCATGCAGTGGTCGAATCATCGTTGTGGATGGTCGACGCCGATCCCTGGAAGTTATACTTTGACGGGTCAAGTCATAAGAATGGAATAGGTATTGGGATCTTGATAATATCCTTGCACGGCTATCCTACTATATTCAAATGTAGGGTCGACGAAAAATGTTCTAATAATGAGGCGGAATATGAAGCCTTGATCACTGGCCTCAAGATTCTTAAGGATCTGGGTGCCAAGAAAGTCGAAATAAAAGGAGACTCTAAATTGGTGATTAAACAGATCACGAGAGAGTATAAATACGTCAAGGAACACCTCGTGGTGTACTTCACGATGGCAAAACGACTCTTGGAACGCTTCGAGGTTGTTAGCATTACACACGTGCCTAGGATAGAAAATCAAAAGGCCAACGATTTAGCGCAAATCGCCTCTGGGAACAAAGTATCGGCAGAAAATATGAGAGACTTCATTGAAATTAAGGAAAATGTGGTTTCGAAAGTAATACCATCATCAGGCTTGTCAGAAGCCGAAAGGGAAAAGACCTCGACAGAGAGTTTAATTGAAAGTTTGGGAATTTGTGAAATCTTCACTATCAGCAATCTATCATCGTCCGACTGGAGAAAACCAATCGTCGAGTATTTGGAAAATCCGGTGGGAAGGGCTGATAGGAAGATTAAGTACAAAGCTTTAAGTTACGTTCTAATGGGGAATGAGGTTTTGAAAAAGACGCCAGAAGGGGTGTTGCTTAAATGTCTGGGAGACATAGATGTGTACTTAGCAATTTCGGAAGTCCATAGTGGGACATGCGGGGCTCATCAAGCTGGCCATAAAATGAAATGACCACTGTTTTGATAAGGTACGTATTGGCTAAGCATGCTCAAGGATTGCATAGACTTTGCAAAGGGGTGCCAATATTATCAAAGAGACGCGAACGTCCGGCATGTGCCAGCCAGCGAATTGCATACCATCGTTAATCCATGGCCCTTTCGTGGTTGGGCATTGGATATTATAGGAGAGATTCAACCAGCCTCGTCGAAACAGAAAAAATTCATCCTTGTTGGAATAGACTATTTCAAAAAGTGGACAAACGTTGTGCCTTTGGTAAAAGTGGACCAAGAGACTGTGATTGAATTTATCCAGAACCACATTTTGTATAGATTCGGGATTCCTGAAACCATCAAGACGGACCAAGGTTTCGTGTTTGTTAGCCAGAAGATGCAAAAATTTGCACTAGAGACAGGTTTTAAGTTGATCACTTCAACACCGTATTATGCTCAGGCAAACAGTCAAGTCGAAGCTGCTAACAAAATGGTAATTGGACTCATTAAGAAGCACGTTGCCAAGAAACCCAAGAAAGACGTTAGATCAAATCTTATGGGCCTGTCGAACGTCCCCTAAGAAGTCGACCAATTCAACTCCGTTTAATTTGACATTCGGTCATGATGTTGTTTTGCCAGCAGAGATTTGTTTGCAGTCAATTAGAGTGCAATGTCATCATGACATTCCGTCGGAGCAATATTTAAGCATGATGCTAGATGAAATTGTGGACTTAGACGAGGAAACGATGGTAGCGCTAGACAGGCTATTACACCAAAAGGCACGGGTGGCCAAAGCATACAATAAGAAGGTCAGAAAGAAGACCTTTGCAGTCAATAATTATGTATAGAAGGCAGTGTTGCCTGTGGATTAAAGGGATCAACTGTTTGGGAAGTGGTCACCAAATTGGGAGGGACCATTCCAAGTAACCTAAGTGTAGGAGGTCCAAGAGATTGGCAGGGACCAACGAATCATAAGAGTAAATGAGAAATATTTGAAAAAATATTGACCTATGTTACAAGAGGTTCAAATCCAAAAATAATGTTTCATTGATATTTGGCCTACGTTGGTGGAAGGCTAACACAATTTACAAAAGAACTCCAGAATGGAGTTACAAAAAATTCAACTAAAGAAAAACACGGCTATGCTGGAAACTTTTACTTAAAGTCTTCAAAAAGGGTTTTTTCATGATCCACTTTACTTTCCAAGAGAAATTTTTTCTGCCGCATCTGGTTGATGTTCTTTAGCGCGAGGGCAGTTTCGACGTGGGCTATCCCCTGAGACACTTCATGATCGATGACCTTCTGAGCCGGTAGAGGTCCGTCAGAGTCCAAGGAAGCCTTATGTTTTTCAACTTCAACAATCTTTCTCTCAAGTTCCGCCATCTGGGCTCGATAATCAGATATCAGCTGGTCGAAGGCACGACGCTTGTCGGAGCGCTATTTCTTTGTGGTTTCAAAATCCTCAAGTTTTTTTTCTCACAAAGGGAGCTGAGATACCACTATCGTTTAATTTCATTAATCTTCACCCTAATTTGAGCATCAGCTTTATTTCACATTGATAGGTCCTTTGCCAACTGAGTGAAGAAGGCCTCGAACTCAATGAAATACTTGGCCATAAGGGAAGACACTCTAAAATGAGAATCCAATATTTTGAAGACGTCGCAGGCTACAGCTGACTCTTCTGCAACTGCGTCCAGGAACTCATCCTCAAATAAATACGTCCTTAATTGTTGAAGTTTAAGGGCAAAAGAATCATCCATCTCTGGGTTGAAAGTGGTTTTCGAACCAGCGGGGGTGGCATCCACAGTCGACTGGCGAAGCTTGAGAAGGGCATTTAGAGTCTCTGTTGGGTTTAAATTTTTCATAGCCAGGATTTCCTCTGGGGTAGGCATCTTTTCAACAGAAGGGTTACCTTCAGCAGAACCTATGAGAGTTGGAGTTCTTTCAGCAGCGGTTGGGATAATCACAGGGTTTTCTTTGCCGCTAGTGGCCACACCATCCCTATTAGCCTCATTATTAGTGTGGTCAACAGGGGGTGTTTTCGCCGTTGGGTCTTCTTCTGTCGACGCCCCTTGGAATTTGTCGACCTTTTGAGGGCTAAAAAGAGGTGTCGTCTCAAGAGGATTGCTAGCAGTAGTCATGGCATTATCATCATTTACAATAACGACCACGATGTCCTGCAGAAGCCAGTGTAAATAAGAAAACACCCACGTAATATATGGACCAAAAGAATAAGAATAATAAATACCTCAACAACATATTATGGTGGAGGGAGTTTAGTGGCGACATCTTGGAAAACTTCAGTTAGATTCTCAGGAACAGTATGCCTTACAGTCGAGGTGACCGATTTAGAGGGAGTCCTTTTTGTGGGAACCTTCTTCTTCTTGATCAAGGGGGTAGTAGGGAGAGAGTTCGACGTCTCAGAGGGAAAGACTCGGGATTGGGTACTTTCATCCGACGCGCCACCTTCAGGAGCCGACGCTTTTTCAGTAACCTAACTGACAACAGCGTGAGTTGGCAAGAGGAGGAAAATATAAATAGACACCAAAGAGCATGTGATACCTAAGGATTTGGGATTTTTTGTTTCTTTGTTAGCCTAGTCGAGGTCGACGCAAAGGGTTGTTCCCTTTTCCGACCCTGAGAAAGGAAGCACAAAAAATAAGATATTGGTAATCAATGAAAGACAAACAAGAAAAGTGGAGAAAGTACCTTCTTGGAGGTATCCTCGGAGACACCAGCTCCTGGGGGATTCTCGACAGCTACAGCAATTGTCAGGGTAGGGACTTCACCCGCGAGAGCAGCAAAGGCGCCGACCACATTCTCCAAGAAGAGGTCACAGTTGAAACATTGGGCTTGGTATTCCGACCACCAAACGTTAAAGCCTTCGGTGGTGAAGAAAGGTGGTTGAGAAGAGAAAACTGCCAACTCAAGACGCTGAGTCGACCTAGCAAATTTGTGGCAGCTCTTGTGGCCTACCAGGTTTAGCCGTCGACCAACCCATACAATGTCAGAAGAGTGTTGTACCAAAGACTTTGGCAGCATTTGGCTCAAGCCAAACTGTCAGGCCACCAGATTGGGCTGATAGTTCATGAACTCATAACCGTTGTTTCCCGTCTCAATTCGAAACGAAAACATGGTAGGAGTTAGAAACATTCGCCATATTAAATTCGACATTGCTCCTGTCTTTGGAGAAGCGCCAGGAAAAGGATTTCTGAACCATGACGGACCAAACCGTCGATGCACAGAAGGAGTCATGCCAGGAACAAAGGTGTTTGCCTCAGCAAAAATGGTGAGGTATTTCATGAAAAGAGTTTTGTTGGGGGTCTCCTACGTGGTCATCAAGGCGAGTCGAACGCCTTCTACGAGACGTTCGTCATTTAGACACTGCATTGTTGCAGACATGGGATAACCCAATTGATGCTCGAAGTTGCGTTGAGCCAATGCTGTGGCAACCACATGTGCTCTAAAACGTTCAAGGACTTGATAGTTTCATAGAGGAGTTTTATTCTCAAGGCCGACAAACCAAGAGAATGATAGAGGGAGGATAGCAGCAGCTTACTCAAAGATACTTGTCGACCCTCATGTATCTGGATCACTAGGCTGATATAACTCTTGACTATTTGTAGAGAGCCAGAACAGAAGAGGTAGTAGGACAGCTAGAGAGTCAGAAAGGTAATGTGTTCTTCGTCTGACACGTCATCAGAACCTTTATCATGGTGATCCTCTATGAAGTTCTGGAGGCCAGCATGGTTGAAGTCAAAGGTAGCGTCCATTTCTAGGGTTGGATCCCATGTCTCACCCAGAGGAGAAAGACCCGTAATGGCTGCCACATCAAAGAGAGTCGGCGTCAATATGCCACAAGAAAAGTGGAACGTGTTGGTCGAACCTTCCCAAAAAAACATTGACACCAACAGTAGACAAGGGTTGACCCTGTGTGCATTCCTAGAGAGCTGAATGGCATCAAAGATGCCAGCCGTCTTCCATTGGTCCTAACATTTGTTATGGACCTTGTTTAACAAGGAAATATAGTCCTTGTTGCCTGAGGTAGGCATCGACCGGAAAATACGGGCCTTTGGCGCCATGAATTTTAGGTCGAGAAATCCACTCTTCTGGAAAGTTAGGGGGATGGTGGCCAGAAAGCAAGGAAAGAATGCCTGAAGCTCCTCATGGATGAACTTGTTAGCAGGATACGGCCCATGGAAAGCATGCAGCTTTCCAACAACTGCAAAAGGGATGACCATCTGGCGTTGTCAGGCAGCCACCACTGCGTCATCAACAGACGTCGGGTTTGGAAGGGGCCTAAGGGAGTCAGCTTTAGAGAGAACAAACACGATAGGATTGTTGCCGGTGGTGGAAATGGTTGAAGAAGCCATTGGAAAGGAAGTTGAAGAAACTTTGAAAAGCAAAGGTTACAGGAAAGGTGAAGCGAGAGAAGAGTTAGGGAAAAGAAACCAAGTATAGAAATAAGCTATTTATAGGCAAGCTGGCGCGTAGTTGAAAAGGAAAAAGGAGGTTCTAATTATAAGAGCGAGTGGGAGTGGTTTAAAACCCATGACGTTGGGATGTGAGAAAACATGATTAATTTTCTTGGAAATTGTGGTCCAGAAAGGCCATTATCACGTCAGACTGTGGGTGACGCGTGGCTGATTCGATAGAAAATAATGATGGTATTGTTGTGTCATAACCAAGACGCAGTCGAAACTCCATAGAACCAAAACGCCAAGTTTCTTGGTCGACAGTGTGTTTCGTCAAAACTGGGTTTTGAGGGGGCATCTTGTTGGTTGAAAGTTTCGACTAAAGAAAGGCGACACAAAGACTGACTTGTGGATCGACAGGCTGAGAAAGATGGTGAAGGAAATGATGTGAGTCGACGCCAGTAGAGGAAGGCTTGTGGGTCGACTCAGGAAGGTTCTGCCGACAAGGTCGACTGATGGGCAAGAAGGCCAACACAAAGGAGGAAAACATTTGAGCAGGAAGAAGATTTGAAAGCTGAGAACATGGGAAGTTACAGAAGTGGAAGAAAGACACGTGGCGCCACCAAATTCAACATGGTAGTTATTTTATTTTCCTATTTAAGGCAATGCCCAGTTTCATTTTAGAGGGACGCATTTTGTAACATTGTAAGAGAAAAACACTATGAGTACCAAGCGTTAAGAGAAAAGAGTTTCATTCCTGCAAAATGTATGATCACGTCCACATTTCCTCTTAATAGTAATTTATATCATCAACTTTAAAGATTTCTTGTCTTGTTGTTGTTTTTGTCTTGTCTTGTTTGTGCATTCATCTTTATTTAAGTTTTCACATTCTTTCTCAAATTTATCTTCAACCTACTCTAAACAACATCATTCCACCACCATCCCATACACTCGAAACCATCGTTCTAGAACTCGTTTAGCCGGTCCCGCAAGTAAACCTGCGTTATGAGGTCAGAGGTTGTTCACGTGAAAACTGCGTGCGAACACCGTTGTGGTAGGTAGCGCGCTACTTGGATACAATCACGGCCGCCCGCCCGTAGTTAAAATCATCATACATACAATCACACCTTACATCACAATGTTTGAACCTGCGTGATGGTATCTCTTTTTCAACCGTTGTCATAAGAATTTTCCATAATAGCGTACGATTTCTTCTTAGACTGGTACCATATTAGATGATAATTAATACATAAATGCAATTAGAAAGATGAATCTCACGATAAAAAAGAGACATTGTATAATCTTAATGCAATGTATATTTGATTATGTTGATTGCCAAAGAGAATACTAAGCTTCTATACTAGCATATGTTAGTTACACTTCCTAAGTAACTTTCTTCACATCCTTATAATTTTAGTATAACTAACTAGACTTAATTCTAACTATATATAACTCTAATAATCTTTTTGATCTTTTGCAATATAATCTAAATCTCGTGTATAACAATATAATATCTTTTAATTTAATACATATATGATAAATGTACACCCAAATTTTAAACATACATCCGGCGTCCTTTGTAATTTTTGGTGTATATATACTTTTGAAATTTATAAAAATAATATAATCAAAAAATGGTTAAAAGATTGTGAGAGAAGAATATATTTGGGTGTCCACATATCAACACTCAATATAATAAATGTAACTTTAAAAAAAAAAAAATTTATTACTCTTTTGCAAAGTACATGTTGATTTTTCTTTTTCTTTTTAACAAAAAATAAAACTTGTTTATATATTGTTATAGTGTGTCATATGTAACAAAACAAATCAAAATACAGCGTAAATATAAGTACTTCTAAACAGACCAAAGCTAAGTATTGAGATTTGTTTATTTTTGCATTTCTTTTTTAGGTTGTTTTATAACCAAAGGTTTCTCCTTTCTCAAAAGCAAACACATGATTTTGCATATAAATATTGTAAAAGTCGGTAAGGGTTTTTCATGGTAGAGATTCATTGTAACGAGTTAACAAATGATAAACTGCCACGTAGAAGTACCACCGACCAGAGTCTCGTAACATCTGAGTGGACTTTCGTATCTTTTTGTAAGAAAATGATTCGTTTTTCATATAATGAGAAAAGGAAAAATCAAAGGCTGAGTCAGATCAGATTTCACAAGATAAGCATATCATTTCTTTATTTGACAATTACTAGTACCTTACAAGTTACATATACAATTCTGTTCTTTCCACATCATGTTTGGAATAAAGTACGTCACACCAAATATTTTATCTATATAATTCACTTGCTCTTTTTCATTTTTATTTTAATCTCTTACTCGTAAATAATGATTTCAATTTTGACTAATATTCTAATTATTTTAATTTTTAAAAGCAAAGTAATATTAATAATATAGAATAAAAAGCTCAAGCAAAATATAAATAAATAGGCGATTGAAACTAAAAGCTACATTAGAAAAACTAACAAATATAAAATAAATAAATAAAAGCTAATAAACAAACAAGCAAAAGTAATCTCTAGAAAAATTGTTGTTTAAGAAATACACATTAATGAAAGGTTAAAATAGAGCTCAAATCGACTAGTCTATTTGTTGGAGTTCAACAATAATTTTTTATTAACAATGTATAGGAGGGAGGGAGAGAGAAAAGCTGAAAAAACAGCTTGACAAGCTGAAAAAACACTAGTTATGTATTCTGCTTCATAAGTTGACAATGCTTATTCCGTCCTCTCTGTCACCACACCAGTCAAAGTCTGAGTAGCATATCATACTAGCATCATCTGATACTCCAGATGGAAACAAAATTCCATATCTTAGAGTCCCTTTTACATACCTCAGAATCCTAATTGCAGCTTAGTAATGTGACCAATTTGGTTTATTCATAAACCTACTCACCGTTCTAAATGCATAGCATATGCCAGGCTTGGTGTTAACCAACGAATTGTTTGAAGGTTGTAGCATCTACATCCTCACCATCATCATCAGAGTCAAACTTATGATTTGTCTCAGCAGGTGTGACTACTGACTTACAATTCATCAACTCAAATCTCTTCAGCAACTCAAGTTCATACTTCAATTGGTGTAGAATAATTCCCTTTTCAGAATGAAAAATCTCTATCCCTAGAAAATATACAATATTTCCAAGGTCAATCATATCAAATGCATTCATCAACATCTTCTTGAAGTTGTTTATCTTAGAAGTACAACTTCCTGTCAGAAGTATGTCATCTACATAAAGACACACTAGAATCACATTGCCTTCATAAGTATGTTGCACATACACACCATATTCTATTTCACATTTTTTGAATCCCAGATGCTTGAAAATGAATCATTCTTCATATTCCAAGCCCTTAGAGCTTGTTTCAGCCTGTACAAGGCTTTATGCAATTTGTACACCATTCGTTCTTTGTTCTCTTTCATAAATCCAAGAGGTTGTAACATATAAACTTCTTCTTACAATTGACCATTTAGAAAAAGTTGACTTTACATCTAAATGTATCAGAGGCCAATTCATATTTCCAACTATAGTGATAACCAACCTTATGGTTTCATGTCTAGCTACATGTGTAAACACTTGAAAGTAGTCTTAACCAGACTTTTGTAGGAATCCTCTAGCCACTAACCTTGATTTATGCTTAGCAACTGAACCATCTGGATTCAGATTTATCTTAAAACCCATCTCACACTGATGACTTTCTTGTTCTGAGGTAGAATAGTAAATTCCCATGTCTTGTTTCTTTCAATGACTTTAAGCTCTTCCTTTATGGTGTTCACCCACACCTTCTTCTTAAGAGCCTCATTGATGCTGACATGTTCAGAGTCCACCATCATGGCACTCTGTATGAATTCTCCTTCATAATCAATGTCAATATTTTGTAGAAACTCAAAGTCTGCAAGTCTCCTTGGTATTTGTCAAACTCTCTGGCCTTTGGAAACCTTCAGAAGCAGGACCACTTTCAAAAACTCCACCTTCCAAAGTTCCATCTACAGAGATTGGATCACCTTCAGATTTATACTCACCTTCATAGTCAATGTCACCTTCAGAGTCAGACTCTCTTTTAGAGCCAAAGTCATCTTCAGATTCATATTCTCCTTCAGAGGCAGAATCTCCTTCAGAGGTATAATCAGACACTAGTGTTGACACTGCACTAGAGTTGGATTGAGACTTGCTCCAATCCCATGTTTTTTATTCTTTCACTATGAAATCTCTACTAACTTCAACTTTGTTGGTGACTGGGCAATAGAGTTTATAAGCATTTGTACTATGGTAACCTATATGCAACATGACCTTGCTTCTGTCATCCAATTTCCTTCTAGTAGCATCAAGTATATGTTTGTAACATACTAAACCAAACACCTTGACATGGATGGAACTTTGCTTTCTTCCAGTCCACTTCTCAATAGAAACTAATTACTTTAACTTCTTTGTTAGACATGTATTGAGCACATATACTGAAGTAGCAATTGCTTCACCCCACAATTGATTAGGCAGATTCTTCTCCTTCATCATGCTCTTTGTCATGTCAAGCAGAGTTCTATTTCTCCTTTCAGCAAGACTATTATGTTATGAAATGTATGTAGTAGTCATCTCATGCTCAATACCATATTCCTCACATAACTTCTTGAACTCTATTGAGTTGAACTCACCTTCACCATCACTTCTGAGGATCTTCAACCTTTGTTCACTTTGATTTTCAGCCTTCACTTTGTACTTCTGGAACTCAGCAAACACCTCATGTTTGAACTTAATGAGTGATACACATGTCATTCTTATGAACTCATCCATAAATGACATAAAGTACTTTCTCCCTCCAAGTGAAGGTACCTCAAATGGACCACATACATCATAATGCACCACACCCAAAGCATGAGTTGCTCTTGGAGGCATTTTTGATGAGAATGGCAATCTTGGTTACTTTCCTCTCAATCATATATCGCATGATTTCTCTGGTTTCACAACCTTAGGAATTACATGTACCATATTCTTTGAACTCAAATACCCTAAGCTTCTGTATTTTATATGCCCCAATCATTTATGCCACGTCTCACTTTCTCCTTCTACTTCTTGCACTAAGGCATTAAGTGTCTGATGTTGCAACATTCACCTTGAATGTTTTGTTTCTTCCTAGTTCATACTGCATAATCAGCTTCTGATTACATTCATACAACTTCAAGAGATTGTACTTCATGGTAATTGAAAAACCTTTTCAATAAGTTGACCTACACTCATTGATCGCGACTTTCTATGTCTAATACAACTAACTGCAAGTGCACAGTCTATCGCGTAGTAATAATAGATATTGATCCCACAGGGACTCGTAATCAAACTAGTGTTCTCGGGAGTTACTATGTTTAGCTAGGTAGAATATGTTTTAAGGGAATAAGATTGTCACTAAAAGAGGGAACTAAGATTACTATTTAGATTTTAATTAATTGAATCGATACGTAGTGTTGCACCCCAAAATTTGCCCTCACAATACAAGACTTTGTGTTCCAAGAAGGTTCACAAGGTTCACAAAATTCACAATTGGTCAGAAGAGTTGACAATTCCCTCAGACAATGCACCTCCTAAGCAGTGCATCCAAAACTAGGGTTTTGACTTTAATCAGGCTAAATGGACTTCCAAGACTTCAAGTGAGCTTCATAACATCTTATATGTGTATAAGAACCCCCATGTCAAGTTTCAAGACTTTTCTCAAAAGTTTGCTCAGTCAGATGATCAGATAAGTCAAAAGCAGTCAACGCAGTTAAAAAGTCAAACTGAGGTCAACTGTAATACCCCAAATTTTACCCTTTCTTTTTATTTTTATTTTAAATTCTGATTAACTTAATAAATTAACCTTTTTTTTAAATCTTGTTTTTTTAACTAATAATAATTTAATTAAATTTTTTTTTTATAACTTTACTAATGTTTTTTATTAACTTTTTTTTTTTCTATTTAGTTTATTTATTTAAATCATTTTAAGCTCTTCTTACTAACTTTTAGGATTTAGATTAAAATTTAACTTTTTTTTTTCTTTAAGAGTAAATTTTTTTATAACCTTTTTTAATTAATTTCTAACACATTTTTTTAATCAAATTCTATTACCTTTTTAAAATTAAATCTTTTTTCTAACTTTTTTAAAAGATAAATCCTTTTTCTAACCCTTTTTTAAAGTTAAATCTATTTCTAACTTTTTTTTAAAGTTAAATCTTTTTTTCTAATTTTTTTTAAAAAAAATCAAATCTTTTTTCTAACTTTTTAAAAGTTAAATCCTTTTTCTAACCCTTTTTTAAAGTTAAATCTTTTTTTCTAATTTTTTTTAAAAAAATCAAATCTTTTTTCTAACTTTTTAAAAGTTAAATCCTTTTTCTAACCCTTTTTTAAAGTTAAATCTTTTTTTCTAATTTTTTTAAAAAAAATCAAATCTTTTTTCTAACTTTTTAAAAGTTAAATCCTTTTTCTAACTACTTTTTTAAAGCTAAATCTTTTTTTTCTAACTTTTATAAAGTTAAATCTTTTTTTCTAACTTTTTTTTAAAAAAAAAATTAAATCTTTTTTTTCTCTAACTTCTTTTTAAAGTTAAATCTTTTTTTCTAACTTTTTTAAAAAAAATTAAATCTTTTTTTTCTCTAACTTCTTTTTAAAATTAAATCTTTTTTTTCTAACTATTTTAAAAATTAAATCTCACCTTTGTCACTTTTTTTGTTCTTTATTATTTTTACTCTAAATTTTTCTATCTTTCATTAAAAAATAACAAAAATAGTTTTTTATTATTATTTAATTATTATTTTCGTATTTTAATCATTTTTTAAAATATTATTTTTTTTTCACTTTTTTCTAAATTATTCATAAAAATATCCAAAAAATCATAAAATAAAAAATATTGAAAATTTTTTTGTTATTTTTATAATATTTTTTATTTTAGGAATCAATAGGATTATTAGTTTTTATTTTAAGTTTATTTCAATTATTTTAAATTATTTAAATTTTATTTTTTCTTAACTAATTATTTAGTTTGGGCTTTAAAATGGGCTTTAGGGACATTATTGACAATTTGGTGTTAACCCTAATTTGTTCCCTATATATACATGTGTTGCCTTGTTGGAAAAAAGGGGCAGAAGAAAAAAGAGAAACCAAGACGGCATACAAGGAATCAGAAACCGAAGGGAAGACGTGGGAAGCGAGACAAAACCGCAACTTCAATATTTGTTTGGTAGCTGTTTTTACTGTGGGATTTTAGTTTGAGTTTGTTTTGTTTCCACCTTAATTCATTGTTATGGTTGCTTCTCTTGAGGTTATGATTTCATTGCAGGGACCTATTCTATTATGTTCGTTATGATTTCGTGTTGGTCTAGAATCATTCACGAAATTGGTGTTTTCAAGCTTATGATTTGAGATGTTTTGATTTAAATTCTTTTGATGTTGCTTGTATGGGTGTTATCTCTACTGTACATGTATCTAATTGTTTAGTGTGAATAATCTAGATTAAGGTTAAATATTCTTTTTCAATTTATTTAATTTGGTTTGCTAATGTATCATGATAAGGATTTAAAGCTTTTAAAATATACTAGCAGAAAAATTCATGTGGCCCGTGCATATCTCTTTTCATGTTGTAATATGGACCGTAATGGAGTTTCGAAACCAATGCGTCATATCGGAAATTCATATGGACTTATGTGTATACTGTAAATAAGTTTCCCATGTCTTTTTTATTTATTTATCTTTTTTGGTAGTTTTGTTAACTTAATTTTGTTTTGATAATTAGAATTAGTTAGTTCAAATTAACTCGTGATAATTATGTAGACTTATTTTTTTAATCTCACTAATTTATTTTGTATTTTTTTTATTAGTTCTATTTTTCATTAGTTATTTGATATTATATGAGAATGTAAAAATATATGTTGTAATTATTAGTTAAGATAAGTATTCTTATTTGATTTGATTCATTAAATTATTAGTTAATTTTATTAAATATTTATACACAAATTAATTAATAATTTTTTGTCACTTGATTCTTGTCATGACTTGTTCTCTGTTTTTCTCCTCAGATATAGTTAAATTCCGTTTAATTTATTATATTTGTATCTGTTTCACGGTTGTAATTTATTATATTTCATAATTGTATATTTATCTTTCATCGTGTTTTGCAGGTTAGGTCTAACTGTTTGGCCGCCGCGCCAATAGTCCGTAAAACTTCACACATTCAATTTCAAATCCTCAAAACTACAAACTACAAACCCTAATTTTCACAAATGCCTCGCCGCAGGCAAAATTACAATTTTACCCTTAGCATTAGGTCAAAGAGCCGCCGCGCTCATTTTAGGGTTTCCCGCCGTGGAATCCCTAATTTAACCCTAATTACAACTTAACATTTCAACGTAGAGATTTGGAGTTTCTACACTCCACGTAAGCGTGTCCTTAAGATGCGTTTATTCCCCTTGAGACCTTGACCACAGTCAAGAAGTTTCTAACCTCCCTATTGAGGGGAACTACGATTACTCTGATTCCGCTCCCGTAAGGATACGTAGGCACAAGATGCGATGTCTTGCCGAGTAAACTTAGAATTAACCCCCTTTATTATTTATTATTGCTTATTTATATTTTATTTATCTTTGCTATTTAATTATTTTGCTTATTATTTTGTAATTATTTCTTGGATGTAAAGTTGTTTAATTATTTAATTATTATTATGGTTAGTAATTAGGGAGTGTAACAACATGTATGTAATATTAAAATAAATTTAGATCACTTTTAAATAAAGATAATTAAAATAAACACGTCACACACGTAAGTCGATTTTAATCGCCGTCTCACTTCCTAAGAATATCCCTCAAGTTGCCTACGAATATTGGTTAAGTGGGGTGTATAAAGCAAGTCCCTCAAAAAGAAAATCATCAAAGTCCCTTATGGTTGCCTTTACGAATCGAGTCCCTTTCGAAAAATGATGATAGTCCCTCCAGTTTGCTTATTACACCCCACAATGGCCTTCAAAAATCCAATTGTCCCTCACATGTCCCTTAAACATCCAAAGTAAGGACTACCTACTCCATTATAGTAGGGATAGTCTTACTAAAGGAAAGAATAAAGAATAAGAAAGACCTTAAAACATTAGGGTAGACTACTCCTAGATACTTGCTCACCTCAAAACTGTTTCACACTTAAACAAATTTTCAACAAGTTTTCAAACAAGTTCTTAACACATCCTTACATGGATTATTTATTAACTATTCTGAAAATTTTCTATTCACACACTACACTTTCAAAACAATTCAAAAGTGAGCTTAAGTACCTAAGAGCCCATGGATAACCATGGATGAAAAGGGTGCTAACACCTTCCCTTTTCATAACCTACCCCCCGGACCCAAAATATTCTCTAAGGTCTTTCCTGTTCTTTTATAACCTTTCCTTATGGATAAAATAAAAGTCGGTGGCGACTCTTGCTATCCGCAACATTGTTTAAAGTCAGTTCTCCCACCGTGTTACAGAACTGGCGACTCTGCTGGGGATCTATTTAAGAGGGGTACCCTTAGGAATTAAGATCACTTTAAATTGTTTGCCTTGTTTGCTTTATTATTATATTGTTGGGGTGCTCTTATGTGTGAAAGGTCCTAACCCGGATCTAGTGTACCTTAGGTAAATGGCAATAGACCAAGGAAACTGTACGACGTATATCGATACGGTTGATCTGGTGGCCATAGTTAGTGCGACTTCTTGGTTGGTGCTTATATTCCTTAAGTCAAGTTGAGGATAATATTGAGGCTGCCATATGTTGTCAATGCACTAATTGACTTTTAGAACCCTAGTTGACTCATCTCGGCCTTTAGAAAGTAGTGAGGTAACCGGCTTTGGTGCAGACTGAAGTTGGTTGACACTCGATGCTACGCTCATTGAGATCTTAAACTTGGAGGGTTTTGGTTGGCAAGTAAGTTGCCTTCTGAACAACCACCCTTGTGAAGGATCAATGATATTGAGGTCCCTTAGAACCTGGTTACTTTTGTAGGACAGGATGAACCATCTAACTTCAGGGGAGGGTACTCACCTTTAAACCTCATGCAAGCCTTTAAACCTAGGGCAATTGTGTGACTTGTTTGTGTGTGCCACATGTTTGTGATTGAACATAACATCATGACATCATCATGCATCATGAGCATATCATTTTCCCTAACCATTTCAAGGACCAAGGGATTTATTTTTGTTCTTTGTTGCAGGTCATGGCTTCTGCTCGTAGAAACACCATCAGGATCAACTTTGTAGGGATACCTGCTAAGCTCAAGGAGTTGGTTTCCCTAGTGCCTGATCATTCCCAGTTCAACAAGAGACATGGTCACTTATTGGATCTAGTTACTTCAGGGTTCAGTGAAGACATGATGAGTGTGCTGTTTCAGTTCTTTGACCCTAAGCACCATTGCTTTACATTTCCTGATTATCAGCTGGTTCCAACCATGGAGGAGTTCTCTAAACTTCTGGGTATACCTGTTCTTGATCAGAAGCCATTCACAGGCTTAGAGAAGGAGCTTGAACCAGAAGTTATTGCTGCAGCTCTACATCTGAAGAAGTCTGACATTGTTCTAGAGACGAGAAGTGGAGTTAAAGGTATTCTTGCCAAGGTATTAGTGGATAAAGCTCAAATGTTCTTGAAGGCTATGAGCTACGATGCTTTTGAGGAGATCTTAGCCTTATTGATTTATGGCTTAGTGTTGTTCCCCAATCCTGATCAGTTCATAGACGGTCATGCCATCAACATATTCCTGAGTCACAATCCAGTGCCTACCTTACTTGGAGACATCCTACATTCTCTTCACACCCGTACTACAAGGGCAGGAGGAACTTTGATGTGCTGCATACCTTTACTTTCTAGGTGGTTTATTTCTCACCTTCCTCGCTCAGTAATGAAGAATGAGCAAGGGTTCAGATGGTCCAAGAGGATCATGTCACTTTCTCACTCAGACATCCATTGGTGCTCCAGATCTATGGAGAATGTCACCATCATTGACCGTTGTGGGGAGTTTCCTAATGTGCCACTTCTAGGCATAAGAGGAGGCATCACCTACAACCCATCTCTAGCTTTACGACAGTTTGGTTACGCCCGGAGCGATGGTCCACATGACATGTTGATTCAGGGCATTGTGTTTGACTACGACAACGATCTTCAGGGTTACCGTCAGAGATTCATACGAGCTTGGGGAAAGGTAAACAGGATTGACAGCAAGACACTGGAGCCTAAGTACACCATTCCTATGGAGGCTTATCTCATATGGGTACGATTTCGTGCTCAGACACTCATGATGCCATATCCTGCCGTCCTACCAGTTACCATGGAACCTGTTGCTGAAGGAGACACAGCTTATACCATCCTTCACCCAGACATGCCTACTGATATGGAAGACTTGCAGAGATCATGGATCCAACTGAAAGAGCAAAGGGATACTTTCGAGGTTCATTACAAAGCAAGCCAAGCAAGGATCCTAGAGCTAACAAAGCTACTTCATGAGGAACGAAACCTCAACTCATACCTCAACACAAAGAGGAAACGTCCATGGGAGACTTAAAACCCCATCTTTTGTACTTATTTCGTTTTCATTTTTTGTAAGCCTAAAAGGCAAAACAAGTTATTACTAATAAAAAGTTACTTTCTTGTTTGTTTAAGCAAATTTAAATCCTGCGGTCCTTGAAAACATTGCATATGCATTCCCATATCATTGCATCACAGGTTTATAATTGTGCACAGGTTTCTCATCTCCTCGCTGTTTATTTCAGCAATGGCTCTTGAACAATCAGTTAAGGATCTCCAGGCACAGAATGCACAGTTCCAAGAGCTGATCCTGAACCTATCCAAGGGGCAGGAGCCTTTACCTGATATGCCTGTTGACATTGATAATATTGCCGGATCTAGCAAAATCACTCGTAGTGGAAGAGTCTTCTCTCCTCCAGTTGCTTCTAAGAGTGCGGTTACTCCTGCTGTTACTTCCACCACTGATGCTCGGGGCAAGGGTCCTGTTATTGAGCCTGTATCTACTGATGTGCCAGCTGCTGATGACCTCTCTAAGCAGATGGAAGAAGTATTGAAAATCATTCGCAAGAGTGATTATGATATTGTTGATCAGCTAGGGCATACTCCCTCAAAGATTTCTATGCTCTCCCTGTTATTATGTTCTGAGGCTCATGCCAAGTCATTGATCAAGTTTCTAAAGATGGCTCATGTACCCAGTGCAATTTCTGTGGACCAGTTTGAGAATTGTGTTGCTCACCTGACCTATGACAACGGGTTAGGATTTTCTGATGCTGACTTGACCCCTGCCAAGAGGGATCATAACAGGGCCTTGCATACTTCAATTGAATGCAGGGGCACTACCCTGTCTCATGTGCTGATAGACAATGGTTCCTCTCTGAATGTGTTGCCTAAGGAAGTCCTGAACAAGCTGAGTCCTGAAGATACGGTATTGAAGCCCAGTAATATTGTGGTAAAGGCTTTTGATGGTTCTAGAAGAGTAGTGCATGGGGAAATTGATCTTCCAATCAAGGTTGGCTCTCAGGTGTTTACTGCTACATTCTCTGTGATGGATATTCGTCCTTCGTACTCAGGTCTGCTTGGTCGTCCCTGGATCCATGGGGCAGGTGCGGTGACCTCCACATTACATCAAAAGTTGAGATATCCGGTGAATGGAAAAGTTGTTACTGTCTTTGGAGAGGAAGAATACTTTGTCAGCCATGTAAACACTTTCAAGTATCTGGAAGTAGAAGGTGAATACATTGAAACTCCATGTCAGTCATTTGAAGTGGTTCCCTGGGCTGTTAAGGATTGTGTGACTCCTCCTGCTGTGAAGAAGGTTCCTGTGGTCATCAGAAACCCTCCAACAATGGCAATGGCCTCCCTCAATGATGCAAAAGCTGTGGTGGAAGAAGGTGGTTGTACTATTTGGGGTCAGCTTCCCGATATTCCATACAAGTCTGACAAGTTTGGTTTGGGTTTCACTGCAGAGTCCCAGAAGGCTGTTCGTCGTACTCGTGCTGTTCGTATCACCAATCAAGGGGTTATCAATGCTGTGGGAGATCAAGATGAAGACTACAACTTGGAGGCATGGATTTTTCCTACTGTGGATGCTGGACTCAATAATTGGGAAGCTGAAGATGTTGTCCCTATCTCCTTTAGTCAGGAGTAAATACTATTACTGTGTTATGTTTTTAAATTTAAACTTTCAAGCCATGTGCCTTACCCGGGGCACAATGGTGTGCTTGTTACGGGTTGTCATTTCATTTGCATACTTCATTCCATAAAATCAATGGACGTTTCGTTTTCGTAAATATTGTGTTCCTTGTCTTTCTTTTTCTTTTATTTTTGCTTTATCAGCTATGTGTTCTTACACACACCCACGTCACTAAAATGCCGATCCTCATCCACTCTGGATCCAGTTGATAACAGTTCTACTATTGCCAATTACAATTTCGAGAATCCGATCTATCAAACTGAAGACGGAGACGAGGACGATCGTGAAATACCTGTAGAGCTTGCTAGGTTGTTACAACAAGAAGAGAAAGCTATACAGCCACATGAAGAGCCAGTCGAAGTTGTGAATCTGGGAACTGAAGAAAACAGAAAAGAGGTCAAGATAGGGGCAACATATCAGCATGCTATGGTGGCTTTGTTTCATGATATGATTCATCATGAGATAGAGGTATATGTGGATGATATGATAGCCAGGTCTCAGAATGAAGAACAACATCTTGATCATCTACACAAGTTGTTTGAGAGGTTGAAGAAATACAGGTTGAGATTAAATCCAAACAAGTGTACTTTTGGAGTTAGATCTGGAAAGCTCCTGGGTTTCATTGTCAGTGGAAAAGGTATTGAAGTGGATCCTGCAAAAGTGAAAGCTATACGAGAGATGCCAACTCCCCGTACTGAGAAGGAGGTTAGAGGTTTCTTGGGACGATTGAACTACATTGCAAGATTTATTTCCCAATTAACTACCATCTGTGAGCCAATCTTCAAGTTGTTGAAGAAAGATCAGGTGATGGAATGGAATGATGAGTGCCAGACTGCCTTTGATGAAATCAAGAGATATTTGCTAGAACCTCCAATTTTAATGCCACCAGTTGATGGAAGACCCTTGATTATGTATTTAACAGTATTAGACAACTCAATGGGGTGTGTATTGGGGCAACATGACGAGTCTGGTCGAAAAGAGCAGGCAATATACTACCTTAGCAAAAAGTTTACCGACTGTGAAACAAGATACTCACTGCTCGAGAAAACTTGCTGCGCTTTGGCATGGGCTGCTCGCCGACTAAGACAGTATATGTTGACCCATACTACCTTGTTGATTTCGAAGATGGATCCAATCAAGTACATATTTGAGAAACCTGCTCTTTCCGGAAGAATTGCAAGATGGCAAATGATCTTGACGGAATATGATATACAGTATACTACTCAGAAGGCCATTAAGGGGAGTGTTGTTGCTGATCATTTGGCTCATCAAGCAGTAGGTGATTACCAGTCAATGAATTTTGAGTTCCCTGATGAAGACATTATGTCTGTTACCAAAGAACCTGGACAATATGACGGACCTGAACAAGGATCCCGATGGACTATGGTTTTTGATGGTGCCTCCAATGCACATGGTAATGGTGTTGGTGTTGTGATTAGCTCCCCTGAAGGTTGTCATACCCCGATTACTGCCAGACTTTGTTTCTATTGTACCAATAACATGGCTGAGTATGAGGCATGTATCATGGGTATGCAAGTTGCTATTGATATGAAGATTCAGTTCCTTGAGAATTATGAAGGATGCAGGCTTGGATGAAGATGAGTGGATTCAGACTCGACTTGACCAGATAAATTTGATTGATGAGAAAAGGTTAGCAGCAGTTTGTCATGGCCAGATGTACCAGAAACGGATGATCAAAGCTTTTAACAAGAAGGTCAAGCCAAAGGTATATCAGGCTGGTGACTTGGTAATCAAGCGTATCATATTACCACAAGGTGATCCTAGGGGCAAGTGGACTCCAACATATGAGGGACCATTTGTAGTCAAGACAGTGTTCTCAGGAGGTGCCATGATACTGACTACAATGGATGGTGAAGACTTCCCACAACCTGTAAACGCAGACATAGTTAAAAAATACTACGCATAAAAAGAGACCCGCTAGGTTGACAGGCCTAGGCAAAAATAAGGGCATCCCGGCAAACCAAAAGGGTTTGGGCAAAAATTAGGGATATATATATAAAAAGATGTACACCCGGCAAGTCGAAAACCTGAAAAGGAGGCTTGGGCAAAAAAGGGTATCCCGGTGGATTGAAAACCTGAAAGGGCAATCCAGGCAAAAGTTAGGGATTAAAACGTATGACTATGTCTCGTTTGGATCACTCATGAAACTGCAACCAGTTGTACTACTTACTTAAGCTCAAACAGATAAAGCTCAATCCAATCGTTTCCGTCTCAACAGCAAGAAGATGAGATACTTGAGTGGCAATAGTAGAATTGAAACTCAATAGGATTATTTCCCACATAGCTGATTCTTTTTGTAAAACTTCATGACAAAATTCTCTTACTAGGGTTTATGTCTCCTTGTACAAACTTACCCGTGTATGGGTCACTTTTGATATAAATAAATTCCATCTTTTGAATCCAGATTTACTTTTACCCTATTTACATAAGCGAAACGTCCATTGGTTGTGTTTGAATGTATGTATGCCTTTGAATATGATTGATGTTTACCAGAAATGCATGTATGCTTTTAATATGATTGATGTTTACCAGAAATGCATGAAAATGCAGTAATAGTATTTACTAAGGACGAACGAGGGAAGGATTTCAACGAAGCTTCGCCGGTTCATCTTTACAAGGCAGTTACAAACCATCAGTAGGACTAATCCATTTTCACAAAGTCTAATCTCCCCTGGAATTTATATCCATCTCTTTTATCCTCATACGGATATACGGGAAATTACTTTCCAATAAGGGCACGATGAACGAAGACGGGATGTTATACTTATCCTACTATCAAACGAAAACGAAGGTTATCTATACCCTACTATCCCCAACAACGGGAGGTTATCTATACCCTACTGTCCCCAACAACGGGAGGTTATCTATACCTTGTTATCCCCAACAATGGGAGGTTATCTATACCTTGTTATCCCCAGCAGACGGAGGGTTATGTATTCTTCAACAACGAATCGGGATTTATTTTCCTTGGCCAGCAGTTGTTATACAAGGATATCCAGACACTTCCAGCAGTGTCATATCATACATGCATCATTTACATCATACCATAACATATATGTCTATAGTACATTACCTAAGTGCATCATGTCATACATGCATACATAAAGCATAAACTAATGTTGTTATACAGAATGCTACCTTGTTTTCAGGTTAATTATCCAACAAACAAGCTTAT
Organism: Lathyrus sativus; assembly: GCA_963859935.3. Lineage (NCBI taxonomy): Eukaryota > Viridiplantae > Streptophyta > Magnoliopsida > Fabales > Fabaceae > Lathyrus > Lathyrus sativus. The sequence continues at coordinate 214,583,654 of OZ012735.1, read as the reverse complement.
GATCTTTGGGACTGCTTTATTGTAACCTCAGGGTTACTTTACCCTCCTGATGAGCTTCTTATTACTTTGGGACTGCTTTATTGTAACCTCAGGGTTATTTTATCCTCCTGATAGCCTCTCATGACTTCAAGACTGCTTTAGAGCTACTGATTGCTCTATCCTCCTGAAATCATCCTATTACTTCAAGACTGCTTTAGAGCTATTCATTGCTCTATCCTCATGAGGTCATATTACTACTTCAAGACTGCTTTAGAGCTATTGATTGCTCTATCCTCCTGAAGCCATCTAATTATTTCAAGACTGCTTTAGAGTATTCATTGCTCTATCCTCCTGAAATTACATTATTATTTCAAGACTGCTTTAGAGCTATTCATTGCTCTATCCTCCTGAAATCATTACTTCAAGACTGCTTTAGAGCTATTGATTGCTCTATCCTCCTGAAGACATATCACGTTATTATTTCAAGACTGCTTTAGAGCTATTCATTGCTCTATCCTCCTGAAATCATTACTTCAAGACTGCTTTAGAGTATTCATTGCTCTATCCTCCTGAAATTACATTATTATTTCAAGACTGCTTTAGAGTTATTCATTGCTCTATCCTCCTGAAATCATTACTTCAAGACTGCTTTAGAGCTATTGATTGCTCTATCCTCCTGAAGACATATCACGTTATTATTTCAAGACTGCTTTAGAGCTATTCATTGCTCTATCCTCCTGAAATCATTACTTCAAGACTGCTTTAGAGTATTCATTGCTCTATCCTCCTGAAATTACATTATTATTTCAAGACTGCTTTAGAGCTATTCATTGCTCTATCCTCCTGAAATCATTACTTCAAGACTGCTTTAGAGCTATTGATTGCTCTATCCTCCTGAATACATATCACGTTATTATTTCAAGACTGCTTTAGAGCTATTCATTGCTCTATCCTCCTGAAATCATTACTTCAAGACTGCTTTAGAGTATTCATTGCTCTATCCTCCTGAAATTACATTATTATTTCAAGACTGCTTTAGAGCTATTCATTGCTCTATCCTCCTGAAATCATTACTTCAAGACTGCTTTAGAGCTATTGATTGCTCTATCCTCCTGAAGACATATCACGTTATTATTTCAAGACTGCTTTAGAGCTATTCATTGCTCTATCCTCCTGAAATCATTACTTCAAGACTGCTTTAGAGTATTCATTGCTCTATCCTCCTGAAATTACATTATTATTTCAAGACTGCTTTAGAGCTATTCATTGCTCTATCCTCCTGAAATCATTACTTCAAGACTGCTTTAGAGCTATTGATTGCTCTATCCTCCTGAAGACATATCACGTTATTATTTCAAGACTGCTTTAGAGCTATTCATTGCTCTATCCTCCTGAAATCATTACTTCAAGACTGCTTTAGAGTATTCATTGCTCTATCCTCCTGAAATTACATTATTATTTCAAGACTGCTTTAGAGCTATTCATTGCTCTATCCTCCTGAAATCATTACTTCAAGACTGCTTTAGAGCTATTGATTGCTCTATCCTCCTGAAGACATATCACGTTATTATTTCAAGACTGCTTTAGAGCTATTCATTGCTCTATCCTCCTGAAATCATTACTTCAAGACTGCTTTAGAGTATTCATTGCTCTATCCTCCTGAAATTACATTATTATTTCAAGACTGCTTTAGAGCTATTCATTGCTCTATCCTCCTGAAATCATTACTTCAAGACTGCTTTAGAGCTATTGATTGCTCTATCCTCCTGAAGACATATCACATTATTATTTCAAGACTGCTTTAGAGCTATTCATTGCTCTATCCTCATGAGGTCATATTACTACTTCAAGACTGCTTTAGAGCTATTCATTGCTCTATCCTCCTGAAGCCATCTAATTATTTCAAGACTGCTTTAGAGTTATCCATTGCTCTATCCTCCTGAAATTACATTATTATTTCAAGACTGCTTTAGAGCTATCCATTGCTCTATCCTCCTGAAATCATTACTTCAAGACTGCTTTAGAGCTATTGATTGCTCTATCCTCCTGAAGACATATCACATTATTATTTCAAGACTGCTTTAGAGCTGTTGATTGCTCTATCCTCCTGAAGCCATTATTACTTCAAGACTGCTTTAGAGCTATTGATTGCTCTATCCTCCTGAGGTCAGATTTATCACTTCAAGACTGCTTTAGGGTTATCATTATTGATTGCTCTATCCTCATGAAGACATGCTGTTACATCAGTATTACTCCAGACTCCTAACAGTTCTCATTATACTACTGAAGAACTTTCCCCTAGTGGCATCTTTAAGCCCACTCAATCATGTTCAACCAACCATCAATATCACTCCATGCACTGGTGAGTGCAAATTTTTGGGCTTTTGTGTTCAATCCCCTTCAACCTTCCAGGTTACGACTGGCAAATATACCAATCTAACCCCTCAGGTTTCAGAAAATTGAACAGGGGCAGCTGTTGCACCCCAAAATTTGCCCTCACAATACAAGACTTTGTGTTCCAAGAAGGTTCACAAGGTTCACAAAATTCACAATTGGTCAGAAGAGTTGACAATTCCCTCAGACAATGCACCTCCTAAGCAGTGCATCCAAAACTAGGGTTTTGACTTTAATCAGGCTAAATGGACTTCCAAGACTTCAAGTGAGCTTCATAACATCTTATATGTGTATAAGAACCCCCATGTCAAGTTTCAAGACTTTTCTCAAAAGTTTGCTCAGTCAGATGATCAGATAAGTCAAAAGCAGTCAACGCAGTTAAAAAGTCAAACTGAGGTCAACTGTAATACCCCAAATTTTACCCTTTCTTTTTATTTTTATTTTAAATTCTGATTAACTTAATAAATTAACCTTTTTTTTAAATCTTGTTTTTTTAACTAATAATAATTTAATTAAATTTTTTTTTTATAACTTTACTAATGTTTTTTATTAACTTTTTTTTTTCTATTTAGTTTATTTATTTAAATCATTTTAAGCTCTTCTTACTAACTTTTAGGATTTAGATTAAAATTTAACTTTTTTTTTTTCTTTAAGAGTAAATTTTTTTATAACCTTTTTTAATTAATTTCTAACACATTTTTTTAATCAAATTCTATTACCTTTTTAAAATTAAATCTTTTTTCTAACTTTTTTAAAAGATAAATCCTTTTTCTAACCCTTTTTTAAAGTTAAATCTATTTCTAACTTTTTTTTAAAGTTAAATCTTTTTTTCTAATTTTTTTTTAAAAAAAATCAAATCTTTTTTCTAACTTTTTAAAAGTTAAATCCTTTTTCTAACCCTTTTTTAAAGTTAAATCTTTTTTTCTAATTTTTTTAAAAAAATCAAATCTTTTTTCTAACTTTTTAAAAGTTAAATCCTTTTTCTAACCCTTTTTTAAAGTTAAATCTTTTTTTCTAATTTTTTTAAAAAAAATCAAATCTTTTTTCTAACTTTTTAAAAGTTAAATCCTTTTTCTAACTACTTTTTTAAAGCTAAATCTTTTTTTTCTAACTTTTATAAAGTTAAATCTTTTTTTTTAACTTTTTTTTAAAAAAAAAATTAAATCTTTTTTTTCTCTAACTTCTTTTTAAAGTTAAATCTTTTTTTCTAACTTTTTTAAAAAAAATTAAATCTTTTTTTTCTCTAACTTCTTTTTAAAATTAAATCTTTTTTTTCTAACTATTTTAAAAATTAAATCTCACCTTTGTCACTTTTTTTGTTCTTTATTATTTTTACTCTAAATTTTTCTATCTTTCATTAAAAAATAACAAAAATAGTTTTTTATTATTATTTAATTATTATTTTCGTATTTTAATCATTTTTTAAAATATTATTTTTTTTCACTTTTTCTAAATTATTCATAAAAATATCCAAAAAATCATAAAATAAAAAATATTGAAAAAAATTTTGTTATTTTTATAATATTTTTTATTTTAGGAATCAATAGGATTATTAGTTTTTATTTTAAGTTTATTTTAATTATTTTAAATTATTTAAATTTTATTTTTTCTTAACTAATTATTTAGTTTGGGCTTTAAAATGGGCTTTAGGGACATTATTGACAATTTGGTGTTAACCCTAATTTGTTCCCTATATATACATGTGTTGCCTTGTTGGAAAAAAGGGGCAGAAGAAAAAAGAGAAACCAAGACGGCATACAAGGAATCAGAAACCGAAGGGAAGACGTGGGAAGCGAGACAAAACCGCAACTTCAATATTTGTTTGGTAGCTGTTGCACATACACACCATATTCTATTTCACATTTTTTGAATCCCAGATGCTTGAAAATGAATCATTCTTCATATTCCAAGCCCTTAGAGCTTGTTTCAGCCTGTACAAGGCTTTATGCAATTTGTACACCATTCGTTCTTTGTTCTCTTTCATAAATCCAAGAGGTTGTAACATATAAACTTCTTCTTACAATTGACCATTTAGAAAAAGTTGACTTTACATCTAAATGTATCAGAGGCCAATTCATATTTCCAACTATAGTGATAACCAACCTTATGGTTTCATGTCTAGCTACATGTGTAAACACTTGAAAGTAGTCTTAACCAGACTTTTGTAGGAATCCTCTAGCCACTAACCTTGATTTATGCTTAGCAACTGAACCATCTGGATTCAGATTTATCTTAAAACCCATCTCACACTGATGACTTTCTTGTTCTGAGGTAGAATAGTAAATTCCCATGTCTTGTTTCTTTCAATGACTTTAAGCTCTTCCTTTATGGTGTTCACCCACACCTTCTTCTTAAGAGCCTCATTGATGCTGACATGTTCAGAGTCCACCATCATGGCACTCTGTATGAATTCTCCTTCATAATCAATGTCAATATTTTGTAGAAACTCAAAGTCTGCAAGTCTCCTTGGTATTTGTCAAACTCTCTGGCCTTTGGAAACCTTCAGAAGCAGGACCACTTTCAAAAACTCCACCTTCCAAAGTTCCATCTACAGAGATTGGATCACCTTCAGATTTATACTCACCTTCATAGTCAATGTCACCTTCAGAGTCAGACTCTCTTTTAGAGCCAAAGTCATCTTCAGATTCATATTCTCCTTCAGAGGCAGAATCTCCTTCAGAGGTATAATCAGACACTAGTGTTGACACTGCACTAGAGTTGGATTGAGACTTGCTCCAATCCCATGTTTTTTATTCTTTCACTATGAAATCTCTACTAACTTCAACTTTGTTGGTGACTGGGCAATAGAGTTTATAAGCATTTGTACTATGGTAACCTATATGCAACATGACCTTGCTTCTGTCATCCAATTTCCTTCTAGTAGCATCAAGTATATGTTTGTAACATACTAAACCAAACACCTTGACATGGATGGAACTTTGCTTTCTTCCAGTCCACTTCTCAATAGAAACTAATTACTTTAACTTCTTTGTTAGACATGTATTGAGCACATATACTGAAGTAGCAATTGCTTCACCCCACAATTGATTAGGCAGATTCTTCTCCTTCATCATGCTCTTTGTCATGTCAAGCAGAGTTCTATTTCTCCTTTCAGCAAGACTATTATGTTATGAAATGTATGTAGTAGTCATCTCATGCTCAATACCATATTCCTCACATAACTTCTTGAACTCTATTGAGTTGAACTCACCTTCACCATCACTTCTGAGGATCTTCAACCTTTGTTCACTTTGATTTTCAACCTTCACTTTGTACTTCTGGAACTCAGCAAACACCTCATGTTTGAACTTAATGAGTGATACACATGTCATTCTTATGAACTCATCCATAAATGACATAAAGTACTTTCTCCCTCCAAGTGAAGGTACCTCAAATGGACCACATACATCATAATGCACCACACCCAAAGCATGAGTTGCTCTTGGAGGCATTTTTGATGAGAATGGCAATCTTGGTTACTTTCCTCTCAATCATATATCACATGATTTCTCTGGTTTCACAACCTTAGGAATTACATGTACCATATTCTTTGAACTCAAATACCCTAAGCTTCTGTATTTTATATGCCCCAATCATTTATGCCACGTCTCACTTTCTCCTTCTACTTCTTGCACTAAGGCATTAAGTGTCTGATGTTGCAACATTCACCTTGAATGTTTTGTTTCTTCCTAGTTCATACTGCATAATCAGCTTCTGATTACATTCATACAACTTCAAGAGATTGTGCTTCATGGTAATTGAAAAACCTTTTCAATAAGTTGACCTACACTCATTGATCGCGACTTTCTATGTCTAATACAACTAACTGCAAGTGCATAGTCTATCGCGTAGTAATAATAGATATTGATCCCACAGGGACTCGTAATCAAACTAGTGTTCTCGGGAGTTACTATGTTTAGCTAGGTAGAATATGTTTTAAGGGAATAAGATTGTCACTAAAAGAGGGAACTAAGATTACTATTTAGATTTTAATTAATTGAATCGATACGTAGTGTTGCACCCCAAAATTTGCCCTCACAATACAAGACTTTGTGTTCCAAGAAGGTTCACAAGGTTCACAAAATTCACAATTGGTCAGAAGAGTTGACAATTCCCTCAGACAATGCACCTCCTAAGCAGTGCATCCAAAACTAGGGTTTTGACTTTAATCAGGCTAAATGGACTTCCAAGACTTCAAGTGAGCTTCATAACATCTTATATGTGTATAAGAACCCCCATGTCAAGTTTCAAGACTTTTCTCAAAAGTTTGCTCAGTCAGATGATCAGATAAGTCAAAAGCAGTCAACGCAGTTAAAAAGTCAAACTGAGGTCAACTGTAATACCCCAAACTTTACCCTTTCTTTTTATTTTTATTTTAAATTCTGATTAACTTAATAAATTAACCTTTTTTTTAAATCTTGTTTTTTTAACTAATAATAATTTAATTAAATTTTTTTTTTATAACTTTACTAATGTTTTTTATTAACTTTTTTTTTTCTATTTAGTTTATTTATTTAAATCATTTTAAGCTCTTCTTACTAACTTTTAGGATTTAGATTAAAATTTAACTTTTTTTTTTCTTTAAGAGTAAATTTTTTTATAACCTTTTTTAATTAATTTCTAACACATTTTTTTAATCAAATTCTATTACCTTTTTAAAATTAAATCTTTTTTCTAACTTTTTTAAAAGATAAATCCTTTTTCTAACCCTTTTTTAAAGTTAAATCTATTTCTAACTTTTTTTTAAAGTTAAATCTTTTTTTCTAATTTTTTTTAAAAAAAATCAAATCTTTTTTCTAACTTTTTAAAAGTTAAATCCTTTTTCTAACCCTTTTTTAAAGTTAAATCTTTTTTTCTAATTTTTTTAAAAAAAATCAAATCTTTTTTCTAACTTTTTAAAAGTTAAATCCTTTTTCTAACCCTTTTTTAAAGTTAAATCTTTTTTTCTAATTTTTTTAAAAAAAATCAAATCTTTTTTCTAACTTTTTAAAAGTTAAATCCTTTTTCTAACTAATTTTTTAAAGCTAAATCTTTTTTTTTCTAACTTTTATAAAGTTAAATCTTTTTTTCTAACTTTTTTTAAAAAAAAAAATTAAATCTTTTTTTTCTCTAACTTCTTTTTAAAGTTAAATCTTTTTTTCTAACTTTTTTAAAAAAAATTAAATCTTTTTTTTCTCTAACTTCTTTTTAAAATTAAATCTTTTTTTTCTAACTATTTTAAAAATTAAATCTCACCTTTGTCACTTTTTTTGTTCTTTATTATTTTTACTCTAAATTTTTCTATCTTTCATTAAAAAATAACAAAAATAGTTTTTAATTATTATTTTCGTATTTTAATCATTTTTTAAAATATTTTTTTTTTTCACTTTTTTCTAAATTATTCATAAAAATATCCAAAAAATCATAAAATAAAAAATATTGAAAATTTTTTTGTTATTTTTATAATATTTTTTATTTTAGGAATCAATAGGATTATTAGTTTTTATTTTAAGTTTATTTTAATTATTTTAAATTATTTAAATTTTATTTTTTCTTAACTAATTATTTAGTTTGGGCTTTAAAATGGGCTTTAGGGACATTATTGACAATTTGGTGTTAACCCTAATTTGTTCCCTATATATACATGTGTTGCCTTGTTGGAAAAAAGGGGCAGAAGAAAAAAGAGAAACCAAGACGGCATACAAGGAATCAGAAACCGAAGGGAAGACGTGGGAAGCGAGACAAAACCGCAACTTCAATATTTGTTTGGTAGCTGTTTTTACTGTGGGATTTTAGTTTGAGTTTGTTTTGTTTCCACCTTAATTCATTGTTATGGTTGCTTCTCTTGAGGTTATGATTTCATTGCAGGGACCTATTCTATTATGTTCGTTATGATTTCGTGTTGGTCTAGAATCATTCACGAAATTGGTGTTTTCAAGCTTATGATTTGAGATGTTTTGATTTAAATTCTTTTGATGTTGCTTGTATGGGTGTTATCTCTACTGTACATGTATCTAATTGTTTAGTGTGAATAATCTAGATTAAGGTTAAATATTCTTTTTCAATTTATTTAATTTGGTTTGCTAATGTATCATGATAAGGATTTAAAGCTTTTAAAATATACTAGCAGAAAAATTCATGTGGCCCGTGCATATCTCTTTTCATGTTGTAATATGGACCGTAATGGAGTTTCGAAACCAATGCGTCATATCGGAAATTCATATGGACTTATGTGTATACTGTAAATAAGTTTCCCATGTCTTTTTTATTTATTTATCTTTTTTGGTAGTTTTGTTAACTTAATTTTGTTTTGATAATTAGAATTAGTTAGTTCAAATTAACTGGTGATAATTATGTAGACTTATTTTTTTAATCTCACTAATTTATTTTGTATTTTTTTTTATTAGTTCTATTTTTCATTAGTTATTTGATATTATATGAGAATGTAAAAATATATGTTGTAATTATTAGTTAAGATAAGTATTCTTATTTGATTTGATTCATTAAATTATTAGTTAATTTTATTAAATATTTATACACAAATTAATTAATAATTTTTTGTCACTTGATTCTTGTCATGACTTGTTCTCTGTTTTTCTCCTCAGATATAGTTAAATTCCGTTTAATTTATTATATTTGTATCTGTTTCACGGTTGTAATTTATTATATTTCATAATTGTATATTTATCTTTCATCGTGTTTTGCAGGTTAGGTCTAACTGTTTGGCCGCCGCGCCAATAGTCCGTAAAACTTCACACATTCAATTTCAAATCCTCAAAACTACAAACTACAAACCCTAATTTTCACAAATGCCTCGCCGCAGGCAAAATTACAATTTTACCCTTAGCATTAGGTCAAAGAGCCGCCGCGCTCATTTTAGGGTTTCCCGCCGTGGAATCCCTAATTTAACCCTAATTACAACTTAACATTTCAACGTAGAGATTTGGAGTTTCTACACTCCACGTAAGCGTGTCCTTAAGATGCGTTTATTCCCCTTGAGACCTTGACCACAGTCAAGAAGTTTCTAACCTCCCTATTGAGGGGAACTACGATTACTCTGATTCCGCTCCCGTAAGGATACGTAGGCACAAGATGCGATGTCTTGCCGAGTAAACTTAGAATTAACCCCCTTTATTATTTATTATTGCTTATTTATATTTTATTTATCTTTGCTATTTAATTATTTTGCTTATTATTTTGTAATTATTTCTTGGATGTAAAGTTGTTTAATTATTTAATTATTATTATGGTTAGTAATTAGGGAGTGTAACAACATGTATGTAATATTAAAATAAATTTAGATCACTTTTAAATAAAGATAATTAAAATAAACACGTCACACACGTAAGTCGATTTTAATCGCCGTCTCACTTCCTAAGAATATCCCTCAAGTTGCCTACGAATATTGGTTAAGTGGGGTGTATAAAGCAAGTCCCTCAAAAAGAAAATCATCAAAGTCCCTTATGGTTGCCTTTACGAATCGAGTCCCTTTCGAAAAATGATGATAGTCCCTCCAGTTTGCTTATTACACCCCACAATGGCCTTCAAAAATCCAATTGTCCCTCACATGTCCCTTAAACATCCAAAGTAAGGACTACCTACTCCATTATAGTAGGGATAGTCTTACTAAAGGAAAGAATAAAGAATAAGAAAGACCTTAAAACATTAGGGTAGACTACTCCTAGATACTTGCTCACCTCAAAACTGTTTCACACTTAAACAAATTTTCAACAAGTTTTCAAACAAGTTCTTAACACATCCTTACATGGATTATTTATTAACTATTCTGAAAATTTTCTATTCACACACTACACTTTCAAAATAATTCAAAAGTGAGCTTAAGTACCTAAGAGCCCATGGATAACCATGGATGAAAAGGGTGCTAACACCTTCCCTTTTCATAACCTACCCCCCGGACCCAAAATATTCTCTAAGGTCTTTCCTGTTCTTTTATAACCTTTCCTTATGGATAAAATAAAAGTCGGTGGCGACTCTTGCTCTCCGCAACATTGTTTAAAGTCAGTTCTCCCACCGTGTTACACGTAGCAATTATGTTCTTCAGGGATTTGATAACTTACTGGTGTATGAAGTAGTTTTCACAGTTTATTTAAGCAGAAAATGGAGATTCGAAGACTCTCGTCTCACGATGGTTGTTGACGCTAATCATAATCCTAAGGGCCAAACGTACACTTTCGTATCCCGTTCGGGGTTAAAATCATTTTTTGGAAATCTCTAAGTTCTAATTCATTTTAAAGTGCTTTCGCTGTTATTAAAACAAATGCCTAGTGTTTACTATCTGACCTTACCGCAGCTTTCGCTTGTTGGTTCGTATCTTAATTAATTTCTCACTTTCGTGGCAAAACTACTTTTAAATAAGTTCTCGCTTTCGCGACGAAGTTTATTTCGTGAATCAATTTTAAACACTTAGACCATAGATTACTTTTGTGAAAAGAAAGTTTTCAAACAAGAGTTATCAAATCCCATTCGAATTATTACTACATATTGATTACCTAAGTTTAGCTAGACATGGAATTGGGAAAAACAAAACATAAATAATAATAATAAATAATAAATTGCATTATGAATAAAACAGAAGTCGATCAAAATGAAAACCTGTAAATATGCCAATTGGCCTTTGGGCAGATCCTCCACAGATGTTGGCAGGATTCTGGTCTTTAGTGCCAATTTGATCGTACAGTACAATAGGAATTACAGAAGAGCGGAAATGGAAATGAGGAAATGTAAAGGGAAATGAATACAAATAAAAACTGAAAAGTAATTTGCTCTGGAAATTAAATTCGGCAGCACTTCGTGGTATAAATGCAACACACTTTCTGAAGTTCCCTGCTTCCCTTTTTATAGAAGTGGAATCCCAACGGTTATCTCTGAGGATGATGGACCTTGAGGCAGATAATTTAGGGAGTAGTGGTCCACTTAATGGGAATTGGAACTGCTCTTTTGACGTGTAATCTGAGTGGGGTGTTTTTGCCTGCATGACGATCGTCACAAGGTGTGACGGTCGTCACCCGTGTGACGGTCGTCATGAAGCTGTGACGGTCGTCACATCAGCAAAAACTGATTGCTGCGCTTTTCATTGTATTTTCACTCCTTTTTCGTCCATATTTCATCTGAGATTGCTTCTTTTCTTCATGTTGCCTTGTTTAGACGTGATCGTTGAATACCTGCAAAAACATCAGACAAATACACGGAAATAACCCGAAATCGGATCGAAAACGGTTAGCTTTTAGTCGAATTATGCATGAAAATATCTATATGATTTCGTGTTATCAAACTCCCCTAAGCTTGAATCTTTGCTTGCCCTCAAGTAAAACACGGAAAAGTCGGCAAACACGAGGCAGCTTCTTCGTTCGCAGAGTTTGGAAAAACCGGGATTCTTGGTAGGAACAAGACGAGTATCACGACGACACTGGACTACAAGTCTTCGGAGGTCCCCTTTTTATGCAAATCGGTCTCAGTCATGCTACTGTATCTTGGTGTCAAGGTTCTCGCGGCAAGTTCACCCTGTTTGTTCTAGCGCAATCACATTAAGCCCGTTGTCCGCACACTTTCATGGCAAGTCGACCTGTTAGTGAATATGATCTCATTTTTGTTTTTGATCTTCTTCTTTGATCGTAATTTTGTGTCATTGATTTTCAATGAGTTTTTCGTGCCGTTGGGCTAAATGCTCGGGTGAGGAGCACCTAACTTAGAAGGAAACGTATCTTATATTCTTGGGCTTTTTAGCTCTCTTTTCATGATTTTTCATCTTTTTGGAGATCATACACTTATTTGCATCGATCGCTCGCTTAGAAGTGTTTTTAGGATGGTGCTGACTGATAGTATAAACTACTTGGGGTTGAGTTTGCGTAGACACTTGAGACTTTGGTACACGTAGGTGGTGAACCCGACTCGCATAAACTAGAGATCTAAGGTGTCTGGACGATACTGGTTTTGTTAGAACTGTTGTTTCCTCGGAGTTTCAAAACTTGGTTTGAACTCAGGTGCATTCTCGTGGTGCTTTTGCTTTTGAGGAACGAACTAAAATTTTTGTTTACGTTGAATAATGTGGGGATTGTTTGCGTAACGTGAAAAATATATAGACGAGCTTTATTTGCTAGAAATAGAAAGTGTAAAAATAGATATTACTAAAATTGAAAGTGCAATGAAATGGAAATAAAGGAAATAAAGGAAGTTCAGATTACAGTGGAAATAAGGCTCCGCTCCCACATTATCTCGATTAGTGTCCTCACTGATTCTTGAAGCATGCGAGAGGGAGATACAACTGAAAATGAAAATACAAATAAATAAAATATAGTAAACAATGAAGGAAAAAAATGAAAATCTAGTCTCGGCCTCTGTCACGTCCGCGCTGGCGTCCTCTGGCTCTAGCAAGGGCTACTCTGTCCTCGTGGCTCATGGCCCCGGTGTGGTAGACCGTGTCTCGGAGTCCTTCGACCTGCAGGGTCAGATTCGCTAGGCTCTCAGTGATCGTGGCTTGGCCGGTGTGAAGTTGTTGCATTTGAGTGCGGTGCCAAGCCTCGAACTGGTCAGCTCGTTGGTTCTGCTGCTGCAGCATCGTGAGTATCTGTGCCTGCTGGTCTAGGGAGCGACGGAGATCCTCTTCCGTGTAGTCTGGCACGGGATGGTGACGGCAGCGGCGAGAAGATGTACCTACTGGAGGAGGAGGCTGCGATGCCTCTGGCTGCTCAGACCTGTCCAACTCAGCTTGGATTTCATCTTCGGAATCATGAGTGGGATCCTGAGTAGGAACAGCGACAGCAGGAGGGGCAGTGAGGTCGAACAACCAGTTGGTACGGTCCTCAAGATGGATGCGGGTGCGGGACGGAAGGATGATGCTTCGGACGGTCTTGCCACGCACAACCGGATGGTATTTCCCGTCAGCTCGGGAGCGGATGAGATGGGAGGCTCTGCAGTAGTCGGTGTCAAGGAACACCGAGGGGATGGAATGGAGGTGCTGGAGGCGGTCGCCAAGGTTCAGCCCAAGTGCAATAGCCGTGACAATCCCGCCAAAGTAGAATGGCTTCGAGCCACGGTTGCAGTTGGCCTGAATGTGAGCCAGCAGAAACGGGGCAGCATTGACGGGTTCATTATTGAAGACGCAATGAAGAAAGAAGAGCTCATTGGAGTTCACTTTGTGGTTGCTGTCTCTGGCGAAGATAGTGTTACTCAACGCTCTGTGAAAGTACCTGATGGCGGGGTTATGGATGTGAGTGGCGTGCAGGGAGTCCCAACCATCGGCATTGAGGCCGGTCAACTGATACCACAGCGCGAAGGCTTTGTGCTGGAACTGATCGGTGATGCGGCGATGAGCGTTGTCGCCGCGGGGTAGCTGTAGGATGCCGGCAATCTGGTTTTGGTGCATCTGATAGTTGACGCCAAACATCCGGAAGCAAGCGGCACCTGAATGCTGGTTGAGTTCGCCGCTGCCTGTGACGTAAGTGAACGAACTCAAGAACTCAAGAGTGAGTTGTTCGTAGGTTGGCTGGGGGTTGGTGCAGAGGTTCCAGATGCCTGCTCGTTGAAGCATCCAGGTGACACCTTCAAGGAGTCCTAGCTCCGTAAGCGATGGAAGGTGCGGGTAGTGAGTCGGCTGGAGTGACCTCTGATGAAATGCAATGTATTGTGCTCGTTGTCTTTCGCCTAACTCGCCCTCAGGAAAGGTAATGTTGCTGACATCTGGATTCCTGGCCATTGTTGGAAGATGGAGGGGTTTATGAGGTTTTGGGGTTTTTGTTGCAGAGAGGGAAAAATGACAGAACGGTGGTTTGGAGGTTGAATTTGGAGTTGAAGTTTATAGTTCAATGTGGGGAGGACGAAAATTCGTAGTGGGGTAGGAGTTTGGATGTTTGAAAGTGATAATGAGGGGAGTGGAAGGGAACACGAACCCTGTTTTATCAGATAGTAGTTCTGGACTGCGTGACGGTCGTCACAAAGGTGTGACGGTCTTCACCCGCGTGACGCTCGTCATGGGGCTGTGACGGTCGTCACAGCAGCAAAATCTGCAGAATGCAGAATTTTGCTCTGAGGGCGTACTCGTGGTGATTTTAAAGCTTAGTATTGATACGGTGATGTAATATAACAGCCAACAAACAACAAATAATGCGAAAACAGAGTAATTAAATAAAAACTAGAATTGAAATAACATAAAATTGAAACAAGTGTATGTAGTACATAATGAAAACGAACAATGCGAAAAATCTAAATGATTAAATGGAACTAAACTAGACTAGACTAAACTGAAACTACTGCTACGAGCTAATGACTAATCTTTTCGTGCCTTCAACTCATCGAATTTATGTGAATAGTAGTCGAGTTGGTCGCAGACGAGATCCATGAAGCCTACCAGTTCGCCGTGCATGCTTGCGATATCAGCTTTTACATGAGTCAGAGCTTTATCGACGTCGTCCAATCTGAGTAACACGGCATCCATTTTGTCGGTGGTCTCCTCAGGGATAGGCTCAGGATAAGTATTGTAGTGTGGAGGAGTCATAGGGTCTACTTCAGTTTCAGAGGCAGCGTCCTCATAGTACATATAGTCGTGTGCCTCAGAGATGTGGTCACTGTCATACATATAGTTCTGGGGTGTGGACTGTGGTGAAGGAGGTCCCATAGGCTCATCCAATTCGTAGAGCCAGTTATCCTTGTTGTGGATGCTTGTCATCAGATGATCAGGCAATGTGAATAGCTGTACTGGTTTTTCGTTAATAAGGTACTCATACGGTCCCGGTCCCATAGTCCCTAAAATGCGCCTGTTAAAGCAGAATTGTATGTTCATGGGTCTGATGGTACCGAAACGAGTGCTGGCATTTATATGGAATCTAAGGCCAAGCTCGTGGGCAATCATTGTTACTAGTCCTCCTATAAGAATAGGTGTCTGAGGTTCTAGCGTGAGGCGCTTGAAAGATCGCATCATGAAAGGCACTGCATTTACTGTCCGTCCCTGAGAAGCACAGAACATGATGAATAACTCTTCCTTAGACACTGCAGTAATATTTTCTTCTTTTCCAAACAAGGTGTGAGCTAGTATCTTATTGAAGTATCTGAAGGCTGGGTTATGAATGTCATCATTGTACATTTTGTCTGGTTCAGGGTGATAGTCGCCTGTGATTCTACCCCAGAAGTGATCGAGTTGCAAATCAATATCGTCATCTTCTGCACTGATGAACACATGCGGTCCGCTAGGGAATCCTAGGAGGTTAGCTAGTGACATCCGGCTATGGGTTTGGTCCATTCTAAACAATCGGAAGGTAATCAACTCTGTGCTGGATCCAAAACCATAGTTGGGTGTATATCTGAAAGAACTAAGGAATTCGTAGGTAAGATCCTTGTAGGTAGCGAAACGTGTTTTTAGAGCAGTGTTCTCCCAACCTAGTTGATTGAACAGGTATTGAATGCTATCTGTGATCCCTAGTTTATCCATAGTAGCCTTGTCATAATACAGCGTTAAGGCGAATTCTCTTTCGGTCAGTGCTGCAAATCTTGCCTTTTGAGCGAGTCCTCGGAAGTGAACCTTTGTGAAATCGTACTCGGCCATACTCGCAGGTAATTCGGAGAAAACAGAAGGAATGTTTTGAAGACTTTAAAAATCCTGAAAAGTTTGAAACAGGAAATTGAAGTCAGGATTTTTAGAAACGAAAAGTGGTAGAAACAAAAGACAAAAGAGAAAAATAAAATAAAATAAGAATAAAAGTACGAAAATGAACGAAAGTAGAAAGTAGTAGTAATTGTAGAATTTTTGTTGGATTTTTCAAAGTAAAATTTTAAAGAAAAATGAAATGCAATAACGAGGGAAAATTTGGGTTGCCTCCCAGTAAGCGCTGTTTTTAACGTCTAAAGCCTGACGATAGCTTGGTGAGAAGCTATTCGGGTGTCTGAGCCGGAAGCTCAAGCAATGTTATATTGTTGACTTGAGGACTGTTGTCGTTCTTATTGTAATGATTTAGACGTTGCCCGTTTACGATAAATGGTGCATTTGTCTTATCGGTAATTTCAACAGCTCCACTCTGAAGTACTTTAGTCACTTCATAGGGTCCAGACCACCTAGATTTTAGTTTTCCCGGGAAGAGTTTTAATCGTGAATTAAAGAGCAATACGATGTCTCCCACACTGAATTGTTTCCTGATTGAACGTTTACCATGCCACTTTTTAGTTCGTTCTTTGTAGATACGGGCATTTTCATAAGCGTCTAATCGAAGTTCTTCCAACTCGTGTAAGTTCAAGATTCGCTTTTCTCTTGCCTCGGTGTAGTTGAAGTTGAGTGTCTTAATGGCCTAAAAGGCCTTATGCTCTAACTCTACAGGGAGATGGCAGGATTTACCGTAAACTAATTTATAGGGGGTAGTACCTATTGGTGTCTTAAATGCGGTCCTATAAGCCCATAAAGCTTCTTGTAGCTTCGATGACCAATCTTTTCTCGAGGTAGCGACAGTCTTTTCCAAGATCTGTTTTATTTCTCTGTTCGAGACCTCTACTTGTCCGCTAGTTTGCGGATGATAGGGTGTAGCTACTCGGTGCCGGACTCCATATCTAGAGAGAAGTTTATCGAATATTCGTGATATGAAGTGAGATCCTCCGTCACTAATGACGAGTCTGGGTACACCGAATCTAGGAAAGATTGTGTTCTTGAAGAGTTTGATTACTACTCGTGCGTCGTTTGTTGGAGCAGCTATGGCTTCTATCCATTTAGACACGTAATCGACAGCGACGAGTATGTAGTTTTTTCCAAAAGAAGGTGGGAATGGTCCCATGAAATCTATTCCCCAGACGTCGAAGATTTCTACCTCTAAGATTCCTTTCTGAGGCATTTCATCGCGTCGTGAGATGTTGCCAGTTCGTTGGCATCTATCGCACTTTTGCACAGCGATGTGAACGTCTTTCCAGAGATTAGGCCAGAATAGACCGGCTTGGAGAATCTTAGCGCACGTCTTGGACGTACTAGCATGACCACCATATGGTGCTGAGTGGCATTCGGAAATAATATTTTCTATTTCTTCCTCTGGGACACAGCGACGATATATGTTGTCGGCCCCTCTCTTGAAGAGTAGGGGTTCGTCCCAATAATAGTGTTTCAGATCGTGGAAGAATTTCTTCTTTTGCTGATAAGTAAGATCTGGTGGAAGCACGCCCGCAGCGAGGTAATTAACAATGTCAGCATACCAAGGTAATGTGACTTGGGCATAGACGGCTTCTACGGCTTTTTCGAATTCTGGATCTTCCGAGATTGAATTGGGTATATCACTTTCTAATTTGGCTATCAGACGTTCGTACGGGAAATCGTCATTTATCGGTACTGGTTCATGTCTGATGCCTTCTATTCGGGATAAGTGATCTGCAACAACGTTCTCGGTTCCTTTCTTATCTTTGATTTCTAAGTCAAACCCTTGTAGTAACAGGATCCATCTCAATAGTCTTGGTTTGGCATCCTTTTTGCTTATTAGGTACCTTATGGCAGCGCGGTCTGTGTATATGATAATTTTTGCTCCTACTAAGTAAGAACGGAATTTGTCAAGCGCAAATATAACTGCTAGAAGTTCATTTTCTGTGGTGGCGTAGTTCATTTGGGCAGGATCTAAGGTTCTACTAGCATAGTAGATGGCATGGAGTTTCTTGTCCTTCCTTTGTCCTAGAACTGCGCCTACAGCGTAATCACTCGCGTCGCACATGATTTCAAACGGTAGTCTCCAATCGGGTGGTTGCATGATTGGTGCGGTGATAAGGGCTGATTTCAATGTTTCGAATGCTTTTAAACAGTCGTCGTCGAAGACGAATTCAACATCTTTCATCAACAAGTCGGTCAGAGGTTTTGTGATTTTCGAAAAATCTTTTATAAATCTTCTGTAGAAACCGGCATGTCCTAGAAAACTCCGTATTTCTCGTACGGATTTTGGAGGTTGGAGATCTTTTATAATCTCTATTTTAGCTTTTTCTACCTCAATCCCTCTATCTGATATGACGTGTCCTAGAACTATTCCTTGTCGGACCATAAAATGGCATTTCTCCCAATTTAGGACGAGGTTTACTTTTACGCAACGTTCTAGTACCATTTCTAAGTTTTGTAAGCATCCTTCGAAACTTTGTCCACATACCGAGAAATCGTCCATAAACACTTCCATAATGTCGTCTATGAAATCTGCAAAGATTGCCATCATGCATCTTTGGAAGGTTGCTGGAGCGTTACAGAGTCCGAACGGCATTCGGCGGTAAGAAAAAGTACCGTAAGGACAGGTGAATGTAGTCTTTTCTTGGTCATCAGGATGGATGGGAATTTGGAAGAATCCTGAGTAACCATCTAGATAGCAGAAATATGAATGTTTGGCTAGTCTTTCTAACATTTGGTCTATGAAGGGTAACGAGAAGTGATCTTTGCGCGTAGCCTTGTTAAGCTTCCTATAATCAATACACATCCTGCTTCCAGTCACGACTCTTTTTGTTATTGATTCGCCTTTTTCGTTTTTAACTACTGTGACTCCTCCTTTCTTTGGTACGACATGAACTGGGCTAACCCATTCACTATCGGAGATCGGATAGATGATTCCTGCATCTAGTAATTTCTTTACTTCATCTCTGACTACCGTGCTCAGGATGGGGTTCAGTCTTCTCTAATGCTCTCGAGAGGTTTTAGAGTCTTCCTCTATTGTAATTCGATGCATACAGATTGAAGGGCTTATACCTTTTAAATCGCTTATGTTATAGCCTAACGCGGTGGGGTACTTCTTTAGGACTTCTAATAACTTTTCGGTTTCTGGTTGTCCTAGGTCGGTGTTGACTATCACTGGTCTTTTTAGTTCATCGTCTAGAAATTCATATCTGAGGTTTTTGGGTAGTGTTTTAAGTTCTAAAGATGAGTTCTTCGGACCTGGCATATGGTTTGGGGTCAGTGCTAAGCTTTCACTTAGGCTGTCGTCTTTATACGGTTTACGCCAATTGTCGTCTTCAGAAATGTCGGGTATTTGAATCTTTATTATTTCTTAATACGTGGTCTCTTCATTTTCAAGTTCTCTTATGCATTCGTCAATTTCGTCTACTAAATAGCAGATATGGTCTATGGCTGGTGCTTGTAAGAACTTGGTGAGAATGAACTCTATCTTTTCTTCTCCTACTTCGAATGTTAGCCTTCCTTTCTTCACGTCTATAATCGCTCCGGCTGTAGCTAGGAACGGTCTTCCTAGGATAATTGGGGTTACAGTGTCCTCCTTGATGTCCATGATTATGAAGTCGGTTGGAATGTAGAATTGTCCTATGCGTACTGGAACGTTTTCCAGTATTCCGACGAGGTATTTTACTGATCTGTCAGCTAATTGTACGGACATTTTGGTTGGCCTGAGGTCTCCCATATTCAGCTTTTTGCATATAGATAAAGGCATAACACTGATACTAGCTCCTAAATCGCATAGAGCTTTGTCTATTACGAACTTTCCTATGACGCAGGGTATGGAGAAACTACCTGGGTCTTTTAATTTAGGAGGCATGCGGTTCTGAATAATAGCGCTACACTCTGCAGTAAGTGTAACTGTTTCCTTATCCTCGATCTTTCTCTTATTCGACAGGATCTCTTTGAGAAATTTAGCGTATGACGGCATTTGAGTTATCGCTTCTGTAAAAGGAATAGTAATATTCAGCTGTTTAAGGAGCTCTACAAATTTCTTAAACTGTCCTGAAGTTTTAGAGTTTATTAGTCTTTGCGGATAAGGAATAGGTGGTTTATATGGCGCTGGAGGTGCTTGAGGTTCTTCACTTGAGGTATCCTCCTTCTCGTTGTCCTCCTTCTTCTCTAACTCAGATTCCTTTTCTGCTTGTTCAGTTGGTTTTTGTTGCATGGCTGAGTTTTCGGTCCTCGGATCGATCGGTTCGTCCAATTCTTTTCCACTTCTTAGTATCACAGCATTTGCTTGGCCTTTGGGATTCTGTTCGGGTTGTCCAGGAAATGTGCCAGCAGGTGCGGCAGCAGATGCTTGTTGTTGAGCCACTTGTGATATCTGAGTTTCTAACATTTTGTTGTGGGTGGCTAAAGCGTCTACTTTTCCTGTCAACTGTTTAATTTGCTCGCTAGTGTGTATGTTTTGATTTAGGAACTCTTTGTTCGTTTGAGCTTGAGTAGCTATGAACTTTTCCATCATCAATTCGAGGTTCGATTTCCTAGGTGCATTCTGAGCAGCTGGTTTCTGATATCCTTGCGGAGCAGTAGGCATTTGCAATGCATTTTCGCTTTTGTAAGAAAAGTTTGGATGATTTCGCCAACCTGGGTTGTAGGTATTTGCGTAGGGATTCCCTTGAGCATAATTTACCTGGTCTGGCGGGATTCCGGCTAGCAATGGGCATTCGGGTGCATTATGAGTGGTACTTCCGCATAACTCGCAATTTGGAGTTACTGCAGCGACAGTTGCAGTGGGGTTAACGGTCAGACTATCAATCTTCTGTGCTAGAGCATCTACTTTAGCATTGAACTTTTCAAGGCTGCTGATTTCGTACATCCCACCTTTCGCTGTGGTTTTCTCAGTTGGAGTGCGTTCACCTCCCCATTGGCAATGGTTTTGTGACATGTTTTCTATTGATTGATAGGCTTCATCGTATGGCTTATCCATAAGTGCACCGCCCGCGGCAGCGTCTATTGTCAATCTAGTATTGTATAGAAGCCCATTATAGAAAGTATGGATTATCACCCAGTCTTCTAGACCGTGGTGAGGACATGTTCTCATCATATCTTTGAATCGTTCCCATGCTTCGTAGAGAGATTCAGTATCTTTTTGTCGAAATCCGTTGATTTGAGCTCTAAGCATAGCAGTTTTGCTTGGCGGAAAATATCTCGTTAAGAAGATGTTCTTCAATTGCTCCCACGTTGTAACGGAGTTGGATGGTAACGATTGTAACCATGTCCATGCTCTGTCTCTAAGAGAGAATGGGAAAAGACGAAGTCTTATCGCGTCTGGAGTTACTCCATTTGCTTTCACTGTGTCTGCGTATTGTACAAACTTCGTTAGATGTTCGTTCGGATCCTCAGTTGCGTTTCCTGAGAATTGGTTTTGTTGTACAGCCGACAACAATGATGGTTTCAGCTCAAAATCATTTCGGGTAATAGCTGGGGCAACAATGCTACTTCTAGGCTCCATCTATGATGGTGTAGCGTATGCCTTCAGCGGTTTGTTCGGAGGTCCTTCAGCCATCTCTGGTTCTTCTTCTTCTGATTTGGGAATGTGAGTGAGAGGTTCGGGAGTGTTATGTTTGAGTTGTTTGAGTTGGTACTCAATGATTCTACTTCTTAAATGTAAGAAGCGTTCTAGTTCTGCGACTGAAGGTTTTACGATATCGCTTTGCGGGCGATTTCTTGGCATACAATCGACAAAACTAGTAAAGGAAAAATGAAAATTGTTAACCTAGTCTATACGGCGTAACAGAAGGTTACACTATTGACTAAACGGATCCCCGGCAACGGCGCCAAAAACTTGATCGCGACTTTCTATGTCTAATACAACTAACTGCAAGTGCACAGTCTATCGCGTAGTAATAATAGATATCGATCCCACAGGGACTCGTAATCAAGCTAGTGTTCTCGGGAGTTACTATGTTTAGCTAGGTAGAATATGTTTTAAGGGAATAAGATTGTCACTAAAAGAGGGAACTAAGATTACTATTTAGATTTTAATTAATTGAATCGATACGTAGCAATTGTGTTCTTCAGGGATTTGATAACTTACTGGTGTATGAAGTAGTTTTCACAGTTTATTTAAGCAGAAAATGGAGATTCGAAGACTCTCGTCTCACGATGGTTGTTGACGCTAATCATAATCCTAAGGGCCAAACGTACACTTTCGTATCCCGTTCGGGGTTAAAATCATTTTTTGGAAATCTCTAAGTTCTAATTCATTTTAAAGTGCTTTCGCTGTTATTAAAACAAATGCCTAGTGTTTACTATCTGACCTTACCGCAACTTTCGCTTGTTGGTTCGTATCTTAATTAATTTCCCACTTTCGTGGCAAAACTACTTTTAAATAAGTTCTCGCTTTCGCGACGAAGTTTATTTCGTGAATCAATTTTAAACACTTAGACCATAGATTACTTTTGTGAAAAGAAAGTTTTCAAACAAGAGTTATCAAATCCCATTCGAATTATTACTACATATCGATTACCTAAGTTTAGCTAGACATGGAATTGGGAAAAACAAAACATAAATAATAATAATAAATAATAAATTGCATTATGAATAAAACAGAAGTCGATCAAAATGAAAACCTGTAAATATGCCAATTGGCCTTTGGGCAGATCCTCCACAGATGTTGGCAGGATTCTGGTCTTTAGTGCCAATTTGATCGTACAGTACAATAGGAATTACAGAAGAGCGGAAATGGAAATGAGGAAATGTAAAGGGAAATGAATACAAATAAAAACTGAAAAGTAATTTGCTCTGGAAATTAAATTCGGCAGCACTTCGTGGTATGAATGCAGCACACTTTCTGAAGTTCCCTGCTTCCCTTTTTATAGAAGTGGAATCCCAACGGTTATCTCTGAGGATGATGGACCTTGAGGCAGATAATTTAGGGAGTAGTGGTCCACTTAATGGGAATTGGAACTGCTCTTTTGACGTGTAGTCTGAGTGGGGCGTTTTTGCCTGCATGACGGTCGTCACAAGGTGTGACGGTCGTCACCCGTGTGACGGTCGTCATGAAGCTGTGACGGTCGTCACATCAGCAAAAACTGATTGCTGCGCTTTTCATTGTATTTTCACTCCTTTTTCGTCCATATTTCATCTGAGATTGCTTCTTTTCTTCATGTTGCCTTGTTTAGACGTGATCGTTGAATACCTGCAAAAACATCAGACAAATACACGGAAATAACCCGAAATCGGATCGAAAACGGTTAGCTTTTAGTCGAATTATGCATGAAAATATCTATATGATTTCGTGTTATCACTCATCAATTGTTATTCATGCCAAAAACATACCATACATCCTTGATTAGTATAGTTTTTCCATTATTCATCTTAACTCTGACATTTCTCATTCTTTTAGCATTCAGATACTCATCACCCGCACATCTGATCTTGGTCCTTTTACCAAAGTCAAAATCAACAAACCATTGCTTGTTTCCAATAAGGTGATTTGAGAAGCCAATGCCTATATACCACCAATCTACCATTGATCCTCCTACATTCTCAGATGCCACCAATAGCACAGGTTCATCATCAGAATCAGCTCTGGATATGTTGGCTTCTTCACCCTTGCTAACCTTATTTGACCAGCAATCAACACCAAAATGGCCAAACTTGTTGCAACTGTAGTATTGAACCTTTCTCTTGTCAAACATATCATTTCCCTTATGAACATTCTGATATTTCTTATTAGAACTGGAGAGTTCTTACTTTTGAACACCATCACCTTACTTTTTCTTGTTCTTTAACCATGCTTGCTTCTGGTTCTTCTTGCCAGAAGAATCATTCAAAGTCGGAGCTTTCAGAGTCTGTTCTAACTCTTGTTCAAAGTTTCTTTCAGTCAGAAGCAACACTTGTGCCTCTAAACTACTCTAAATCTCTTCAATTCTCATGGTGTTAATGTCTTTAGAGTGTTCTATGACTATAACTATGTAATTAAATTGAGGAGTAAGGGTCAGTACCTTTCCAATGATTACTTGTTTAGAGAGTGTTTCTCCACAAGACTTCATCTCATTAGTGACCACAATCACTCTAGAGATGTAATCAGGTACCTTCTCATTGTTCTTCATGTTGAGCTTCTCATATTTCTTACGTAGATACTGAAGTTTGACCTTCTTCACTAATGCGTCACCACCATATCGTACCAGTGTATCCCACGTTGCCTTTGCCGTCGCCAAACCAACAATTTTCTCAAACACCTTTGTATCCACACACTGATAGATATAAAACAATGTCTTATGGTCTTCCTTTCTCGTTTCACAGCTCTTTGCGCTTCTATTTCATTTTCTATAATCGATGTGTAACCGTCATTAACGAGATCAAGAACATCTTCAGCTCTAAACAACACATGCATCTGAATCGACCACCGATTCTAGTTATTTCTGTCGAATACTGGAAGCTATGTGTTCAAGCTACAGTTTCTGCCCTTCATATTTGTTCTTGTGCAAATCACTCAGTTCTCACCACCACTCATGTTTCCCAAACCCTAAGAATTAAGATATGTGATTCTCTCTGATTTCGAAATTTAATTCAACGTGAATTTTAGGAGCAAAATCAATCACACACCTCACTACACTCGTGTTTCACTCTGAATTGAACTAGAGCTCTGAATACCAAATGTTGGAGTTCAACAATTAACATCCATTAACAATGCACAAGAATGAATAAGAGAGAGAGAGAGAGAGAGAGAGAGAGAGAGAGAGAGAGAGAGAGAGAGAGAGAGAGAGAGAGAGAGAGAGAGAGAGAGAGAGAGAGAGAGAGAGAGAGAGAGAGAGAGAGAGAGAGAGAGAGAGAGAGAGAGAGAGAGAGAGAGAGAGAGAGAGAGAGAGAGAGAATTTCTAACTAACTTTCTCAATTTGGATATGTGTAAAATTATGTTACAAATTCACTTTCATTTGAGCGATTCACCTAAATTCAAATTCACATGTAAACTCACATGAAATGAAAAACCAAATTCAAAGGAAAATGCAACTAATTTTGATATGAATTGCATTCAACACTACTAACACTAAATCATAGACTACCAAAAAAAGAGAAAAGAATCACAAATGCTTTTAATCTGACTAGAATCTCAATTTGATATTAATTAATCTAAATGATAGGATTCTGAAATCATTTTACAAAGATACAAGAGTTTTTCAGTGGTCTGCCTTAAAATTATTTTCAAATAAAAAAAACTACTTTTATCCTCCACATCTTTCACACTTGTTAAAAAAAAATTAAAACCTCATTTCAGACTCTCCGAATGATCAAAACCATGGCATGCTAAATCATTAAAAACCCAATTCACTCTTTAGACTTTTTCCTACCACTTAAAAAAATAAAACTCTTAAAGAAAATACCATGATTCCTAGAAAAAACTATGTGTCACTCAAACAATTGAATATCCTATACTAAACAATATTAATTAAGTCACAAATGACAATCAAGTGAGAAATTGATTCAACCGCATACCTTCATTTACCCTAGATATGGTTGTATTTAGACATATAGAACCGAAAAACCACCCGAGAACCGGTCCATCGGACCGGCTGAAACGTCTTTTGGTCTGATAATGGATATAATTTTAATCTATATCCAGACTAAAGAACCGGACCAATTAATCCAATGGGTACTCGGTAAGCATTGATATAAATTCTTAAATTTTTTCATTTCCTCATTTTTTCCCCTCTCTCCTTTCAACCACTCTCTCTCTCTCTCTCTCTCTCGTCTCTCATACTTCATTTTCCGTTCCATCTCTCTCCCCTAGGGCTTCGTCTTCCTTGAGTTCTTTCCAAATTCCAATCAAGCCACAATGTTTACTTTCTGTTAGACATTTAGTGTGAATTGTTCAAGCCTGCAACAATCGTGTAATTTATCCAAACTCTATTCTTTTTTTTTATGTTCTATTCTTTTTTACAATGTTTGCATGTTTGAGTTGTTTAATAGTTCTCTACCTGGTATCAATTTTGACCTAAATTTTGACATAAAATGTTGGGATTTTGGATTCGTTCGTGACCCTGTTTCAATTTTGAACAAAATTTTGACCTAAATTGTTTGAGTATTTGATTTGTTCTTTATATTGCGTGAGTTTTGATAAAAAATGTTTGAGTATTTGATTCTGTTGTTGAGTTTTGTTCTTCATTGGGGTTCGGCCTAGGGTTTTGAATTGAGGTTATATTATGTAATTTGTGTTGCCGAGGTTGTATTTTAGCCTAATAATAACTGTTTGTCTTCTGTTCTTAATAAAGAGGTTGTATTGTGTTACTCAGTTTTGTTCATATTTGTATTACATTACATTATTGTTTGATTGATATTGAATTTTATGCCATGTCTTTTGAGATTCTTCATTGACTCCAACCATGGATGATCTTATTGATATTAACATGTTGCTTGATGGGACTGGGGAAGAGGAGACAATGGATGGAGTAAATATAGAGATTGGCGAGATGAATGATTTGGAACTTCTAGTTCCACTTCCAACTGAAAACACTACTCAAAATACAACTACTAATCAAAATACTACTACTACTCAAAATACAACTACTACTGATGATGGGGCAACCCCTCCAGTTGACCCAGATCAGATTACTCATAGCCAGATAAATGCCTTTGGTAAAGCTCCTCGTCCCATGAAATTTGTTGTTCATACTGAAATGGTACTTACTGAAATGCCTGATGGTGCCAAGAAATGAAAATGCAGATGGTGTGGCAAGCTTTACACTTATGATGTGAAATGGAAAAGTACTTCTAATGGTAAGAAACATTTATAAAATTGCATTTAGAGAAAGTTGAGGCTGAAAGGTAATACTGATAAAGAGGTTGCATAGTCTAAATTAAATGTAGGTGGTGATAGTACTCATAGTTTGGCAACTTGGACATATAATCATGCTAGGGTTAGAGAGGTTGCAGCTCATATGATTCTAGGTCATGAATTTCCTTTTTCTATTATGGAAGGTGTTATCTTTAATGAGTTTTGTAGAGAAATTTATCCATGGTACAAAAAGATTACTAGACAACAGGTTAAGTTTGATTGTGAGACATTTTATGAGGCTGAGAGAGTTAAGATGAAAAAGTCTATGTCTTTGATTAGCAGGATCAGTCTTACAACTGATGTGGTGGTCTGGTGAGTAGAAAATTGGTTATATGACTATGACTAGTCATTTCATTGATTCAAAATGGCAACTTCACAAAAGAGTTTTATCTTTTAAGAATGTGCCACCACCACATTCTGGTGAGGTTTTGTGTAGGGAATTGATTAAGTTCATGGAATATTGGGGCATAAGGGATAAGGTTGTTTCAATTTCATTTGATAATGCCAGTGCTAATGATAATTGCATTTCTAGATTGAAGAGAGATTATTCTGGTAGGAGAAATCTACCATTGGACGATAAACTATTTCATGTGAGATGTTGTGCACACATCTTAAATTTGTTAGTTCAGGATGGTCTTGATATGATTAAGGTGACTGTTGATAACATTGGAAATGGGGTCAAATACTTGTTGAATTCTGAAACTAGATGCAAAGCATTCAAAAAATTTGTTGATGAGTTGCAACTTGAAGGCAGAATGCAAGTGTTGGATACTAAGACAAGGTGGAACTCGACTTGGTTGATGTTGTCCACTGCATACCACTACAGAGAAGTCTGGCTAAGATATGCTGAAGAAAACGGTGCATTTTTCACCTTTTTTCCTGATGCAAATGATTGGGAAGATGTTCATGATATTTGGAAGTTTTTGGAGGTTTTTGCAGATGTTACATCAATTATTAGTGGCACCTCTTACCCTACTGCTAACTTGTTTTTGGATGAGCTTTACAGGGTGAAGGTTCTACTTGATAAACCTTCAAGCATCTCAAATAATCCTCAACTGCAAGCGCTTGCTAATGAAATGAAGTTGAAATATGACAAGTATTGGTCAGAGTCTAATACATTGATTTCTATTGGCATAATTCTTGATCCAAGGTATGTACAACTTACAAGTAGATAGTTCACTAAGTTGCCATTGCATTGTACATTAGGTAGCTACTATTCTGCTTGGTATGCTGCCTTGTGCTTAAACCTAGGCCTATGATGAATTTTGTTGCCCATGAAATAGTATTTGAAGCCACTTCTGTCTGAACTGCTTGTGAATTTTGTTTAATCAATTGTTCATATGTTGCCTATGATGAATTTTGTTGCCTTGTTGTGAGTTGTGATGAAATTGTGCCTATGATGAATTTTGTTGCCTTGTTGTGAGTCACTAAGTTGTGATGAAATTATGCCTATGATGAATTATGTTGCCTTGTTGTGAGTCACTGAGTTGTGATGAAATTGTGCCTATGATGAATTCTAATTGATCTGAGGCCAAATGTGTTTGATCTGAGGCCAATTATGTTTGACCTGCTTGTGAAATGATTCAATTGTCTTACCTTGTATGTTGTGACTCAATTGTGCTTAGGATTAAATTATGTTTCCTTGTGAGTTGTGATGAAATTGTGCCTATGATGAATTATGTTGCCTTGTTGTGAGTCACTGAGTTGTGATGAAATTGTGCCTATGATGAATTCTAATTGATATGAGGCCAAATGTGTTTGATCCGAGGCCAATTCTATTTGATCTGCTTGTGAAATGATTTAATTATCTTACCTTGTATGTTGTGACTAAATTGTGCCTAGGATTAAATTATGTTGCCTTGTGAGTTGTGATTTAATTGTGCCTATGGTGAATTCTGTTTGATCTACTTGATATGATTATATTAGTCTCTGAGGCCAATTATGTTACCTCCCTGTGACTTTGGTTGTGTCTAAGGCCAATTCTGTTACCTCCTTGTGACTTTAGTTGCCTATGATGAAATCAAACTCTGAGGCCAAACATGTTGAAAATAAATTATGCAAATAGGTATAGATGAATTTAAGTTGGTTGACAACTCTACTTGTTCAAATAGGTATAAAATGATCTTCATCAAATGGGTATATCCCTTCTTGTATCCGAATCCTACTCAAGCCACTGCTTATGAACTAGAGTTGGCAACCAACTTAAAATCTCTCTTCCAATTGTATCAAGATACCTATCGAACCAATGATGAGATGTTTTTAGAAATTGTTGTTGGTAATACTAATTCAAAATCTGATCTTGAATTATATCTTGAGGAGCCTCCCTTGAAAGTTCCCCCTAAAGCTAAGTTTGATGTTTTGACATTGTGAATGGAGAATGAAGTCAAGTATCCTGTTCTTAGTAAATTGGCAAAGGATATTCTAACTGTTCCAGTTACAACTGTTGCTCCAGTAGCAACTTTTAGTGCTAGTAAAAGGGTTATTGATCCGAAACGATCTTTTATGAAAACTAAGACATTTGAAATGGTACTTTGTGGGGGTGATTGGGTGAAGGAGAAGTATGGAATTAAAAAGGGTTGAACTGCTAGTATTTAAGTAACTTTTGCTTATGAACTATTTTAGTTCAATATTTATATGGCTTTTGCTTAATTCTTTTACTTTTCTAGCTTGAAGAACCACAAGATGAACCTTTAACATATCATTTTGGTGAGGATCCAGCTGTCGCTTATTCGACAACAACAACTTGAACATATATAATTTTAATGCCAATGATGAGATTGTTCTGAGGCATCATTAACAAATTTAATTCCCAACCAGAAAGCAAAATTACCACTTATGGTATACTTAGTGTAAGCGTGCTCTAATATCACATCTTTGGAATAAAATCCAGTACGGATGGATAAAAAAACATGATTGTTCGCCAAACACAAGACCTGGTTTTGTATTTTTTTGAAAACATAAGTTTCATAACTTATGTTTGAACAACGTTTAATTTTTTTGAAATTAACTTCTATTTGAACAAGGTTTAGTGGTATGTGAATGTAATGTCAAATGTCAATATACATTTGAAAAATTAATTTTAAAATTAATGTGAATTTAATTGTGAATTTAATTGTGAACTTATTGTGAATATTGTAATAAAAATTTCACCCGTTCGATTTCTAATTCAATTTTTAAAACATTACATTTAATATAATCCAACTTGAATGGTTCTATTTATTTTTATTTTATTTTTGCGTAATAATACTTATTAAAAATGTCGAAATGAAACCTCATTATAATGGAAAACATAAAGCATTAAAGTAAAACAACCAAGTTCGATTAACCAAAATTTCCAATTTAAGTTATAGCTATTCAAAATTTGGATTTATTTAATCCCAAAACAAGTTGATAGTAAACGTTAAATTGAATTTAATTAAGTCTTAAGAATTCATAATCCAAATCTAAGATAAAAGGATTAAAACTAATATTTAATAAAGCAAATTAGAGATTTGTTCAATTTGACTTAATATTTATGAACCTAGTATCAAACTTTCTTAAACAATTTTGTTAATAAAATTTATCGAAGTATAATCAAATTATTGATTTACTATATTAAACAATGTTCAAGAATTAATTCATAACAAGTAAAGGGATTAAGATGAGAAAGACAAAACCATATTTATATAATGGTTCCTGGATAAGTAATTCACATTTTACATATTCAAATATATCAAACTGTCTTGTGCATTCTATCGCATGGATGATAATCCATATTACTCATCACAAATACAATTGGCCTTCATTATGGAGGTAACTCCATGATTAATAGTTTATTTAAACCAGTTAAATTTTTATATCCAAAGCAAATGAAATACGGCTCAGGTGCGCGGCTGACCTACTTGATGAAGCACCAGAGTACGTTGCCAAACAAAGAGTTGATAAAAGAAATAATTTTATAGTAGTTCCAAGTTATATGCAAAGTTATTTAAGTGTGAGTTATGATTGAAAGAAGTGAGTTTTTTAGGACATGTAATTTTTAATGGAGGTATTGTTGTTGATTCGTTGAAAGTTGATGTTGTGTTACAATGGAAAACTCTGAAGTCTGTTATCGAGATTAGAAGTTTTTTAGGTTTGACTGGTTACTATCGAAGGTTTATTGAGTGCTTTTCGAAGTTGACAATCTCTTTGACTCAATTGACTTGAAAGGGTCAAACGTATGTGTATGATGCTTTGTGTGAAGAGAGTTTTATAGAACTCAAGAAGAAGTTGACATCTGCTCCAGTATTGATCTTGTCGAATCCAAGTGAGTCTTTTGTTGTGTATTACGATGCTTCGATGGTGGGTCTAGGCAGTGTTCTAATGCAGAATAGACCGGTTGTGGCTTACGCTCCTAGGCAATTGAAGGTTCATGAGAAATTATCATACGCATGAGTTGGAATTAGTCGTCGTTGTGTTTGTAATTAAGATTTGGAGGCATTACTTGTTTGATTTCAGATTTGAAGTGTTTAGTGATCACAAGAGTTTGAGGTACCTATTCAAGCAGAAAGAGTTGAATGTGAGGGGTGGCTCAAATTTTTGAAAGACTATGATTTTGATTTGAATTATCATTCTGGTAAAGCCAATGTCGTATATGATGCTTTGAGTAGGAAGTCGTTGCATGTGTTGACGCTTATGGTTTAGGAGTTGGAGTTAATTGAATAACTATGAGATTTGAGTTTAGCATGTGAAAGAACACATAACAGCGTGAGGTTGAGCATGTTGAAGCTGACCAGTGGCACTCTTGAAAATATTAGAGAAGGTCAGAAGATCGACTTAGGATTGGTTGACCGGTTGGTGTTGATTAATCAAGGTCAAGGTGGTGATTTAAGGATCGACAAGAATGGTGTGATAAGATTCATAGATATACTTTGTGTACAAGAAGTGTCAGAGCTTAAGAAGAGCATTCTTGAAGAAGGTCATATGAGTAGCTTGAGTATTCATCCCGATGCTACTAAAATGTATCAAGACTTGAGGAAGATATTTTGGTGGCCAAGAATGAAGAAGGAAATTATTGAGTTCGTGTATGCGTGTTTTACTTGCCAGAAGTTAAAATTTAAACATCATAAGCCGTTGAATTTGATATAGTTGATGTTTATCCCTGAGAGGAAGTGAAACATCATTTTGATGGACTTTGTGTATGGTTTTCCACGAACAGCGAAAAATTGTGATACCATTTGGGTTATTATGGATAGGTTGACTAAATCGGCTCACATCATTTCGATTCGACTTAATTATCCATTGGAAAGGCTAGCAGAGTTGTATATTAAAAAGATTGTCAGTTTGCATAGGATTCCATCCAGTATTGTATCTGATAGAGATCTGCGGTTTACGTCGAGATTCTGGGAGAGTTTAAAGAAAGCTTTAAGTACGAAGCTATGTTTAAGTTCTAATTATCACCCGCAGACAGATGGTCAGAAAGAAAGGGTAATCCAATTCTTAGAAAACTTGTTGAAGGCATGTGTGCTAGAACAATGAGGTGCTTGAGATAACTTTTTACAATTGATCGAGTTCACCTACAACAACAGTTTCATTCTAGAATTGGAATGACACCGTTTGAGGTGTTGTATTGTAGAAGGTGTAGGACACCTTTATGTTGGTATGAGTCAGGAGGGGGTGTTGTGGTCGGGCTAGAGATTGTCAAACAGACCGCAAAGAAGATTAAAGTGATCCAAGAAAAGTTAAGAACTTCGTAGAGTCTCCAAAAGAGCTATCATGATAAGCGATGAAAAGCACTTAAGTTCCAAGAGAGGGATCACATATTTCTGAGAGTTACTCTGTTAACTGATGTTGGTCGAGCTTTGAAATCTCGAAGGCTCACTCCATATTTCGTTGGTCTATACCAGATTTTCTAGAAGATGGGAGAAGTGGCATATCAGATTGCTTTACCACCATCACTTGTTAATCTTCATGATGTGTTTCATGTGTCTCAGTTGAGGAGATACATTATGAATCTGTCTCATTAATTCAAGTGGGTGATGTGCAGGTTAGAGATAACCTGAGTGTTGAGGCATCATCCATGCAGATAGAGGTTCGGGAAGTGAATCAGTTGTGTGGCAAAGAGGTTATCTTAGTGAAGGTAGCTTGGAGAGGACCAGCTGGTTGAAACATGACTTGAGAGCTTGAGAGTCAGATGAGGGATTCGTATTTGAATCAGTTTACTTAAGGTAAATTTTTAGGGCGAACATTCTTTAAATGTGGGAGAGTTGTAACATCCTAATTTTTTATTTACTGAAATTGTTTGATTTGTTACAATTTTTGTGTATTTATTTGATTATTGGGTAATATTTATTAAATAAATAATGTTGCTGAGGGTGTATGACATTGAGGTGAGAGTGTGGAGAGTAATTAGAGGCTAGTAGAGTTTGATTAAATTTTTTAGAGTTTATGTTAATAGTTAAAATAATAGTATTTTACTATATTTATTTAATTCAATAAAAAAAATATAGAGTTTGAGGCCAAAGTATGATTTATGAAGAGTATAAGAGAGGAAGGAGTAAGAGGAATAAGAGTTTAGGCCAAAATTAGAATTTTAATAAGATTTATCCTAATGATATAAATTAAAGCATAACCTAGTTG
Organism: Lathyrus sativus; assembly: GCA_963859935.3. Lineage (NCBI taxonomy): Eukaryota > Viridiplantae > Streptophyta > Magnoliopsida > Fabales > Fabaceae > Lathyrus > Lathyrus sativus. The sequence goes on along the minus strand of OZ012735.1, from coordinate 214,550,250 downwards.
TAGGGCGTTTTATCAGTAAGTATATATAACCAGAATTTGGAAGAATAAAGAGGAGGCTAGAGAAGGATAAGGGAAAGCTTAGAACTTGGAAGGGATTAGAGAATCAAATCAAAATTTTGCATTATTGCTAGGATAACTAGGTAAGGGGGAACTATCTCAATAATGGTTATACGGATGAGGGGTGGAATTGAGAAGTCTTTAACCTCCAATAGGGCTTTGGGATTTTAACATAATCCTATTATTGGTGGTTGAATTGATGTATGTGATGATAATTAGTAATGAAATTCATGTGCTATGATGTATGGCAAATTCTGTTTTGATGAGTTATCATATGTTCACCATTATTGTTGTTTGAAGGTTTTAGGAATGATATGACTTCACGAAAACCATGGATGGCATTGCTAATGATTACATAACATGTATGTATTGTTTTGGATCGATTTGATATGTCTGGGTTGAGAAATAGGAGTTCTACATTAAACTCCATGGAAAGAGATGAATTTTGCAGGTTGCATGGTTGTGGCAGGCGTCATGTTGGTGACGGGTAACCCATCATACTACCTAAGCTTATCTTTCAATCCGTTCATCACACATGTGATGTTCCGCAAAGTTAGGGTTAGTGACAGGCGTCACTACCATGACGGGTAACCCTTCATGAATCTGCACTCGTTGCAGACACTTGTTTTGATGGTGTTAAATTGTAAATTTTGATTCTTTCCACTTTTGTGGATATTTGGAGTACTGTTATGCTCAGTTAATTCTGTTTAAATGATGTTTTAGAATGACTTAATTATTCAACATGATTTTAATCGATTTTATGAAGTATTTAATTAATGATGAATATATGGATACATGATGATGATGTTTTGTTAATTGTTGTGAATTGTGATGATGATATGATGTTGTATGAGCATGAATTATGTTGTTGAATTGTAAGTATGTTGTTGTGGGATGATAGTTCGGGAGGGGAACTATTATCGTTGGGTCAATGCATATTTTGTTTATTGTCGGGAGAGGACTTGAAACATTATATGTTACTGCATTGATGTGTTGTGACATGTGATAACTTGGGAAACTACAATATTTTCTATTCGATTTGCATGGATATTTTAGTACTTTTCTATTTCTTATGGTATTATGTTGGTATTTTTATGTCCATTTCAGGTATTTATCCCTTAGAGGCCTTTGTGCGAGTAAACGATGAAAAACAACAAAAACGAGAGCAATATAGGCATTTGCAACTATCATGGCACCCACTGCAGGGTGATGGCGGGCACCATGACCCCCAAAAGGCCCAGGGCGCCAACACAAAATGATAAAAAAAGAAGAGAGAAAAGCATGTTTAAGGTTCATGAGGGGTAACCGTCATGATCATGGCGCCCGCCATGGCTTCCTGACTCATGACCGGTAGGTTGCCATGGCCATGACGCCCACCATATGGATTCCTGATTCATAGCTGGTAGGTCGCCATGGCCATGGCACATGCCATAGACCTTAAAAACAGAAAAATGCCCACGTTGCAGCTCTCAGTCCCCTTCTCCTCCACTTTTCTCTCCCACTTCCATATTTTCCTCCACTTCAAATAACATGATTTTATCAGTTATTGACATCAGTATAGGCTATAAATAAGTCCTTTTTGAACATAGAAAGTATCAAGCTTTTTAGAATTAATTTCAGGCAAAAATTCAGTATTTTATAAATCCGTTATCTTCTCACATTGAAAAATATTTGCACCTTAGTTTAAGTTTCTACAAATTTCTAGTATGTTATTGAATCATTTACGTTGTAATCCCACCGACATCAGAATTCTGGAGCCTATTTCTAATATTGTTCAATAGTTGTTATTGGAGCTTTTTCAATTTTTCTACGTACTGTCACTGCATTATAGGTTTTTACATTTACTGTTTTTTCTTCACTTTTTCAAGTAATACTTGCATGTGCCTAGTATTTTATTATTATTATTATTATTATTATTATTATTATTATTATTATTATTATTATTATTATTATTATTATTATTATTATTATTATTATTATTATTATTATTATTATTAAGTATGACATGCATGTTAGATTTAATTTCTAGCAACTATTTTTATATTGTTATCACTATGTTCGACTAAACTCTTTGATCCCGGAATGTTAGGATCGTCGTTCCGACGATACTTGCATTTAATTAGCAATTTAAATGATTAAATTGGATTTGTTTAAAGACTGAATTATTATCTATTTTAACTTAAATATTCACCGCAAAAGCAAAATTTAGAGTTACCGGTTCAGATTCGAAAGAACATAACCGGTATCAGACTTAACGTAAAAATTCAGAATTTAACTAACTTCTATGTGAAAGCAACATTTATTTAAAATGTAAAAACAATTATTTTCAAAAAGGGATTTTAGGCCATAAACTGACATGTGAAAACAGGCGTTTATGCACGTAAAGTCCGGTATTAGACGAGCGAAAGTCGGTAATATGTTTAAACTTATTTTTCACTTTAAACAATTTTTTGAGTAATTAAAAGTAATTAATTTTCAAAAATAGAACTTTTGGACTTTAACACGCTGAACACGTGAAAGTGGGAATATAGATTTTAGGATGAAACTCACTCTGATTGCGCGTAACTGAACGAATCCTTTAAATGAATTATTTCTCTTAAGATAAAATAATATCCCAATTTCATTAATAATTAATACGAGTTTGCAAGTACCGTTGGTCAACGTGAGCCGCATTGCAACCTCCATGTTTGATTGATTTGTCTAAACTAGTTTACTGTAGTTATTTTGCACCCTCAATTATTATCGGTTGCCTTAAATTAACATAGCAACAATAGATAACAATCGTTTGATAATTGGTCTTCGTGGGTTCGAAATCCTTTTATATCACTACAATATTTTCGTGCACTTGCGGAGCTGTCAAGTTTTTGGTGTCGTTGTTAGGGACCGAGTTAGTCAATATCGTGACTCCGCTGTTGTGTCGTGTAGACTAAGGCACTTTTGTTATTTTTCCTTCTTTCGTCGGTTGTATGCCAAGTACCCATTCATTCGAGAATGATTTAGAACATCCAATTGAAGAAATCGAGCCTTTTATTCACATAAGACGCCAACTAGAACAACTGCACGCCCAATTTACCATCCATATGGTTGCGAATAACGAGCGTCCTCTTAAGGACTATGTCGTCCCATCTCAGGACGAGCCTCATTCAAGCATTTCTCCCACTAATATTCAAGCTAACAACTTTGAACTAAAACCCTCTCTACTGCAAATCGTGCAGCATAACCAGTTCTTCGGAAGCCCTATGAAGGACTTGAATCTACTTCTTTACGTGTTTCTTCAATATGCCAACATGTACAAGAGTAATGGTGTTGATCCCTAAGCCATTTAGTTACATATTTTTCCCTTTTGATAGAGGCAAAGCTTGGCTACGACCCCTCCCGGTTAATTCCATTACGACATGGAATGAGCTCAAAAAGTTTTTCCTTCTCTGATATTTCCTGCAGCCCAAACCGACAATTTTAAAAAACCATATCACTTGTTTTATACAATTTAATGGATAATCTCTCTTTAACACCTGGGAAATGTACAAAGATATGATGAGAATTTGCTCAGACCATTTCCTAGAGCAGTGGCTAATTATCCATGCTTTTTATAATTGTATCCTCTGTAACGTGAGGATGACAGCTGATGTTGCGGCAGGAGAGGCTCTGATGGACAAGCCCTTCACTGAGTCCTACAACCTTATTGAAAACATGGCCCAAAGTTGTTATCAGTGGGGTAGCGAGCGCAACCCTATTAAAAAGTCTCAAACCAAATGCAGTATGTATGAAGTAAAGGGTCTAGATCATGTTAGTTCTAAGGTAGATGCCCTTACTCCGAAGATTGAGAATCTAACCATTAATCTCGTGGCTATCGTAGCTGTAGTTACTCCTCTCTGTGAGATTTGTGGAGTTCCAGGATGTGTCACATCTGACTGTCAATTGTTGCTTGAGCCTTCCCATGGCCAGGAAAATTATGCGCAGGGTAATCCTTACTCTAACACGTATAATCCTGGATGGAGGAATCATCCAAATTTCTCCTATAAGAGAAACAATACTCTTTTTGCACCAAGCCTACCTCCTACACTCCTCCTAGTTTTTAGAATAATAATAGAGCCTCCGCTGCTCCTTTTGCACCTAAAAAGTATAATTTGGAACTCGTGATGGAAAATTTTGTCATGTCTCGAACCCAACAAAACAAGGAAGTTATGAACCAAAACGTTCATACTAATGAGCTGATCAAATAGTTGGTGAACAAGGTTAACGCCATGGATACTCATAATAAGATGCTTGATATACAAATCACTTATGTAGCCCAATAAAAAGTCGTGACTGCTGCCCCCGTTGGCATATTCCCAGGCCAACCACAACCCAACCCTAAAGGTCACGCTAATGCTATCACACTACAAATTGGAACAAAATTAGAAAACCATATTAATCATAGATCTAGAGACCCTGTAGTAGGAAGGAGAGGTGAGACAATAGCAGAGAGAGTTACTAATAGTACCCTTGTGAAAGTAGAACCAAAAGCTGATAAAAAGGTTGGCACCCAAAGTTAAGGAGACGGTTGAGATGAAACAACTGTATGTACCTCCTCCTCCATTTAAGCCACCTGTCTCTTACCCTTAAAGACTTGTGAAGTCTAAAACTAAGGGTCAATTTGAAAAATTCGTGGAGCATTTAAAACAGTTCCACATTACTATTTCCTTTACGGAGGCCATCACAAATATGCCATCGTACGCTAAATTCCTAGAGGAAATCCTATCAAATAAAAGAAAGCTTGATGATGATAGTACAATGGCGCTCACTAAAGCGTGTAGCACCACTATATAAAACAATACACCTCCCAAGTTGAAAGATATCAGGAGTTTTTCCATTCTCTGCATTATTGAAAAAAATTTCATTGACAAATCCCTTTATTGATCTAAGAGTGAGTGTGAGTTTAATGTCTCTCTCAATTTGTGAGAGGTTGAATTTAGGAGACTTAAAGCCCACCGAGATGTCTCTCTGGCTGGATGATCATTCATTTAAGTATTTTGTTGGTATTCTGGAAGATATTCCAGTTAGGATATGCCAGCTATACATCCCTATAGACTTTATAGTGATGGACATTAAGGACTCCAACATTCCCATCTTATTAGGTAAACCCTTTTTGGCCACCACTGGTGCAATTATTGATGTAAAACAAGGAAAGTTAACCTTTGAGGTAGGTGAGGAGAAGATAGAATTTCGTCTTTCTTAGTTCATGAAAGCTCTAGACATTAATGATTCTTGTTGTTTTGTAGACATTATCAATGAATGCGTGAAAGAAATAACGTTGGAAGCACCACCGAATGCAGATTTAGTTGAACTTCCAGCGACAGCTATGCTAGAAGAGGACGTGGTTGAGCTTTATCATCTATATGTAAATGATAGCCTAGATAGTGTCTTGCACTTACCCCTAACCTCATGCCTAGCCCTAATCAACCATCCGTAGAGCTTAAAGTGCTACCCGAAATCTGAGGTACGAGTTTCTAGATGAGCATTTGAATCGTCCAGTTATAGTTAATGCTGACCTTAGTAAGGACAAGACTGAGAGATTCCTAATTGTGCTGAGAAGGTATCCTAAAGCTTTAGGCTACAAGATACCTGATCTAAAAGGAACTAGCCCCTCTGTATGTATGCACGAGATTATGCTAGAAGAGGACTTGAAAGCCTTTAAAGAGCATTAAATGAAGATTAATCATATTATGAGTGAAATACTTAGGAAGGAGATGTTGAAGTTGCTTGATGTTGAGATTATTTACCTGATATTAGATAGTCAATGGGTCAGTCTGGTACATATTATATCAAAGAAGGGCAGAGTAACTGTAATGCCTAATGAAAAAGGTGAATCAGTAGATAAGCGCGTAGAGACGGGATGGAGAATGTGTATTGACTACAGAAAGTTGAATAAGGTCACCATAAAAGATCAGTTTCCTCTTCCTTTCATTGATCAAATGGTGGAACGCCTTGCTAGGCACTCCCATCTCTGTTACTTAGACGACTATTTAAGATTCTTTCAAATTCCAATACACCATGATGATCAGGATAAAACCACCTTTACATTTATACATAATATTACCTGTTTTATATTTGTTTAAGTAATTACCTCTCGGATGCAAACCTATTTTTATTAACAAAGTAATGGGAATCTATCCATTATCTATATATGTCCCCACTCAAACCAAAAGTTATATATATACCTTGCTTATAGTATTTTATTGTATAAGATGTATCTAATTTATTGATTATTCTATCACTTGATTAGAATAATGAAAACTTTTATTTTTAGATTGAACATCCATTTTGATCTAAATCAATTTTGAGCTAAGTGTGAAAATTGACTTATGAACGTTGTTGTGTTGCTTTTAAAAACAACTTCATATAACTTGGTTGTTTTTATTTTTAATTACCTCGTGTAGCTCATTTGTTTGACATTGAAATATATTGTTTTTCAAACCATCCATTATGTTTTACTTCCACCTGCCATATGCACATCATTTTTGTTAAATTCTGATTTTACAGAAAAAAAGTTTATATTTTTCTTATTGTCAAATAAAATATGGTTTGGATCTCCTATAAGACTCAGACATAATATGCTATAAAAGTGATTGTATAGTTAAGGAGAAACTTGCAGCATGTATGGTGAAGATCATGTTTGTGTCAAATAATGAGCAATTAGCAAATTTTTTCACCAAAAAACTACTTCCACAAACTTTTCATATCTTATTATTCAAGTTGAAATAGTGGAAATTTACCAACCTTCAACTTATGAGGATATTACAAAGTGGTAAAGTTCTGTGTGATTCAAGTAATGAGAAGACATGATAGGAGCAGTTTAATTACCATATGAAGAGAAGTTAGTTGAGGCTATCAAGTAATGAGAAAACATGATAGCAACAATTTAATTACTATATGAAGAGAATTTAGTTGAGGCTATTAAGTTTATTAGGAAAATAGTTAAATGTTTTACTATAATATGTGCTAGAACACAATATCATATCATAAAATTAGTTCATCTATATAAAGACTCGGAATAATATATTTTTTTGAATTGTAAAATAATATATTAATAATAAAGGTGAAAATCACTAAAATACAAATAATTCTAAAGTATAAGAATTTCCTAGAGGACAACCAAGAAAATATATGAAAACCTAACGAGATATAAACAACACAATCAATTGATCAACAACTAAACAAGTAAGAAAACACAAGGAAAAGCTCTCAGTCATCTAGAGATTAACCCTATAGGATCAGGATAGAGCTCCTCCGTCAAAACCACTATCAACATATTATAACCCACCAAAAGAATAACAAAATGACATATCATAACCTACTTCAAAACCAAAGAAAACACTTGATCTTTTATTGGTTGAGGTAAATGATAGGGTTCTGAACCCAGTCAGAGTACAAACATGAGTTCACCCCTGATTTACCTATAAACCATTTTCGACAACAAAAAAAACTTTTTTCCTCCACCACTTTGGAAGTTTTTTTAACACCTTTAAATATTACATCATTACAGGCTCTCCAAATGGTCTAGACTATAACTTGTCAAATCATAACAAAATCACCCCTAGACTTGACCTACCTCTTAAAGAAATGAAAGAATCCAAAACAAGCCTATGTTCACTAGGGAGAACCACATATTTATCCATCCATTGGAAGATCCTACACCATACATACAAAACTTAATCACAAGTGACAAAGAGATAGGAAGTCTACCCAACTTAATCCTTTGAAAAAGAACAAGGGGTCTCATTAGGAACATTAATCTCTCTTATCTTATACAAGTTCAATCTAAAAGAGAATCTATCTTGCAAAATCTACTAGGAGAAGACTAACACTTTTGGAGGAGCCTAACTAACAGAGATAAGAGGAAGGATTATATTCTCAGCCAAAAGAGTCGAGAAGCAACCAACAAATTAGACATGATATGTAGAGGCAATATAGAAAATACTATCTCTTGTATGAATCAAAGACAACTTATCTATCTCTTGAGTCAAAATAACATCTCTGAGCATAGAGAGAATATTTTCAACCATATGTAATTCTCTAAGAAATAAATTTCTTCTCCACCTGAGGTCTCAAACCATATTTCCATAGACTATCCTACATATCTCTCATACCAGCCTATCATATTAAATGAAATTAGAAAACAAACTAAGGAACTTATTCATTAGTGGAATAGATTTTAACTAAGGATCCTTCTAGAAGGAAGTTTGAAGGCCCGACCTTATTTTCCTAAGGATTCCATCAAAAAAGCAATCTGAATGGTCATCTTTTTTGGATCCCAAAAGAGTAGCACCTTTACACCAAGTTGAAGTAGATAAGAACCCCATTGTACTCCCCTCTCAAAAAGAGAAAAAAAACTGAATTACCATACCTAGCTACAAGAATATCACACCACAGGCTAGAAAAACATGAAGAAATCTACATCTCCATTGATCCAAAACAGTTAGATTAACTAACCGAAGATCCCTTAATCTTAACCTTGATTTAATTTTAGGCTTTCAAACATTCACCCATGTAATCCAAGATGTCTTACATTCCCCATTCACTCCTCCCCTAAATAAACCTATTAGGCAACCAAGCAAGTTTCTTCCAAACCTTTATAGGCATCTTCAAAAAGGACAAGAAGAAGATGAGAATAACATTAAGCACAAAATTAAGAAGAACTGCCATACCTCCCAAACTAACATATATCTGCTTCCAATAATGGAGCCTTATACTTATCAAATTGAGTAAAGCATCTCAAGCATATTGCAACCTAGGACTAGCCCCTATTGGAAATCTGATTCACTTAAAGGGAAGATTTTAATCTCACAGTTGAGGAAGCCACTGTCCAAAGTTAGGAAATAGGGTCCCCGTTAACCCTAATAAGGTTACTCTTAAAGAAATAAACTCGAAGTTATGGATCCATCTAGGGCTGGCAATGAACCAAACCAACTCGAAGATAGTTCGGAATTCAACTCGACAATTAAATCGTTAAACTAAGTTCATGAACCAAATGAGTTGAGTATGAGCGAAAAATTAAGTTCGTTAACTAAATGAGCTGAACTTGAACTATACATAGTTCGACTCGTTAGGTTCATGAGTAAACTCGATTACATATGAAAATAATTATACTGTCTTTAAGATTAGGTTTAAATATTTACTTCAAATCTTAGACAAATTTAATCTTCAATTTAGTAGTTTTTGAATTACTCTCTCAAATGTATCTCTTGAAAGTTGTGTACGTTTTGAATTAGTAGATTTCGAAGATAAAGTTACATTTCAATATGATAACTTTTATTTTATTTTAATATTTTATTTAAAAAATATATATTTATTTAAAATGTCAAATATACTAAAAATATATATATATTTTAAAAAATAGTTTTTAAGTTCGTGAACCATGTGAGCTGAACCTAATGAGATGAACCTAACGAGTTGAACCGAACTGTTCGTGAACTTATAACGAGTCGAGTTTGAGCTTAAAAAAAGTTCGTGTCGAACTCGAACTCGAACTCGAATTCGAACAATTCTTAACGAGTCGAGCCGAGCTGAGGTGAGTTCGACTCGACTCATTTCCAGCCCTAGATCCATCTCAAACCCTCTAAGCATTTCCATAATACTCCAAAGATTTTCTAGTTTAAGATCCTCCATAATGAGTGTATCATTTGCATACTAAAGATGAGATACCACCAATTTAGACGACCCCACCCTAAATCTGAGTAAATATCAATCTTTGTGACCTTAGCAATTAGGCCACTAAGATCCTCAGCCACAAGCAGAAAAAGGAAAGGAGCTAGTGGATCTCCTTGCTTCAAACCCCTTTGGATGCTAATTTGTTAATTTGGACGCTCATTAACCATCACCACAAGGCTACTAGTTAACACATAAGTTCTTATCCAAGCGCTCCACTTATCATTAAAACCAAATATGATAAGCATATAATCCACAAAACTCCAACTAACTGAATCAAATGATTTCTCAAAATCCACCTTAAAAATAAGATAAGCTTTTTTTATATCTCTTGGCCAAATTTATCACCTCATTGATTTCCATCACTCTATCAACCAACATTCTCCCTTTTAGAAAACTCGATTGATTATGGGGGATAATTAGCTTATCCATCACCATCCAAAGTTTATTGGCTAACACTTTATCCACCCACTTATATAAAGACCTCACCAAAGAAATTGTAGTATTATATTTTCAAAAGACCGTGCCTAGGGAAATGACCCGAGGACCTCCCTAGGAGAAGGCAGCGCCATGAGGCTGCCCAAATAGAGGTATCGCCTCGCCCCTAAGTCTTCCTTGCCCATGCAAGAAAAACGTGGGATGGGACGTGTCTTGGATAGAGGGTAAGTCAAGGTCCTTCACTGACCCACGACTCCCTTAGAAATAAAGATTCAATAGTTCATCTTTGACTAGGTGGGTGATGACCCTTTCCGAGAAAACCCTAGGTCCACGATGCCTCTATAAATACAACATCTTTAAAGGGAGAAATAACAAACTTTCATTGATATATACTTCCCACTACTGAGAGAACATCACACTTCCAATAGCCCTAATACCTTATTAACCATATTGTCCGCCTGCACTCTAGTAGTGCTGACTACCATACAGGGCCTCTCACCTCAAGTGAGATGGTCCCTCAGATAACCTCAACAAATATCATACATGGCTTCTCGCCTTAACGGGCTAGCCCTTACCTATCAAATTGTAATATATCTACTAAGGTTTATGAGTCTCACTACCCTTGCAGGGGGAACACACACTCCCTCACTTTTTGACCAGTACATAAATTAATCTAAAATCAACCAAATTAAAGGAAGATTTAACCTTAGGGATTAAAGTGACAATGTAGGATGTAAAACTACCAGGTAGAGATGCAAAGCAATAGAATTGGGTAAACATGATCCCTAAATATTTTTGAATTAGATTCCAAAACCTTTTTAGGAAAAAAAATTGAACTCATCTAGACATGGACTCTTATTACAGACACAATGAGACACAACATTATCTAACTTCTAGAGACTAAAGGGAGCCATCAAAATAAGATTATCATCTTCCGAAAGAGAGCAGAAGACAACGCCATCAAGACGGGGTTTATGAACAGTTTGTTCCCTAAAAATATCATAAAAATGGTTAGCTATGTTTTGCTTGATTTCAGACACCCCTTCAACCTAATTTTTTTTTACCTTCATGCTATGATAGAATTCTTCTACTTCTACTTTTAACTAAAGCATTAAAGTAGACATAATTAGCGTCACCTATCTTAAGTCACTCAGATCTAGACCTTTGGAACGCTTGGGAATCTTCAGTGCTTAGTAAGGACCATATATTCTTAGTTATTCTAGATCTAGTTTTAATCTCCTCAACAGATAAATCACTACGGTTTCCTAAGGAATCCTCATTATTCACTACCTCTTTTAAACTCTTAATCTAAGAGTCAAAATTACCAAACACTTGTTTATTCCAAGTTTCAAGGACCAATTTGAGAGCTTTTAACTTATCCATTAAAATAAAAGCTTTCTAGTCATGGATCTCCGTACCAACCTAGGTTGAATGAGCTACCTCAAGAAATCTATTAGAAGCCATGGTATACTTAGAAAAACTTTAACTACATAACAAACACTATTAGAAGCACCTCACTCTAAATAAACACCTAAAAAACTAGGATCGAAGAAGGAAAAGAAGAATCTACCTTTCGAATTACACCAAAATATCTTTCCAATGTCATAATAATTTTGATATCTATTTATAATTTAAAGTTATTGTAATAATTTATTTTTCAACAATTCTATTAGCCTTAAGTTAGATTTTCGTTCATTTTACACATTTTAAAGATAACAACTAATTGTAGTAATTTTAATAATAAAATATTTTCTATTTTAGAATAATGGTAAAATATATTTGTGATCCTCTTAAATATTTAAAATTTCATTTTTAATCCATTAAAATATTTTCTTTAAATAATAATTATCCTAAAATTTTTTATCAATACTTTTGGTCTCTAATATTAAAATCGTTATTAAAATATTTGCTAATTCAATCGTTAAGTAATAAATTATCGTTAAAATCGTTGTTAATTCAGTCGTTAAATTGCATAAGATAGCAAAAATGTGAATGAAAAATTTTAAAAAAATTATTCTTTAAAAAAAAATATTTTAAAAAACAAAAACAAAATTTAAAATAATTAAAAAGATTACAAGACTAATTTAGAGAGAGAGAGAGAGAGAGGGAGAGGGGTTAACGTTATTGGGAAACAAAGGCACAATTGTTTGTTTATCCGGAGAAGTTGAAAGGGTTGTTAAAAATTGACAGGCTTCTTTTTCTCCATGTTCTTTGGTGTGATATAATCTCAATTCAACATATTGTGGAGGAAAATAATTGAACTCTAGTTGTTGTTTTAAGAAACAACAACGTTATTTTAACACAATTTTATACGTTTAATATTTCATATTTACCCGTATCCGGTATATATAAAAGTTTTTTCTTTCGCCTTCTCAAATCAATAACTATAAATAAAATACAGGTCAAACTTTAAATACTAATATAAGACTACTTTAAAAAAAATACCTCTCAATCTTTTACACGTGAACTCTTCTGGTCTCTCTTAATTAAATTTGCAAAAGATAAGTGAGTATCTTCAAAAAGAGCGTGCTCATATTAAAATGAAAAATGTTATTCCTACACCAAATCATACATTTATATGTATTTTACCGTTTATCAATACTATGAACAGTAAAATATATTAAAAAATTAATATTTTTTTATTTTTTTTTAAATTTTTTAATTTTTAAATTAAATAATATTAATATAAAATTACACGATTAATCAATTTCATATCTTCATTAACCAATTTTTTACTTTTCATTAACCAATTTTGATTCACTATTAAAAATATTTTTAACTCTGAGCGTCTATTAACCAACTTCATCACTTCATTAATCAATTTTTTTACATTTTATTAGTCAACTTTATTCACTATTTTAAATTACGGTTCACAGATATTATTCATGTACACTGTTCACGCACTGTTCATGAGTACTGTTTATACACTGTTTATTTACTGTTTATAAAAATATTTTTTTATTTAAAAAAATATGTTGGTGTATGTATTAGTACACAAATGGAGTGTAGGAATAATAAACCTGTATTAACATATACTACCCTTGTCAACTTTGTGAAAAAAAATACTACCCTTGTCAATTAATCTTAGGACAGCACCGTACTTGTGACTATTATATGGAACAAACCATAAATGGCAATATTTTAAAATGTAATAAGTATAAGTCACCATGTCACTGTGCCGGTGGGTTCTTAGATCCACTATTATTAAAGGTGCCATGCATGTGGCAGTCACAGGGCTTCCCAGATGGACTTATCTACTTTTTGCTAGACACGCCGAAGAACGATTCAATAATTCAATTAATAAAGCAACATATATATACAAAATTCATGCATATTCTTAAGGTTTAAGTAATTAACTCTTGGCTGCATACATGGAGAAATTTGTACGGTCAATTGACATAAAAAAATTATGTTACTTTTTTATTTTAAATTTTAAATTAAAATAATATTAAATAATAACTTTAAAACAATAATAAATATAATAAATGTATATTTTAATATTATAACAAAGTTTCGAATGAAACAGTCTAACACTATAACAAAGTTCTGTCACACAACCAAAATCAACTTTGATCAAACTGTAAATCACAACAGAGCCTATCAAACATTCAAGCATTCTAATCCAAATTTACAGTCAACCATATATTATAGTATCTACTACATCAAACATATATTACACTCATCCAAACTTAAAACTTCCAATATTTTACAAATAAACTCTAAAATGATTCAAACTCCTTGATTCTTCATGGTTCTCTTTAAGATAAGTTGTTTATGCTTTTGTATTCTAATGCATGACCTCCTGAACAAGAAAACATGTTCGAATGAATCAAATTGACATTCACAAAGTGTAATATGAAACAGCATGAGTGAATACTTAGGTATAAAATTGAACACCAGTAAAACTCAATTTCTACGAGTTATGTAATATTTCCTGCAGAAGTTAGTTTTTAGCAGCAACATAAAGGGCCATAGAAGAAGAGATACTATTAAAATTTAAATTGTTTAATTAGAAAAATAAATAGTAGTATCTCTTTTAAAAGTAATTTCCCTTTTAATTAGTAATCCTATAATATCTCTTTTAATTAGTCATTCAACAGTAATCCTTTTAATAAGTAGCGTCTCTTTTAATAGTCATCATGAGAAATTAGTATCTCTTTGAAACAATTTAAAAATATTTTCTATCGCCATTTATGCAGCAGCAGCAGCAAAGAATTAGATTTTTCAACAGCACCAGCAGTTATTTCAATAGCAACAAAGAATTAGATTTCTCAACAGCAGTAGCAGTTATTTCAGCAGCAGCAAAATATTAGATTTTACCTGGGTGGAGATGATTCACTACAGCAGCAACTTTCAAAGCATTCTAGGGGATTCATGAAAAATGCAACCTGCAAAAGTGAATTCCATTGCTTATATTAGAAATGTGTATTCAAATCACGCCAATAAACTAGAAATATTACATAATATCGTTCTTTTCAAGTTGGCATCACCATGTGTAGTGTTGACCTTCAAATAGTAATAATATCAAAAATTGAGAATGATAGAAGGTAGCAAGCTTACCTTCAAATTGTCTTCTACTGTATAATTTCCAAGAACTGTCAAGCATCAAGCAAGGTTTCCAGCATACAAGCCAAATCACTGTAAAATTTCCATCCAAACAGAAAAAGGGGAGGATGATGAAAAATGAGATACATACAAACATGAATAACTGCAAATTCAAACAGAAGTTATACCATCAACATTAAAGGAAACATGTATTGCTGAATGAAATCATAGTTGAGCATTTCATACATGGCGACAAAAAATGAGTTTCAAAAAGTGTCTCCAAAAAACAAAAGCTTGTGTTGTTGAGTCACAAAGTGGCTCCAAAATATTCAAAAAAAATTTACACCTGCAAATAAATTTATAAAATCAAAATCCAAGTAAAATAACAAAAAGTCGTGTAAAATAACAGAATTTATACCGAAGTGTGAATTAAACAGGCCCAGCCTATCTTGGAGCAATTGTTTCACCGGCAAATGCTTGAAACTCTAAAAGTTATTAAAAATAAATAATGAGTCTTAATTTTTAACAAACGATATTTAAAATAATGTTAAAATAGACAATGTTTTGATTCATAAAATACCTGAAACAATTGAATCAGTTATTTCATTTTTCAATTATATTAAGGACTTTTAGATCCTCTTTAGAAGGCCTCAACCAGTTTTGAGAACAAATGAGGACCTCGGTCATTTCTGGACTCAAAGAGCTTCTATACATGTTTAAAAGGACCACTCAATATATTTTTCACACACTTAACATTTTTCTTGACAAGTTTGCTACAAATCTCATACATGTCATTAAAAGACCACTCAATATAGGCCAACTTAAATCTAGGGCCAAAGATCACACCATAGTAAAGAAAATAATTCACTTTTCCCACATCCCTCCAACACTTATCAAATTTAGTCTTCATATTTGTTACCATTGGAGCCACAAAAGTATTCATATTCAAAGATGCTTCTTGAAGCTCAGAAAAATTGAAGACAAGTTATGGAAAGCTAAAAGTATTCATATTCAAAGACGCTTCTTGAAGCTCAGAAAAATTGAAGACAAGTTATGGAAAGCTAAATGCAATGACACTACTTGTGAATCTGAAAAGACTTTGGTTGCTTCATACAAAGTGTTTAAAAAAACCACAAAAGCCCTAACTTTTTCTCAATCAAGAGCACGAGGAGGACTAGAAAGGTTAAAAAATTTCATGTATCCAGGATCCTCATCCTCTAACTTTTCATATGCTGCCTCAAACTTTTCAACAGCATCTAACATCAAGTAAGTGGAATTCCACCTTGTAGATACATCAAGACAAAGTTTCTTTTTTACATGTTATTCCTACAATTTCAATACACTCCTTAAATTTTAGAGTTCTTTGTGGAGAAGACCTCCCAAATCTAACAACATCGCGGACATTCTCAATAGCCAATTCATGGTCTTTTTGTCCATCCCTCACTACCAAGTTTAAAATATGGGTAACACACCTCATGCAAATAATCTCCTTCCCCCATTAGAGCATTCTTGCTCTTAAGTCTTTTTTCCAAATAAGACACAACCACGTCATTACTTGTTGCATTGTCAAGGGTAATGGTTGTCACTTTTCTAAGCCCCCACTCCTTCAAAACCTCCTCGACTTTCTTACCAATGGTTTCGCCTTTGTGATTTGGAACTAAACTGAAACTAATAATTTTTTTTTGGTAGTTCCATGTGTTGTAAATGAAGTGTGTAGTGGTGGCCATATAACTAAGGTTTTGAATGGAAGTCCAACAGTCGGTGGTTAGTGCAACCCTACTACAATCAGATTTAAAAAGGGCTTTTAGGCGTCTTTTTTCATCTAGGAAAAGCTGAAAGCAATCCCTAGCAACAGTCCTCCTTGAAGGGATCGCCAATTGTGGCTGCAATTGTTTACATAGTTTCCTAAATCCCTCACCCTCAACCACTCTAAAGGGATGCTCATCAAGAATAATAAAGGTGTTAATGACTTTCCTACATGTTGCAGCACTGAACCGTTGGCTAGTAGGAACTAAAAACCCACCCTCACCAATTACAAGGTTTCTTTGATTTGGATCTTTCAACAAAAGGGCGGGGTTTTTGTGGCATACTTTTGAGTGAGCTAGCATGTTAGATGTTCCATGTGTTTTAGGATCGCAATGATATCTTTTGTGATAGTGTTTACACGCGGCTATTGGTTCAGGCTCATTGGGTAAAATGTTAAAGTCAACTCAAACAGGAGAGGTTTTCTTAGTTCCACTGGCATTAAGTTTTCTTTTTTTCCTACCTTCGGAAAGAGGAAACAAGTTGTCTGTGTAAGTTCAGCAGGGGAAACAAGTTGTTCCGGCATTGAAAATATTTTGTAAAACTAAATCAAACAGTCTAACAAACAACCATACACACTAAAAACATACTCATACTCATATTACACAATCATACACACTACAACAATCAAAACAATAGTGTATGATAATATAAATAATGATACATACATATTCATATTATATGATAATATAAATAATAATACTGTATAAATTCAAATTATTTAGTTGTCAACATATTCATGAATTAGAATATAAACACTATAAGAATTGGTATATAAATTCAAATTCAAATAAAAATAAGAAAGTTGACATGTTCATGAATTAGTTTATAAATTCAAATTATACTGTATAAACACTATAAGAAAGTTTACGCATAATTATAGAAATTTTAACTGACAGTAAGAAAACCATAAGTATATATTTCATTTATCTACATGAAATTAGTATCTATTTTAAATTGGTATCTATTTTGATAGAAGTTTTAACTGACAGTAAGAAATAGTATTTCAAATAGTATTAAATTGTTATACCAATAGAAGTTTTAAATTGATATTTATTACCAATAGTATTTCAATGCAATTGGTATCTATTAAAAATAGTACGCAAATGTATCAGTTGCACACAATTACAGTCTATTATTACTTATAAGCTATAAGCATAAGATCACAATTATTTGGTCATATTTTGCATTATATCTATCTCTTCTCATAATTTGATATATATTGAGAGTATAAGGAGCATTAGATGTATAAAACTTAAAACCAATTATTATGACCTTAAGAGAAAAGTCAGTCATAAAACAAATTCAAATTATTATGATCCTTAAAACTAGTTATTATGAAATTCAAGTTATAAAATTTCATATTATACCATGATAAATGAATTCAAGTTATTATGATCCTTAAAATTTAAAACTAGTTATTATGATCCTTAAAACTAGTTAACATGATAAAGTTAGTCATCTTCGACTGTTATAGACCTCCAAAACCAAACACAAATTTCATATTATACCATGCTATATACCTTTTACTCATGTTACAAGTGAATTAAAAAAGAACAGTATACATTTAGCAGCAGTATGATACTCATAAAAATACACAACAATCAAGCTACCATGCTATATATTGCAATATTATACCAAAGTTCAAGTCTCAAACAGCAATTGAACATCAATATTTCGAAGCATGCGACTCAACAAAAACCTCACTATATCATGCATAATCAACATTGTGTCATGTGTGCATAACAACAAGCAAATATTTTAGATCACATAATAATTACTTCATTCACTATCTTAGCATTCAATTCAACAAGTGGTGACTAACAACCACTAACACATAACAATTGATCCTGACTTCCAACTACAAACATTACCACAACTAAGAACTATACATTCAGCAGCAATAGTAGTATAACAACTAAGAACATACCTTGACTCCAGGGACGGATCCAGAAATTTTTGTTAATGGGAGCATAATATTAATGTAAAAGTGATTAAATAAATATGATATTTAGTGAGTAAAAAGAATTCTGTCATTTTATATCCAAAAAAATATAAAATACATGAACATCTAAGAATTGTTTTTTAAGGTATTTGTATTTTTAAACTGTAGACTAACTTTTTCTTTTAATTTTTTTTATTATAGCTTTTATTTATTTATGTAGAAAATTAATCTTTCAATAATTTTTATGGGGGCAACGTTGGTGTTTAATTAAATGAGAAACAAAATTGTTCAAAATTGTTATAATATCATAAACAACTAAGTGGGGGCAGCTGCCCCCAATAGCACTAGTGTGGATCCATCCCTGGACACACACACACACACATACGCGCAGAGATATGGGGGTAATGAAAGAGAAAGAGAGGGAGAGAGTGTCACTTACATGATTATGAACGTTATTTGTGGCCGGTGATGTTAAAATGAGATGATAGCTATCAAGCTTAATTTTTGAACGTAAATAAGTGAATTTATATATAGCACAGAAAGGGAGTAAAATAAGGACCATGATTTACATGACTAGATCATGGCTATTTCTAAAGAGGAATAAATCAAACAAAGAATCATATTCCTAAAGAATAGGTTTATTCATAACAAGTAAATAACTCTAAGCATGAATAAGTCAAAACTAACTAACAACACTATTCTAATATTCTAACAAATCCTCCCATAAACTGAACTGTATGCAAGAAATACATTCAGTTTATATCTTCAATGCTGCATATTCCAAGTATTTCTCTCAATTTCACGAATACTTCACGGTTCAAGGCTTTGGTCATGATGTCAGCTAACTGATCCTTAGTACCACAGTGCACTAGTTCAACTTCTCCTTGGTTTGCTAATTCACGAAGAAAGTGAAACTGAACATGAATATGCTAACTCTTACCATGTATAACAGGATTCTTCGAAATTTTAATCGTTGAACTATTATCACAGAAGATAATGCACTTACGTTGTTTAATCCCCAACCTCTCAAGTACACGCATCATCCAGATACTTTGTGCAACACAAGCTACTGCAGAAATAAATCCGGCTTCAGTGGTGGACAGCGACACCACAGGCTGCTTCTTAGAACTCCAAGCAACTAATCCATTTGACATCTTAAAAACATACCCTGAGGTGCTCTTTTGGTCTTCAAGATCACCGGTATAGTCACTATCATAGAAAGCTACCAAATTCTCTTCTCTTTCTCTTTTGTAAAACAGTCCCAATTCAGTGGTCCCTCTTAAGTAACGCAGAACCCTTTTCACAGCTTGTTGATGCATAGTCGTTGGAGCTTCCATGAAACGAGCCACCAGACTCACAACATACATCAGATCTGGTCTAGTGGCAGTTAAGTACATAAGACTTCCCACCATTTGCTTATACACGGTAGCATCAACCTTTAATCCTCCAACATCCTTTGTGAGTTTGCACCCTGGAACAATTGGGTTATTGACAGATGAACAGTTTTGTAAACCAAACCCTTCCAATACTTCATTAGCATACTTCCTTTGACAAATAAAAATGCCATTTGAAGTTTGTGTGACTTCCACACCAAGAAAATATCTCATGTATCCCATATCCGTCATCTCAAATTCCCTTTTCATTGAGCTCTTGAATTCTTTGAACATTTTGTCACTATTTCCTATAAAGGTGAGGTCATCTACATACAAATTTACAATCAGAACGTCTCCTCCTTCCTTTTCTTTGTAAACAAAGTGTGATCGCTCATGTTGTGTTCAAAGCCTTTCTTGACAAAGTATGACTCTATCTTGCTAAACCATGCTCGAGGGGCCTGTTTAAGCCCATAGAGAGCTTTCTTCAGTTTATACACTTTGTCTTCTTCACGTGTCACCTCATATCCCTTCGGTTGTTCCACGTATACTTCCTCTGTTATTTCTCCATGTAGGAATGCACTCTTGACATTGAGTTGATAAACATTCCATCCTCGACTAGCGGTAACATATAAAGTTAGTCGAATTGTATCCCATCTTGCCACGGGCGCAAATACCTCAGTGTAATCGATTCCAGCTTGTTGAACATATCCTTTTGCAACAAGACGCGCTTTGCATTTGTCTACTTCTCCTTTTTCATTCATTTTGGTCTTAAATACCCACTTAACACCAATCTTTTTTGCTCCTGTTGGCAAATCTGTTAATTCCCACGTTCCATTCTTCTCAATTGCTGCAATCTCATACTTCATTGCATCCCTCCATACCTGATTTTTGACTGCTTCCTCAAAAGTGGTGGGATCATTTGAAACAAACATGGCAAGCTGTTGCATCTCCTGGGTAAGTTGTTCCACTCCTTCGTTTTCTTCTTCGGACAATCCAGCTCCAGATTCATAGTCTATCATCCATACCGGCTCCTTTCTTACTCTCTTTTCAGGAAGATTGATTCTTTCATCTTCTGAATCTTTATTCTCCTGATTCTCTTCATTTTCATCTTCTGAATCTTTATTTTCCTGATTCTCTTCATTTTCTTCATACATAGAATCAAGAGAGCTAGTTTCTCCTGACTTTTTCCAATCCCACTTTTCCATTTCATCGAAGACTACATCTTGGCTAATAATGATCTTCTTTGTTTCTGGATCATACATTCGAAAAGCTTTGGACTCCTCACTAACTCCCATGTAGACGCACTTGATGCTCTTCTCATCCAGCTTCTTCCTTGTGACATCAGGAATATGAACATATCCTATGCATCCAAACACCTTGAGGTGTACCACTGATGGTTTCTTTTCTTTCCAAGCTTCTTCGGGTGTCATGTTTTGCAAGGATGAGGTTGGACATCTATTCAAAACATGAGTGGTTAGGTTTGCTGCTTTCGGCCAATACTCCTTTGGAACATCTCGTGCTGCAAGCATACATCACACCATATTCATTAGTGTTCGGTTTCTTCTTTTCGCAACTCCGTTCTGCTGTGGTGAGTAGGCCGCAGTGAGCTGTCTTGCAATTCCATTGGTGCTGCAATAGTCATTAAACTCTGATGAAGTGAACTCTCCACCTCTGTCTGTGCGTAAACAAATTACGTTGTATCATGTTGCCTTCTTAACTAATGACTTGAACCTTTTGAATGTATCAAAAGCTTTTGACTTGGCATATAGAAAGTAGGACCACATTTTTTGGCTGTAATCATCTATAAAAGTAATTATATACCTTTTATGATTGTGAGATTTAGAAGTGATTGCACCACATATATCTGAGTGAATTATTTGTAGAGGTCTGGACGCTCTCCAAGTGCTTTTTTTTTTGGAAAAGAATCACGTTGTTGCTTTCCTTTCATACATATGGTGCACACCTTGGATTGATTCTTCAATATTGGCAGGCCTTGAACCATATTTCTATAGGCAAGAGTCTGCAGTCCTTTCATATTAAGATGTCCAAATCTTTGATGCCACAAGCTTGTGACATTTTCAGAGGTTACATTGAAATATGCTTCCTTTGATACATTGTTAGAGACAGCGGGAATCGATGCTAGAAGCACAAACATACGATTTACAAATATCGCAGTTCGTATGATCAGACCTCTAACATCATGATAAATGCTACAGCAACCATTCTTAATTAATATGGATAGATTTCATTCTTGAAGCTGACCAATGCTAAGGAGATTTGATTTAAGATCAAGAATGTAAAATACCTCTATGACGACCATAACCCGTCCATCTATTTTCCTTCGAATTTTTCCTTTTCCCATGACAGCCAATATGGAGTCATTTCCCAGCTTCACGCTGTGTCTGAATGATTTATCAATTTCAGTGAACCATTTCATGTCTCCACTCATGTGATTACTGCATCCGGAGTCCAGAAACCAAACTTCATCTTGTGTGGCTCCTTGCATTTCCACATATGACATAAGAAGCATCTCTTCTCCATCATCCAGCTCTGCATTTTCTACATAATTGGCATAGGTGGGACATTCATGTTGGAAATGTCCCAGCTTGTGACATCGATAACACTCAACTGTGAATTTATTGAATGCTCTGCCTCTGCCTCTACCTTTGTATCCTCCACGCCCTCTACCTCTGTCGCTGAATCATTCCTCAACTTGTAAATTAGAATCATCTCCTGTAACCTTCAATCCTTGTTCAGTCACATCCTTTCGTTTAATCTTGTATTCATGTACAAGCAATGAACTGTATAGTTCATCTACTGCCATCGTATTGATATCATTGGATTCTTCAATTGAGCATACAATATAATTGTATCCTCCACTTCAAATGGGATTCTTCATCAACTACGATGTTGAAGATATACTAAAGCAAGCAAATGAATCAACTCTTCGGTATCACAAAGGTACTTTATCGAAGCGATAGGTCAAAAGGATAGGACTTGTCTTCCAACTCTCTTCTGAGTTTTGATACTAATTTGGTGCATGTTGTTTTTTGTAGGGGAATCTATCTCTGTGCTCGATGGAGTTCTTGTTGCTATCAAGGATGAAATAGAATGTTTACCATATCCTACTACAGGTAGGGTAAATTTTGAAATGTGTTAGCTCGTAAATTCTATTCGCTCGACTTAGGGATGTTTAAATGGTGTTCGTCGTGTAGGAGGTACAAAATGGCTGCATAAACGAAGGCCTTGTACGAATGACGCTTGTTGTGTCAAGTGTTTAAGATTATGTGGCGCCATACTTATTGGAAAGACTAATATGCATGAACTTGACGCGGGAACTAGCGGTATAAATCCACATTATGGGTAAGAAACCATAGTTATATACTCATTTTTGTTACATTTTTGATGCCTTGTCTACTAAGCTATATATTAATGAATTTGTATTGACAAGAGATTGGCTGATTATATATACTTCACAGGGCTTCTAGAAATCCATATGATGTCAATAGGATTGCAGGAGGTTCTTCTAGTGGATCTGCTTCGGTGGTGTCCGCAGGGTTGTGTCCTATTGCTCTCGGTGTCGATGGGGGAGGTTCTATAAGGATGCCTGCAACACTTTGTGGTGTAGTAGGTCTAAAACCGACTTTTGGCCGTATACCTCATGACGGGTAAGTATTCGATTGAAATATACTCGGTGACGGTTATCATATTGTCATGTTGTAATGATTTAGAATGACGATATTTTGTTACATTCAGAGTTCTTCCTTTAAACTGGACAGTTGGAATGGTTGGAATACTAGCATGCACGGTGGAGGATTCATTGATCGGGTTAGTACTTGTCCTTACCATGATTTTTTTCTTCAAGTAAGTTTTAACACTGGTTTCACAGCTTTTATTGTTTCAATATTTACAGTTATGCAGCAATCAGCGGTGAAATTCCGTCTCATGAGCCTTCTAGTTTTCCTGTAAGAACTTTTTCTTTTAAAATTCCAAGAGATTTTGATCGCTTATCGATTTCATAAAATACCGATTTTCTTGTGAATTTGTAAACTAATGAAAGTACTTTAAGCAATACTTAGGCCAAAATAAATCTTCCATTGTTGCCTTTTACAAAGTCCTTATCAGACATCAAGTTGGCAAAGTATGGCAAGGTCAGAAATATCTTTTCATGCTTAGAATATACTTTTTCGTTTTTATTCGAATATTGGAGAAAGTAAGTTGTTCTAACATTTGTTATGTCCTTTAACCACTAATTTCATAAATTATTGGTTTGATGATTGCAGTGATGATGTCAGAATATGTTGTTCTCATGCTTTGAGCAAGCTCCACGGTCTTTATGGTTGGAAGGTACCGCAAAATATATCCCAAACTACATAATTAAGTTATTCTGAGCAAAACAACTTCTAATAAAACTAATTGAACTTTAATTGAGTAACGTGATTACTTACTAACCTGAAAATTTTGTTTTAAATATACAAGATTGAAGATGTAACTTTACCAGAAATTGAACAAATGCGTACATTATGTAACAATTGCATCAGAATGTCACACTTCTCTTGATTCCTTTCTAGATAAGTATGGAATTTTAAACCCTTGAATTTACTATTTAGTTTCCTCTAAATTAAGAAGAGTTATGATTACTGACATCACCAAATTACATTCGAAGAAATTTAGCCGAATTTGGATGGGATGCAAGGGTAGCAGTTCAGATCTATGGTGCTTTCAACAGCATGGAGTATATTAAAGCTTAGAAGATGAGGTAGTTTATGACTTAGTTTTCATACACATACATGCAAAAGGACTAATTCACACGCTTCGTGAATACATAAACCGTCAATTGCAATTTTACAACAAAATATTTTCCAAAGCAGATGTCATCGTATCGCCAACGACAGGGTTTGTTCCATTTTCTCAAACTTAACACATTTTTAATATGTAACAGTTTTTTCATAGGTAACGTAGGCCTAATACATACGACAATATGACAGTGTAACCGCATACCAAATTCAAAATGATGCACTCAAGATCGGTGAGCTTGACTATGTCAACGGAGATATATAGATTCTATTCAACAAACCGACGTAACAAAC
The DNA here is from genome assembly GCA_963859935.3 of Lathyrus sativus. Classification (NCBI taxonomy): domain Eukaryota; kingdom Viridiplantae; phylum Streptophyta; class Magnoliopsida; order Fabales; family Fabaceae; genus Lathyrus; species Lathyrus sativus. The sequence continues at coordinate 214,525,312 of OZ012735.1, read as the reverse complement.
TGTCATAATTGTATTGACAATACACTTAAAAAGATGTTGGTAATGTAAAATCTGATTCATTTGTGGCCGTTATTTCAGTTGCACTTATTCGCTATTCCATAGCAGGAAACTTCCTCGGACTCCCTGCGGTCACTCCCCTCTTGATTATTTGCAGGGATGTGATTGTTGGCAGTGGAAACACAGTGGGATATGTTGCTCGTACTTTCGTCGAGTACACCGTTGCCGATGGTCGTCTTTGTATTGTGACTTAAGAGGTATAATTTCTTTCTAAGTGCTTTAATGTGTTTCTCTTATAGGTCCAGTTTGTGGCAGTTATATTGTATACATGAGAATGGAAAAATATTATTAGACATAATGAGATTGACATTTGTATATTTTGAAGTATACTCCACTAGTGATAATATTATATTATTTTATAGTGACTGAGACAATGTCCAATTTTGATTGTAGGTTCATGGTGGATTAGGGCCTTCATCCATAGATCCAGCTTCATCAGCAGGAGCAAATTATATTGTTGCTGGAAGTTTCGTGTGAGTAATGATATGCTTATTGTTTGTTTAGACAAGGAATGAAGCAAATTATAATCAATTCAGATTGTTTGTAATTGATTTAGTCGGTGTCGTAACCGACTTCAAACCATTATATAATTCATTTCTATTATTTGAAGTTATTTTGAATACAAATTAATTGACCATGTCTTATGTGTCATATTATCGATATTTGCATTTTTTTTTAAATGTGTGATTTTTTATTGTAGTATTGAGTTATAAAATCTCATTTTATTAAAAGAATAAATAAAGGGCATTAATAGCGCTTTTCTAGAAAGTGCTATTAAAGATAGTGTCTACAATAACACTTTTAGACAAAGCGCTATTAAATACAAGGACTATAATAGCACTTCTACAAAAAGCGCTATTAAATACAAGGACTATAATAGCACTTCTTCAAAAAGCGCTATTAAATCCTTTCATAAACAAGGTGTATGGTAGCGCGGAACAGGGCAATGATAGAATTTATAATGAAGTGCTATTAAAAGCACTCATTTTAATAGCATTTTCAAAGCGCTATTATATTTATCAAATCTATAATAACGGGGGCTTTTATAGCGTTTTTAAGCGCTATTAAAGGTGAAAAAAAGCGCTATTAAAAACAATTTTTTGCGTAGTGTGTTAAGTCTTTAACTAAAAGTCAAGTTAATAATACCACTTATTAGTTAATACAACCCATCGAATATAGAATGAGGTTAAGTAAATTTTGGAATTTTGCAAAGCAACATAAAAATTTCAAAATAAAGGTCGAGCGTAACACTAACTAAGTTAAAATACTCAAGAAATCAAATTGACAAAATATTTAGTACACTTAAAATAAAATTTGTTAAATATGTAATTCATTGTTTTAGAAAGATTAGATTTTATTTAGAAAGATTAGATTAGATATTTTTGGGCTTTTATAGTTTGGACTTTGCCTTGGGGTGCAAGCTAACTTAAACCTATAAATAGGGAGAAACCCTTATTTTGTAAACATCTCATCTCATCTCATCATATTTTGTAATTCACAGTTTTCAAATAAGTGAAATAACAGAATTTCCACAGTTTGTGGACAGAGTTCTCTGCATAAAATTGTTTATCTTCTTCTTCTCTAACGTTTTCTTTCTTTCTTTCTAAACTTTTCTTTCATTGTTATTACGTGAGTTGAAACAATCTTGAAATCAAGATTGATTGAGTGAAATTCTCCATAGGTTGTGGTTGAATTTCCACATCTGGTATCTAGAGCTCCGGTTACGATTCAAGGAAGGAAAATCGTGATGGTGATGAATCATCCAAACGATCACTTTTCAAAAAACCTTCCAATTCTCAAGAAAGATAATCATGAGAATTAGTGCAAGCAGATTAAGATGGTTTTCTGTTATCAAGATCTTTAGGATCTTGTGAAGGGAGGAGTGACACCACTTGCAGAAAACGCGACGGATCAAGAAAAGACTGCATTCAAAGAATTGAAGGAGAAAGATTATAAAACTCTCTTTATAATCGATCAATGTGTAGATCCAGATAATTTTGAAAAGGTTAGTAATGTAGATTCAATAAAAGAAGCGTGGGAGATTCTTGAAAAGTCGTTTGGAGACGCATAAAAGGTGAAAGAGGTGAGGTTACAAACTCATAAGAGAACCTATGAATTGCTTTAGATGGAAGAAAGTGAAAGTATAGTAGATTTCTTCACTAGAGTTACAAAGCTGGTGAATCAAATCAAGGTATGTGGAGAAGTGTTGACATTAAGATCATTTGTTGCAAAGAACTTGAGGTCGTTGGCTCCAAAGTTAGACCACATGGTAGTAGCCATAGAAGATTCGAAAGACTTGTCAACATTGACAAAAGAAGAGCTTCAAGGGACGCTTGAGTCTCGTGAACAAAGGATGGCTGAGAGAGCTACAGGAAATTCAAAGAGTGGTATGGCTTTGCAAGCATAGTCAGAAAAGGAAAGGAAAATCAAAAAAATATGGAATGGCAACAAAGGTAGAGAAGGCTACAACAATTCGACTGGTCGAAATCAGCAGGAAGGAAACTGGTCGAATCAAAGAAAACCCTGGAACCAAGGCAACCAAAGAGGTGGTGTTGTAGGTAGAGGAAGAGGTGATGGACGAAAGCCTGACAAAAGTCACATTCAGTGTTTCAATTGTCAGAAGTATGGTCACTATTTTTGTGAATGTTGAGAAAAGAAGAAGAATCAAGAAACTGATGCAATGATGGCAAAGTATGAAGAAGAAGAGATGTTGCTAATGGTCACAACAAGAGACGAAGAGAGATTCCAGGACCAGTGGTACTTGGACTTAGGATGCTCATCACACATGACTGGAAGGAAATATTGGTTTATCAACATGAAGTCCTCGTCGAAGAACATGGTGAAATTTGAAAATGACAATACTCTAGCAGCTGAAGGTATTGGAGATGTTTTGATTATGAGGAAAGATGGCACGCGGTCAATAATTTCCATTGTGTTGTACATACCAGGCATGAAGAGTAATTTGCTCAGTATAGGACAACTAGTCGAAAAGAACTACAAGTTGTCAATCAAAGACAAGATGATGAGAGTTCTCGACGCAGGTGGTGGGTTGATCTTGAAGGCTCCAATGTCTCAGAATAGGACCTTCAAGATTGAACTTAATATGATGGAGCACAAGTGCCTGGCAACTATAGCCAGTAAAGATGAATGGTTATGGCATTTTCGGCTAGGCCATCTCAACTTCAATGATATCAGAGAGCAAAAGAGGAGAAATATGGCTTTAGGATTACCTGAAATCAACATTCCAAGTGAAGTTTGTGAAGAGAGTGTTTAGTCGAAATAACACAAGATTAGCTTCAGCAAGGATGCAGGAAGGAAGTCAAAGGCAATTCTGGAAGTCATATACTATGATGTATGTGGTTTAATCCAGGTGGATTCGATTGCAAGCAACAAACACTTTGTCACGTTCATAGATGATTAAAGTTGAAAGCTATGGACTTACCTCATCAAGAAGAAAAATGATGTGATCGAGGTATTTTCCAGATTCAAATCTATGGTCAAAAGATAGAGTGGTCGAAAGCTGAAAATTTTGCAAACTGATGGTGGTGGAGAGTATGTGTCGAAAGAGTTCAATGTATTATGTGAAAAAGAAGGGATTGTGCATGAGGTGGTGCCACCCTACACTTTACAGCAAAATGGAATTGCAAAAAGAAAGAACAAAACCATCATGAACATGGTGAGAAGTATGTTGAATGGAAAGCATTTACCCAAAGAATTATAGGGAGAAACGGTTTCAACAGCAACATACATATTAAACAGATGTCAGATGAATAAGCTTGAAGGAATCACACCAGAAGAATGTTGGTCTGGTGGCAAGCCTAGCCTCAGTCACTTGAAGGTGTTTGGATCTATAGCACATAGACATGTTCCAGATCAGCTGAGAAGGAAGTTTGATGATAAGTTGAATCAGATGATCTTGATAGGATATCATTCGACTGGAGGTTACAAGTTATTAGACCCAATGAATAACTAGGTAGTGATCAGCAGGGACGTGATCATAGATGATCTTAAAGAGTGGGATTGGACTGAGAATGTCAAGAAGAATTCAGTGAGAATCTCTTGTGAAAAACCAGCCACTGAAGTCGAAAGAGAAGTTCGACAAGAAGAAGTCAGAGGTGAAACAGGCCTAAGCAGACCTCGAAGAATAAGACACATGTCTGCAAGGTTGCAAGAATGTGTGATTACATCAAATGATGTGGTTGATGAAGAAGGTGAGCTGGTACACTTATGCTTTCTATGAATATGTCGAACCAGTCAATGCAGTTGAGGCATTGAAAGATGAAGATGATGTCAACCCAACCCAATATAGAAAACTTATTGGATCACTTCTATACCTTTGTCACACAAGGCCTGACTTAGCATACAGTGTGGGTATGGTAAGTAGATTCATGTAGAAGCCAAAGGTATCACACCTAGCAGTGGCGAAGAGGATATTGAGGTATCTGAAAGGGACTATCGACTATGGCATTTTGTTTCCTGCAGTTGATGAAGGAAAAAAATGCAAGTTAGTGGGATACATCGAATTTAGTTGGTGTAGTGATGCTGAGGATAGAAAATCCACATCTGGCTATGTGTTTATGCAAGGTGGTGCACCAGTTGCTTAGAGTTCGATAAAGGAGTCAGTAGTGGCATTGTCATCATGCGAAGCAAAATATATTACTCCTTCTCTTTGTGAATGTCAAGCAACCTGGATGGTAAACTTGGTCGAAGAGATCACAGCGAAGAGTCATGGAGCAATTACCATGAAGATCGACAGCATGTCAGCTATCAACTTGGCAAAGAATCTAATAGCACACAGTCAAAGCAAGCACATCGAAATGAGGTTCCGTTATCTTTAAGAGTAGGTAGCAGAAGGGAAGATGAACTTGGAACATTGCAGAACTGAGAATCAGATTGCAGACACATAACGAAGGGAGTGTCAGTCGAAGTGTTCAAGAAGCTAATGTTTATGATGAATGTAGATAGTTTAGACACAATGAATTAGGTGGTGTATTAAATATGTAATTCATTGTTTTAAAAAGATTTGATTTGATTTAGAAAGATGATATTTGATTTAGAAAGACTAGATTAGATATTTTTGGATTTTTATAGTTTGGGCTTTGACTTGGGGTGCAAGCTAACCTAAACCTATAAATAGGGAGAAGCCTTATTTTGTAAACATCTCATCATATTTTCTAATTCACAGTTTGCAGTTGCAAGTGAAATAACAGAATTTCCACAGTTTGTGGGCAGAGAATTCTCTACAGAAAATTGTTCATCTTCTTCTTTTTCAATGTTTACTTTCTTTCTTTCTTTCTTTCTAAACTTCTCTTTCATTGTCATTACGTGAGTTAAAACAATTTTGAGGTCAAGATTGATTGAGTGAAATCCTCCATAGGATGTGGTTGAATTTTCAACAAAATTAATATTAAGAACAAGAACATATCCAAAAAAATTAATAAATGGGATTAAGGCTAATTATTATAAATATTTATAAAAAATATATAAATGTGTAAACGATAAATCATGACATTGTATATATAAATAAACAAAAACCTATAAAAATTATTGTATATCAAAAAATTAAAGACACTTCAAAATTTAAAATTTAAAATTTATTTCAATGTGTTTTTATATTTTGAGAGGATCAACAATTCATTTTCTGTGTTTAACACTATCAAATATTGTGACGGATAAAATCAAATTAAAGTAATTAAATTTTTCTTATTAAATGAAAAAAATTCTCTTAGATTAAGTTTGTTGTACCTGTAAAAAAAAAACTCATAATTAACCTTCTAAAATATTTTATTAAGTTTTTGAATTCTCTAAATCATCTGATAAAATGCTTCAACTTAAAAGTGATACAAATTTAAAATTGTTTCAATTTTATTTTTTAAGGTGTGTTTGTTTCTAGGTTTAAAATTATATTGTTTAGAATCATACTATCTGTTTCGTATAAATTTAGATTCCTAGAAATAATTAAAAAAATTAATTTAGAAATATAAAAATAATATTTAAAAAAATAGTAAATGTGAGTGGTAGTGAGAAATTATAATTGATTAAATCTATTCTCAATGTAATATTCCCACCCTTTGAACCTTAAAATAAAAATAAAAAATCATGTCTAAATGAGATTCTTTGGAAACAAAAAATGTTGGATAATCCTTCAATGTCGAATGGATCCAGACTGAATCGTGAACGAAATCACTTTTCTTAAAAGTATTTCAAGCACACTCTCAAATTGTCTTAGAGTTGGAACGGCCTGAATACCCAGGATAAGTCAGCCTTTTTCTCGAAACTGCACAAGACTGGTGAAGTTTCGAATGCAAAGAAAACGCTGGAATTATATGGAAGAGGATATCAGATTTTGGAGTATTTGATTTCGAATTATCAAGCATATATTTATAGCCATGCATGTGTCTTTTCAGAAGTTTGCAATTCTTCATAAACACACTCTCTAATGAGCATTTGCAATGGTTCAAATAAAATGTCATGCACCACTTCGTGAAGTGTCATGTATTTCAAATTCAAATTCAAAAATCAAACTCTAGGCAACGAATAAATCTGAGCGATAATTAAAATAATGAGCGCCCGCCGGAGCCGATGTCGCCGGTGGCGACACCTGCGAGAGGTGTTTTGTATGAGACAAGTGACATAAGTTTTGGCACCACCACATATGACTATGTGGCACTTTATCCTCTTTGGCTCCTTTGGAAATTACATTGTTCCAAGTGCCTTATAAATGCTATTTAATTTTACTCCACTTCCAATGTGGGACTAAGCATTTATTGTCAATTAACTATAACACCCACTTTGTCATTTTTGGAACAACATTAATGGAAATAAATTATTATTTCCAACAAAAAAAATACTTTGAAATTATTTTATAAAATTTAAATCAAACATTTTGAATCAAACATGAAAATATTGCATTTCCATAGCCATATTTCTAAGAATATTGTTTTAAAATTTGAAACAAACACACTCTTAATCTTACTGTTTGGGTTACCACTTTCAATTATAATTTTAACTTTCAAAATTATGTGAATTGACTATCAATAGTTATGATAATCAAAAGTTTAAGAAACTATAATAATTTTTATTAAAGTTGATATATTTTCAAAGACAATTTAAAATTTAGAAGAAAAATAAATATATAATACTAACAAATTAGGGTATAGTATTTATCTTTAAAAATATTAGTTTATACCCCTATATAATGTAAGGAGTATGAAGGAAAAAAATTAGATTAATATGCATAATTTCTAACGAGTGCAAATGAGAATTTTTGCACTTTTTGATATTACAATTTCTATACCTTTCAAATCCATAATATCTTTTAACAAGATTTTTAGTAGTTAAGATAAACGGATATTATTGATAAAAAATAGTATATTTAATTCTCTTAAATAAATTCGTAATTGAAAAAGAATCAAAGATTATCAAAAGTTAAAGAAGTAAAGGAGTATTGGGTTGATAAACATCGTATTATATTTAATTATAAAAATAACATAAAATATTTATATTGTTAAAAATAATATGAAAAAATTCTATTGTTCAAATTATAACAAAAATTAAAATAAAAAATTAATTTGTTCCAAAAAAAAAAAGTCAATCAATACTAATAGCATAAAAAAATCACATTAAATCGTGCCAATAATTTATGAAGTCAAAGGCTTAAATTTTAAAACAAAAGTGTATACTATATAGAATTCAAGACCCCACTTGGCTACCGCATTGACCCTAAATTTAAGAAGACTCATTTATTTTTTAAATTATTAAAACAATATATTTTACAGATATTTTTCTGTTTTTTAAAAACAAATGTAAAATTTATGATTTTATACTCGTTTTTTTCAAAAATTAGATATTAATTTATATTTTTTTAGTCTATATTTTAAATTAGAACACAATCTTCAAATTGATTGCCGACCTTGATAGAATTGATTTATTACTTCTTATTTTATAAATGTTTAATGTATCTTTTGATCTATTGATTTAACTTAATGTTTCACTTTAGTCTTTTAATTAAAAAAAAATTTAAAAGTAGTTTCTTAAAAACCATTTAGTTACCTGAAATGGTTTCTGCCGTTAGTTTTTCTAAATAAACGTTAACTTTTTATCTTGCTGGACGTGTAAAATCTGACCTGACTTTTTCTTTCTCTTTGTTTTTTAATTTTCTATCTAAATTCTAAAATTTTAACAAAAGGAGAGAAAAGAAAGTCGTGTTCTATTAAGTGCAAAATAGACCTAAATTGAATCATCGTTCTTGGTATTTTTCAACTCATTTCTCATGTTTTTATGGATTTATTTTGTGTTCTTGTGTGATTCTTCAACTTATTGCAAATACCTTTGAATTCTTTGATTTGTGTGTTATTGTGCAGAATATAGGCATAAAACATCAATGTTTAAGACACAAATGATTGGACAAAGAAGCCAAAGACATGAAGAAGAAGCAGCAAGATCATTTTTGCGACAAATTGACGGCAAGTCACGCTTAGCGCGTTTTCCAGCACGAGTTCAACGCGCTTTTGGGACCAGAGGCAGTAGCTGAGGGTTTCAGACTGCTCTTCTGCATTTTTTTCCGCCTTTGAACTGATCGCGCTAAGCGCACTTTGATGGCGCTTAGCGCGGTGCCACTTATAGACACTTTTTGGAACTTGTATATAAGACAACTTGCTAGGTATTTTCAAGGGAATCTTGTATTTTGCACAATCCATCTTTATCTCTCGTCATTTCAAACATACTTTTAGAGAGAGAAATAAAATCGTAAGAGGAAGAAGCCAAAATCAAAGGAAATCAGAGTTTGATCTTCGAGTAAGTAGCTTCGATCTCTTGTTGGATTTGGATGTAATCTTTTGATACCTTATGTATTTCATCTAATATATGTTTGTGAACTAGTTTGGATTCAATATTGATGTTGTCTTTAATTTCTTATTTGTGGGTCTTGACAAAACCTTTTCCAAATCTTAGACCTTAGATATTTATCTATCAATGAGCAAACTTTTAACATAGTTTTGTAAGTTGATATTCACTTGTATCTTCTATTTTATTGTGTTGATTAGTAGCATGAGTAGCATGAGTATGGTCAGTATGGTATTGTAAGGATGCGTGATAATAGAGATGAAAAACTTGTTCACTTACATTTGACAAATTAGTTGAATGCATGTAAAAAAAAGGTTAAGTGTATGTACATATGCTGATCAGGGTGTTTTATATGAATTAATCATGAAACTGATATATATGTTACCTTTGTTTACCTGTTTATCTTTGATTTGAACCGTTATAGAAATATACTCTTCAGATCTGGATCTAGGATGATTATTTGTTAGGTTCTAGATTCTAGACATAGATTTAGGCGTAACATTTGCGTGAGTATCAGTTCTTAATTCTCTGTGTTGTTGAGTTGCGTGAGACACCACCAATGAGACAATACGGTTATTCTCTCGACGTTGTGTTAGAAATAATATCTATTGTGGATGATACGTGTGGATATTAGACGAATGATTGATTTGTATTTAATTGGTTAGAAGAATGCATGTGTTATAAACTGATGAGATCCTATCCCCAAAAGGCTCCGTTTATATTTCAGTCTTTATTTTTTCTATCTTTATTTATGGTACTATGAATCTTTTAACCAATTTTTCACAAGAAGCTTAGAAATATAGACACCCTTGAACGACGTTCTTTCCCTCGCACCGATCCCTGTGGAGACGATATAAATCCCAGAGGGAATCCTTCCAAATCTAAATTTTTTCTTCTTGCCGCTTTACTGCAGTTTGAACATGTTCTGCATTCCTTTTTTCACTTTCAACCCCTAAAATCGATTGGAGAAAACGAGTGGTGCGAAGAAGAGCGAGCAATAAGACGCGGACGAATTTCATTGTAAACTGAGCGAGTGCTAACCTTCATTATGCATTTCCAGATGAAGACTTTCTCAGGGTACGATTACTATTGTTAACTATTGTTCTTCATCAATCTTTTTCTTTTTAACACCTTCTTCACTCACCAAATTCTTATTTATTTATTTTGATTAGGTTTACACTATAAGGTTTAAGTGTGTTGTACATCGTGGTGACGAGTTTCTTGAGTTTAAAAAATTTGGTTATAAAGGGTTAGATGAGGTTTGAGTTGTAGACCCTGATTATTGGAGTTATTTTGAAGTGTTAGGTGGTTGGAGAGTTTAAAAAATTAGGCAATGGAAATATGATGATTGAATGCAGAATAAAATGAAAGAAGGAAAGATGATGATTGAACAATACGAAAGAAAGAACGCATATGTCACTGATTTCAGAAATGTAGAAAACGAAAGAGGGAAGATGGTGATTCAACCCTAAAATGTGTTTATAACATAGTTGTTAAGTCAAAATTTTACCATTTTCCTAGTTGTCATGCCACGTAGTCAATACTTAACGTTTTTTCATAAAAACTAACGGCAAAGACCATTTCAGGTGACAAAATGCTTTTTAAAGGACGACTTTGTAACGTTTTTTAGTTAAGGGACTAAAGCAAAATATTAAATTAAGTTAAGGGACTTGGTGACTAATCATGCCTTTTATAAATAAATTTAAAACTTAAATTTTACTCATTAAAATAGCTTGAACCATAGGAGTCAAAGAAAAAACTATGTTTTTTGTTGGTACGTGTACCACAATCATCAAACGTGTGTCAATGCACGTACCAAACATAAAAAAATGATACAGACGTGTATCACACGTGTATTTACGTATATGATACTACCTTGCTTAAAACACGGTATATCCGTGCTCGACAAGTTTCACCAAATCCTCCTACCGACTTAATAAAGTAGAAATACCAAAGACATGCATAATTTTTGTTATAATAAACAACAACAATATTATTATTATTATTATTATTATTATTATTATTATTATTATTATTATTATTATTATTATTATTATTATTATTATTATTATTATTACTATTATTATTATTATTATTTCAATGAGTGTATCAAACATAAAAAAAATGATACAGATGTGTATCGCACATGTATTATATGATACTACCTTGCTTAAAACACGACATATCCGTGCTCGACAAGTTTCACCAAATCGTCCTACCAACTTAATAAAGTAGAAATACCAAAGACGTGCATGATTTTTGTTATAATAAACAACAACAACAACAACAATATTATTATTATTATTATTATTATTATTATTATTATTATTATTATTATTATTATTATTATTATTATTATTATTATTATTATTATTATTATTATTATTATTTATAAATATATATCATAATAGTAATGACCATTTATTGTAGATGCATCATTTATCAAAGTGAAAATAGTAATACGAATTATTACATTAATGTAATAGTTATATTTCTAGTAGTATAAATACCCCCTTAGGTTAATATAAAATGACACCAATTTCCTTTGAAAGACATAAGTGAGACATTCTACTTTCTTCAATCTTTTATATTAGTTTGATATTATATAACTAGATTAGTAACAAAAATCATCGTATTAGTTCACAATATTAACAAAGAAATACTCAAAATCAATTTTTTTTTCAACACGTTATCAACACGATCGTTTTTATTGGAAGTTATTACTACACTAGGTATATCTTCTATAATTACCACTTTAATCTTGTTATTACTATTATTTACCACATTTATAGAAAACTGGTAACCCGTCAAGTGATTTATAACTATAATAGCTATTATTGTTATTATTGTTTTATCCATTGTTCATTCATAATATATTAAGTGGATGTCTAAAACCTCATATGCAAATACTAATTTTTATATTTAATGGAGGTCTAAAACCCCACATGCAGTTACTAACTTTTATATTTAATAGAGGTCTAAAATTCCATATGTAGTTACTAATTTTTTATATTCAATGGAGGTCTAAACCCCCATATGCAGTTACTTACTTTTATATTTAGTGGAGGTCTAAAATTCCATATACAAATACTAGCATTTATATTTAATATACGACTAAGATCATCATGTATAATATTGCTTCACAAAAAAAATCATTTGATATAATTAAAATTACTAATGCGTTTTATCACATGTGTTCATTCATAATATATGTCATCTTATAATTATCTCTAACACTTGTAATAGCTAGTTGATATTTAACACACTTAAAATTTTACTTGATGATATTTAACACACTTTTTTTTTTCTATTTTCCTTTTTCTCCAACAATAACTATAACGACTGTTTTACAAAATTATCTCTATATATAATTCAACTTCTTTCATACCTTTCAAATTATTCTCAAAATTTTATTCATATCTTTCAAATGGATAAATGTTTTCTCTTGTTTATCACTCGACTTGTAATTATTTTATTACTTATCAATATTATCAAGTATGAAGAATTAGGTAAAGATTATGTAGAATTAATGATATTTATTATTTTACTATTATTAGTCTTAGCTTGGTTTATTGATAGATATTTTTTAATAAAATATAATCATGGTTTTTGTAATCGTTGTTATTGAATAAATTAATATATATTTTTTGTTTGCTTATACATTAAATATTGATTATGCTAATCTGAGTTCTGGATATAACCGTGTCAAATGTTAAGCATCAATTCAAAATTTTAAGCATAGTTGGGGACAACTACATAACACAGAACAATAACTTAATTGAGTACCTTGCATGTGAGGGACTCGACAAAATCCTTGAAGGAGAAAATTTAGGAAAGACAACAGTTGACCCAGAAGAGATGGCAATGAAAAAAGCAAAAGTAAATCGAATAATCAAACACCACCTTGATGATGGATTACAAATAGAATATTCAAATACATAAGATACAAAGATTTTGTGGGACAAACTTAAGCAAGATTTGGACTTCAGAGGAAAATATTGTTGCCTTCATTGATGGATCAGTGGAATAAATTAAGGTTTCAAGATTATAAAAGTTTTGTTGTATATAACTCTGTCATGCACCAAATTATAACACAATTAAAATTTTGTAGCATAGATATAACTGAAGAAGAAAGGTTAGAAAAATCCTTTTCAACTTTTCATGCATCCCATGTTAGAACAAGATTTGTTCTTGATATTTTCTCTTTTAGTTTTGATGATAACAAAAGTACTAAAAGAACAATAATTATTTGATGTGTGTATTATTTATGCAGGTTCTTGTTCTTGTACATAAATAATCAGAATCTATTTACTTAAGATACACTTAGAGTTGCTCCATTGCTAGCTTATGGTGGCAGAGTCTGAAGAACAATTTCTAGTGTGGTTTGACGAAGACTCTGAGCTAAAGGCCTCAACACTCAGATGAGTTTCTATATTTAGTAATTGTATATCAACTTCTGGTACCATTCACAGTTGGTGATAAAGTTGTAGACTATTCGTACTACTGAAAGCATGTTGTATTGTCTTATCATCTTGTCAGCTCGAGTCTATAAGATTGCAAGGCTCAAAAAAAGTTGGTATGTGTTATGAATGTCTGCTCCCAATGGCTCTAATGTATAGAACCTCTTGAAGACTCAAAGGTTAAACGTGTTACACAAAGAATTCAGAAATTTGTTGTGCATCCATCTTCAACGTCTCTTGTACTATAGAGCAAAAGTAAAGACACTTGATCAAGTCACCTTCTCAACGACTAGTTTCTGGAAAGGCTATATATATGGCTGAAGATTCAAGCCTGAATTTTTAACAAGGATTCTTCTGTCGAAGGATTAGCAAGATCAAGCAATTATCAACTCTATGTAATAGGCATGTTTTCTGTTGTAGGTTGTAATTGTAAAAGCCTTAAGATTTCTTACCCCTATATATATTTAGAAATATTAAGTTCTTTAGGTCTTTGTTATGGTGATCTCTCGTACCTTTGATGCTCGCATCATTTACACCTTGTTCTCTATTCTACTAAGCCTTCAGTAGTTTAGATTAAGTCTCCTGCTATGTGCTAGAGAAAAAAGTCTTGTCTCATTGGAATTCAAGCAATAAGTCTTGAGCCAAGATGCTTAAGCCACGTAAGTCTCATTGATTAAGTGATTGAGTTGTGAAAGTCTTATTTAACTAGTTAGATTGAGAAAAATTAAAGTATTAAACATGTGCTCTAAGCAAAGGTAAGTCTCATCCAGAAGACAGATGAACAGGTGGCTCATTCAGATGGTGTGAGCAAAGTAAAGTCTTAGATATATGCTCTAAGAAAAGGAAAGTATTAGTCATAAGACAAATGAGAGAGTGACTCAGTCAGATGGTGTGAGCAAGGGTAAGTCTTAGACATGTGCTCTAAACAAGAGGAAGTCTCAACCAAAAGGCAGATGAGCAAGCAGTTCAGTCTGATGGTGTGAGCAAGGGTAAAGTCTTAGACATGCGCTCTAAGAAAGGGAAGTCTCCGAAAATTAGTCTAAGCAGTTGTAAAAGTGTTATGCAGAAGCATAAGCAATTATAATCATGAAGTGGTTATAATGAAAAGCTCCCTTGAGATATGGGGACTGGACTACTCTCAGTTAGGGGAGGAACTAGTATAAATATTTTGTGTTTTCTGTTGTTATTTTATTTACTTCTGTTGTATCTGCTGTCAACTGAATTAACTCAAAATCTGAATATTAGTTCTGATTCTGAGACTCTGATCATAAGCTAAATAATAAGAAAAACACGAAACACAATTCAATCCCCCCCTTCTTGTGTACTTTTCACACCTTCAATTGGTATCAGAGCATGGTATGTGCTTAACACTTAATAGTGGTGCTGATATTGATCCAATAAGAAAAGTATATTTCTTCTTCAAGAAGGAATCAAGTTCCACATGAAAAATATCATACGTCTTTTCCTACCATATTCAAATGGGTGATTCCATTAAATTTAAATGATGGAAAAGCTAAACATGTTTTTAACTCATTGGACTTGATAAAGGGTTGTTGAAAGTCTATATAATATCGTTGAAAAATGTATTACTATAGAAGTTGATGGTGTTATAGATGATCTTCTTGAAAATCTCTTTCACCAACTCAGAAGATACATATTGAATATCTTCAAAGATAGCTGCATTCCGGTTGATACAGTATCTCACTTCTGAGTATATCAACATCATTAATATGTTTGATGCTTGGACTATCTTTGAAGTCTTATGCTTGGGTTTATGGGGATCAGTTTGTGAAACTTGAAGTAGTTACACTTCATCTAATCTTTTCAAGCAAATTCTGAGAGGACTGTTTCTTGACTTAAATCTAAAGTCACCGTTTTTTTGGGTGCTTACATCCTGAATCTGCTGTGGTCTGAAGATTTTGTCTTGCAGTCTTTAAAGAAAAGAAATGAAGTTGGATGGTGAAAAACTATTCAACAGATCATCTTCTCCTCTTTAGCTTAAATTCTTTGGAACGACTAATGATGAGAAACTTAGGTTTTTTGTCAGAAGGACTTTCACACTGCCTGAATGAGTTGTGATATCTGTTAATAGAAGAGTAACTCCAAGAGCTTCTGAAATATGTGTATTTTAAGTGATTTCCCAAATCTGAAAGCAAGAAGAAAATTACACCATAACCTAATATCAGATGCCCTTCAATTCTTAATCGTTTGAAACTGATATTAGTGCAGGATGCAGATGAAAAGAAGCATCTGCGTTCTGAAATAAAAATTAAGTATTGAAAAGCAAGAGATGTTGTTAAAGCTATCTTGTTTCAAAATATTTTGATTATATGGATTTTGTTCTTTAAGGTGATATCTTAAGAAACTCCATTTCTTCTTGGTTGAGGACCATTATGGAAGTTGTTTTAAAAGACACTTCTATGAGAAATCTTCAACTTCTCTTTGAGCTCTGTTAGCTGTACTAATACAGTACTTTGATATGCTTTATGTCTGATAGCTATCGCCATCTGGTGCTGAGCTTGTTAATGATTTCAAAGTCAAAATATTTAATCCAAGATAATGAGATTATTTCCATTTCTTAGAAAAAGATTTTGTTCATATCTCATTCTAGACTTACACTCTGGAGTGATTGTGATCTATTGATAGATTGAGATGTAAGGCACATAAGAATTTGTTTATACTACATGTATGGTCTTATAGAAATATTAGTATCATAATGTATCTGCTACAAATATCAAGGAAAGAAGCAGAGTCATCTTCCATAAGGTTGTTTACAACATTTATTGGGAGAAGAGCCAAAAGCCCAAATTCAAGTATTGGTGGTAATAAATTTGGTGAGAGTAGTGGAATCAGTGGCCAGACAACCATGAATCAGAAAGCTGTGTTCAGACTCTATTTGGTCAAGTCTGAATATTAAATCGAGTCTGACCAAATAAAAAAATGTGGTATGTTTGTTCTTGTCTGGCTTATCTTTTGATTCAATGAGACATTTGTTTAGATATAAATGCAAAGTTTCTATTAGATCTTTAGAGAAGTTTTTCTATTAAAAAGGAGAACTTCAGAAATCTTTAAGAGGAAACTTTATTATGTTTGCCTGTATTGAATGTCTTATCAGCCATAATGATCACATTTATGAAAACAGTTTTCTCGCTCTTATGTTGATATTGTTGCTTGTTAGCTATCTAAAGAAGACAATTCAATATTTGTTTATCACTCATGATTCTTGTTTCAAGATAAAGTGCTAGTTATGAATAGAATCTTAGAGACTTGTGAGTGACAAATGATATCTCTATCTTAGTCTGGACTTACTAGACTCTGACGGTTGATAGCTTCTGAAAGTTGTTAGTTTTTGAGATTCAAAAGAAGATTCTTTCAGTCTGACATAGAAGTTTAAGTAAAAAGTTTTCTAAAAGCTTTTATAATACTTAACCTTTCATAAAAGTGAAACTTATCTGGTGGAATTGAAATATTTGTTGGATAAAGAACCTTTGAGTAATGATGTTTTCTCTTGTAGTACTTGCTGTTAATATTCCTTGTCTTGTGAAAAATCATTGTGTCCTTTTTCTGACAAGATCCTTCTTTTTGGAAGACTCTTGTTCAATTTCTTTTTCTTTGTTCTTCTTCTTCTTCTTCTTCTTCTTCTTCTTCTTCTTCTTCTTCTTCTTCTTCTTCTTATCTTTCTTCTTTTCATCTTGTGTGTGTGTGTGTGTATGCTGATCAAACCAAACCTGAGACGAGTTCTTCAGTTTATTCTCCTTCGAATCAGCTGGTTGTCATCAATGAAAAGTTTGTGGATTTTGATGAGTTACTTAAGGTTGGTTTCAACTTCTGGGAGACTGTGTCTAAACAAAGTTGGAGTGGCTACTTTGAGATGCTTTGTGGTTTCACTTATCCAATTCTTGTTAAAGAGTTTTGGATTAATGCTTCTATTGTTGAGCTAAACTCTAAGTATGTTATTCTGTCTAGAGTAATTGATGTTTCTATAACATTAACCTTTAAAGCGATTGCAAATGTGATAAATTATGAGGAGATTGGAGAAATCCCAAGAACTCTTGTTTGGGAACACTATCTTCCTACTTGGTGTATATTTGTAGATCCATCTAATAAATCAGTGGTTTCTAATCTTATTCCTGATGTTGTTGTTTGGAGTCAGATTCTGAATTCAAGCCTACTACCTAAGGATTAAGATTTAAACCAAGTGGACCCTATTGAAAAAGCTCTGCTTCTACTTCTTAATTCAAATTTTAAAATTGATCTTCCTCAAGTTATGTTAGACCATCTGAAGAGGTATCTTTCTTCTTTTAAAAAGGGAAAGACCTTCTCCATACCTTTTAGGCGAGTTATTCCTGAAATGCTTATTCAGCAGAGGGTTAGCATAAGTTCTGAGGCTAGTTCTTCTAAGATTTAGAGATACAAGTTTGAAGCTATCTATGAAAGATTCTGATGTTCGACTTTTGCATAGTTATGTCTTGTATTGTTGATGAAATCTTTGTATTAAGTATCTTATTAATAAATTCAGAAGTTTGTTCATGCTTGTGTTCAGTTTTAACTGATTAATATTTACTCGTGTTATTCACTGAGAATCTGAAATAGATGAAAGAACTCAAATGTTTACAACTTATTTTATTAGTGAAAAGGAAGCTATTACAAGACAATTAGATTTTTCTAGTCTAATGGATGTGTCTTAAGAAACTCCCTAGAATCATCTAACATGTCTAGATTGTCTAATAAATCTTTCCATTCTTCCTTAGCAAAGTCCAAAGCCTCCTTCCTCAGTTTGTTTCTATGTCTGGATGCAGAAGACTTCTTTCTTCTGTGACTCTTCACAAAGGATGTTAAAGAGGAGAGCGCCTATGAAGTTGTCTTCTTGCTTGCAGGATCTTTAGCTGGCGTCTTGCTTTGATTTGCTTAAGTTGTTGTATTTAGTATTGTTGCCTTTCTGAAATCTCTCTTTGGAACCCATATTTGCTTCTGCTTATACATCTTGGTATTTTAAGGATTAAGTGATGATGGAAGAAAGCTTACTTGAGTCCTTTTATAGACGTATTACATTTATTATCTTGAGTTTAATATTATTTAAGTACTGATTAAGTCAACATTTTAATAATGGCTCTTGGTAATTTAATCTAATCTATTAAGATTTTATGAATTTGTATGAGTTTATGATTGATCTGCTCTAACTGTCGTTTATGTGTCAGTTTCACTTTATTAAGTGTGCCTTTAGAAAATCTAAAGAAAAGTTCTGGAATGTAAATGCACAATAAAGAAGTATTGGTCTGAAACAAACTTTTCATTAATTAAATGATGATTACAATTTTTTTTTAACAAAAAAAGGTACAATATAATGTATAGAATTCGTCCCTAACCATTGAATCATGTGCCCAGTGGCGTACATTGTTGTTGTAGTCTATCTCCTTGTCCTCTGAATCAATCACTTCTTCCTCTTCGATGCCTGAAAGATAGCAGTAGAACAACTTGTTAACCCTCCTTTTCTTCTTCCTTGATCTCTTCATTCTTCTTCTTTGAGGCTTCAAGACAGCTACTATTGGACCACCTTCTGTAGGTTTTTTAGGTGTTACTGAAGTGGCTTCTTCATAAGCAAGTTGTGTTGAGAGAAGAGGTACAGTTGTAGAGGACTCAGAAGCAGCTTGCCTCTGAGGGGATTAGATAACCAAGCTTGTAGAGCTCTCAGTTGCTTCTATTACGACAGATGCATTATGACTCTCAGTTGCTGATGCCATATTTCTAGGTTGGTGATTATTGAAAATGACTTAGGAGTGGGATGTTTTTATAATGACTTTTATGGAAACTAAGCGTCTAAAATTAGTCCTTGTTTAATTATTGGAACAGTAACGACCACTAAGACTTCAATACGTGCACATTACAAACCTTAATGATTCTTATTACTTTATTACTTTTCCTTCTTAGAAACTGATCTTGTAATGATGATCTGAGTAGCATTTATTAGTGATATTTTTTCTCTTTTCTTCTTTTCTTTTTATTCTTTTTGATGTGACAAAAGGGGAGAAATAATAGTAAGTATTTAAGTGGAAATTGAACCCATTGAATACATATTGGTCATTTATTTTCTTGTCATTTATTTTCTGTTACTTGCCCAGGGTGCATTTTGACTTTCTTGTACATAGGTCTAAGTATGAGCTTACAAACCTCAAACTTTTCCTATCAGACCCAGAAGGAGCTTACAAACCTCATATTCTGGTATTGCCAAAGAAAGTTAAAAAGGGCGACATATTTTAACTCTCTTGTAAATAATATTAACATATAGCTTGCAAACCTTTGACTTAGCCTATCAGACCCAGAAGAAGTTTCCAAACCTCGATTCTGGTGTTGCCAAAAGGAGTTAAAATGCAGTCACTTTGGTGTTCTTAAATATGGAACTAAGGGGGAGCTTACAAACCTCAATCTTGGAACTGTTTGACTCAGGAGGAGATCACAAACCTCAGACCCTGATGTTGTTAAGAAGACTAGTTTATTTTTCTTGAAAAATAGTTCTTAACACTAGAACAAGCTCAAGCTTGAACTAACTTAGGGGGAGATTACAAAACACATACCTTGTTGTTGTAGAGAAAATCAATTGCCCAACATTGTCCTTTAAATACTTGTGTTTGTCATCATAAAAAGGAGGAGATTGTTAGAAAAAGATTTGTTCTTGATATTTTCTCTTTTAGTTTTGATGATAACAAAAGTATTAAAAGAACGGTGTTTAGTTGATGTGTGTTTTATTTATGCAGGTTCTTGTACATAAATAATCAGAATATGTTTACTTAAGATACACTTGGAATTGCTTCATTGCTATCTTTTAGTGACAGAGTCTGAAGAACAATTTCTTGTGTAGTTTGAGTAAGACTCTTAGCTGAAGGCCTCAACACTCAGATGAGTTTCTATACTTTGTAATTGTATATCAGCTTCTGGTACCATTAAGAGTTGGTGATAAAGTTGTGGAATATCCATACTACTGAAAGCATGATGTATTGTCTTATCAGTCTTTCAAATCGAGTCTACAAGATTGCAAGGCTCAAGAAAATATGGTACGTTCTATGGATGTCTGCTTCCAATGGATTTATTAGTACATAACCTCTTGAAGACTCAAAGGTTATACGTGTTGCATAACAGATTCAAAAATCTGTTGTGCATCCATCTTCAACTTCTCTTGTACTATAGAGCAAAAGCAAAGACACTTGACCAAGTCACCTTCTCAACGGCTAGTTTCTGGAAAGGCTATATATATGGCTAAAGATTCGAGCTTGAATTTTTAACAAGGATTCTTCTGTTGAAGGAGTAGCAAGATCAAACAATTATCAACTTTATGTAATAGAAAGATTTTCTATTATAGGTTGTAATTGTAAAAGCCTTAAGATTTCTTACCCCTGTATATATTTAGAAATCTTAAGTGCTTTAGGTATTTGTTATGGTAATTTCTCGTACCTCTGATGCTCGCATCATGTACACCTTGTTCTCTATTCTGCTGAGCCTTCAGTAGTTTAGATTAAGTCTCCTGCTATGTGCTAGAGCAAAAAGTCTTGTCTCATTGGGACTCAAGCAACAAGTCTTGAGCCAAGATGCTTAAGCCACATAAGTCTCATTGCTTAAGTGTTTAAGATGTGAAAGTCTTATTCAGCTAGTCTGATTGAACAAAAGTAAAGTCTTAGACATGTGCTCTAAGCAAAGGTAAGTCTCATCTCAAAGACAGATGAGTAGGTGGCTCAATCATATGGTATGAGCAAAGTAAAGTCTTAGACATGTGCGCAAAGCAAAGGAAAGTCTCAACTAGAAGACAGATGAGCAGGTGCCTCAATCAGATGGTGCAAGAAAGGGTAAGTCTTAGATATGTGCTCTAAGCAAGGGGAAGTCTCAACCAGAAGGCAGATGAGCAGGCGGCTCAGTCTCATGGTGTGAGCAAGGGTAAAGTCTTAGACATGCGCTCTAATAAAGGGAAGTCTCAAATAGTTGGTCTGAGTAGTTGTAAAAGTCTTATGCAGAAGGATAAACGATTACAATCGTGAAGTGGTTATAATGAAAAGCTCTTGTGAGACAAGGAGACTAGACTACTCTTAGTTAGCAGAGGAACCAATATAAATCTTTTGTGTCTTTTGCTATTCTTTTATTTGCTTTTGGTGAATTTGCTGCCATTTGAATTATCTCAGAATCTGAACATCAGTTGTGATTATAAGACTCTGACCAGAAGCTAAATAATAAGAAAAATGTGAAACAAAATTCAACTCCCCCTTCTTGTATACTTTTCACACCTTCATCCCTTGTTTTGTTGTAACAACAATATAAAATGAGGGAATTGTTTTAGTATTATGATTTAAATGCAGCCCTTCTAGTAGCAAAACAAAATAATGGGCTCCTTATAAAAAAAACCTTCAGTCACGTCCCACAGGAAAATAGCATATCCTAAGATAAATGCCACAATATTTAATCAAAGGCGTGATGGCTATAATCGTATTAAAAAACATTGTGATTACGTTTGATTTAAGGGTCCTAGTCGAGGTGAATACCACAATCGAAACCACTTTCGTGGTCGAGGCCGTGGATGAGGTTATGAGAATAATTATAGATTTCCCAAATATAGCCAAACTAATAAGAACCTTTGAGGTAGGGGTAATTATATCTAAGAGGTTTTCTCAGGAATCATGATGATTTGTTCTATAGATGCGGAAAGAAAGGTCATTGGTCTAAGACTTGTAGAATGCCAGAACATTTGTGTAAAAGAAACAAGGCATTTGTAGAGGGAAAGAGAAAGGAATTAAATTTTAATGAAATTGAACCTAAAAATGATATTATATATCTTGAGGTTGCTCATTTTGTTAAATGAACAATGGATTAAGTAACTTTTTGAATAATGTGTGATGAGCTTATATTAATTTTATATTTGAACTATGTACCAATTTAAGAATTTTTATGTTGTTTGGTGTATCCAATTTTTGCATGAAATAATAACGTTAAATATGTTGTATTGATTTACTCTCTATTCAATCTTCTTTCTATTTCAAGAAGGTTAGACATAGAACATATTGAAAACATTTGCATTCCAGACCGTAGAACTACACAAACAATCCTCAAATATAAGAAATATTTTACTTAAATAAATCCTACTAAAGGTGTAATAAATACAATCTCATCTCCTGCAGATTTGATTGAAGGAACAAGTAATGCTATGTTCATATTACCAAATGGAACAAAGTTTGTCATTAATAATGTTTTATACTCTCCAAAATAAAAAAAGAAATTTGTTGAGTTTTAATGACATATTTTGTTAATGATATGATACTGAAACTGCAACGAAAGGTATTATGAAATTTATTAATATTATTGCTAATGTTTTGGGAAAGAAGAAAACTCTTTAAAAAAATACCAAAATTTCCTTCTAGATTACATTATACTTATATACATGAAATTGAATGTAATTTTGTAGTAAAAGGTGATCCCAAAATGATAACTTTATGGCATAATCGTTTAGGTCACCCTGGTTCAACAATGAAGCGTAAAATAGTTGAATGTACTCATGGTCATCCATGAAAGGTTTAAAACTTACAAAAGAAGATAAACCATGTGAAGCTTGCTCTTTTGGCAAACTAATAACAAAGCATTCCCCATGTAGGATTCAAATGAAATCACTTGCATTCAAGTATTTTATGGTATTAATTGATGCATCTAGTAGATGGTCGTAAGTATGTTTACTACTAAGTCATGATATGGCATTTTCAAAATTTCTTACACATGTAATTAAACTAAGGGCTAAATTTCTTGATTACACTATAAGGAAATTAGACTTGACAATGCTGGTGGATTTACATCTGAATCATTTAATAATTATTGCATGTTAATTGGATTTACTGTTGAACATTATGTTCCTTATGTACATACACAAAATGGTTTAGCTGAGTCATTAATCAAATGTCTTCAATATATTGCTAGACCATTAATAATGAAAACTAAACTACCAGTTACTTTTTGGGGTCATGCAATTTTACATGCTATAGCACCCATCCGTCTAAGACCAAGTGCTAATCATAAACATACTCCTTATCAACTTGCAATTGGCAAGGAACCAAATATTTCTCATTTAAAGATATTTGGTTGTGTAGTATATGTCCCAATGTCTCCACCACATAGAACAAAGATGGGACCTCAAAGGAAGTTGAGAATATATGTGGAGTATGTATCATCATCTATTATTAGATATCTTGAACCTTTATCAAGTGATGTTTTTCAGGCAAGATTTGTTGATTGTCATTTTGACGAAACAAAATTTTCAACACTGGGGGGAGAAAATAAAAAATTAGAAAATGAGATAACATGGATGTACCTCATTTATTATATTTAGACCCATATAATAAATCATGGGAAGAAAATGTAAAGAAAATAGTGCACTTAAAAGATTTAGCAAATTAACTGTCAGATTCTTTTACTGATTTGAAAAGAGTAACAAAGTCACATGTACCAGCTCGGATTGAGATTTCAAATTTAAATGATGTAGCAAGTACATCTAAGGTACACTTGAAGCGTGTCCGACCAATGGGATCCAAAGACAATCCTCGAAAAAGAAAATGAATAGAAATTGTGAATATGAATGAAAGTGACCTTGAAAAGACATTAGATAATAATAAGTCCACAATTGAAAAGTGTGCTCTCGAAGAAGCAAGAGATGATGATAATGAGATCATTAATAATGAAGCTTAAAACAAGAATGATCTCAAGATTTTAATTAATTATGTTGATACGGGAACTTTGTAGAACCAAAAAGGTATGAATATAGATGAAATATTTTAATTATTCATTGCATGTGAAATTATGAATGAAAATGATGATCTCGAATAGAGAACTATGAATAAATGTCAAAATCGACATGATTAAAAAATTGGAAGGATGCAATAGATACTTGTTGTATTTTGGATCAAACTCTAGTGTCGACAAGGGCAGTTTCATGGTTCGGCATGAGTTGTGCATGCTGAAGTCGAAGTCTATTCAAGCATGTTGTCGAAATATGTTAGCTTTGTGTTTAAGTTAGCATGTCAAATTGGGCCTTGCTTGTAAGCCAAGTTGTTAAGTTAGCGTGTAGCCTAAGTTAGCTTAGTAATCTATAAATAGACTAGTTCACTCGAGTTGTTGAGAGAGGTTAGTTGTTGGTATTCACTTATAATATTTGAACCCTTATTGAGTAAGTGAATAATAAAACAGATTTAACCAATTCTTATTCTTCTTCCTTTTTCTCTATCTTTTGTAAAACCTAATAGGGTTTCTTGTGTTTATTCAAGAAACTCAATCTTTTTCTCATATTTTGGTTTGTTCTTGACGACATCAATTCACAAAAAACTGGTGCAGTGAGCATGGAAGAGAGATGCACTCAACAAAGTATGAGATTGAGAAATTCACTGGTGTGAATGATTTCAATCTGTGGCGCTTGAAGATGCTAGCTCTTCTTGTTCAACAGGGTTTGCTAGAAGCTTTGAAAGGATTGGAGAAGATGGACACTGCCCTATCGGAGAAGGAGAAGACAATGATGGTCGAAAAAACCCATAATGCCATTGTATTGAGCCTTGGTGATAAGGTTCTCTGGCAAGTTTCAAAGGAGAAAACTACAACAGGTGTGTGGAGGAAACTTGAAGGTTTGTACATGACGAAATCGTTGGTTAATTGTCTCTACCTGAGGTAAGCTTTGTGTTCATTCAAGATGAGTGAAGAAAAAGCCTTGGTTGAGCAGCTGGATATGTTCAACAAGTTAATTCTTGATCTTGAAAATATTGAGGTCAAGATTGATGATGAAGATCAAGCGTTGCTGCTGTTGTGCTATTTACCTAAGTCCCATGCTCACTTTAAAGAAACTCTCTTGTATGGAAGAGAGTCTTTGACCTTTGAAGATGTTAAATTTTCCTTGTACTCTAAGGATCTGAACAAACGAAAGGAGCATAAGCCATTTTTTATTAGTGAAGGTTTGTCTGTTAAGGGGAAATTCTTGAAGAAAGATGATAGGTTTGTGATGAAGAAGGGTAAAGTTCTACATAATCCTATGGTGGTAATGCTCCTAATATTAAGTGTTATCATTGTAAGAAGGAGGGTCATACAAGAAAATTATGCCCTGATTAACTGAATAATCATGGTGGAAAGGATAATGGTAATGCAACCATTATGCAAGATAGTTATGAGTCATCTGATGTCCTGGTGGTTTCAAGAAGTGACTCTAGCAAGGGGATGGATTATGGTCTCCTGGTTTACTTGGCACATGAGTCCAAAAAAATACGTGTTTGAAGAATTATGTGTTCAAGGTGGTGGATCAGTGCTGCTGGGAAACAACAAAGCTTGCAAAATTGCAGGTATTGGATCTGTAAGATTCAAGCTTCATGATGAGTCAATAAGGATATTGACTGATGTTAGGTGTGTACCTAATCTTAATAGGAATTTGATTTCTGTTGGTAAATTCGAAAAGAAAGGATATATTTTCAAAGGAGAGCAAAGCATCCTAAGGATAATGAATGGGTCGGATGAAGTCTTGAGAGGCGTGAAGAAACGAGGCTTATATACCCTTAAGACTGAGGTTGTAAGTGTTTTAGCAGATGTGGCATCGACGAAACCTGTGTCGAAGACTTAGATATGGCACAAGAGACTTGGGCATGTCAGTGAAATAGGTTTGGTCGAATTGTCGAAATAAAATCTGTTGTGTGGTGACAAGGTCGAAAAACTAGAGTTTTGTGAACCATGTGTGTTTGGTAAATACTGTAGAATGAAGTTTAACAAAGGTAAACAAAGAACACATGTATCCCTTGATTACATTCATGCTGATCTTTGGTAACCTGCAAGGAATCTTTCACACTCAGGTGCAAAGTATTTTCTATCCATAGTTGATGATTCCTCTAGAAAGTTATGGGCATTCACCCAGAAGACTAAGGTTGAAACTTTTAAAAAGTTCAAAAGTTGGAATACTCTGGTCAAAAACCAAACTGGCAGGAAGGTCAAGAGGTTGAGGATCGACAATGGTCTTGAATTTTGCAATGAGGCTTTCAACAACTATTGTGTTGCATATGGTATTACAAGGCACAAACTATTGCAGGGACTCCCCCACAAAATGGTTTGGCTAAAAGGTTTAATTGAACCATTCTAGAAAGGGTGAGATGCATGTTAATAAGTGTCAGATTGAAGAAGGTGTTTTATGCAGAACCTACTGTGACTGCAACATACTTGATGAATAAGTGTCCCTCGACAGCCTTGGGAACGAAGACGCCTGAAGAAGTCTAGTCGGGACATTCACCTTGTCTCGACAGACTTTGAGTATGTGGTTGTTTAGCCTAGGCAAGACAAGGTGAAACCTAGAGCTCTAAGATGTATGTTCCTTGGATACCTAGAAGGAGTCAAAGATTATAGGTTGTGGTGCCTAGAGCCAGGTAACAAGAGGTGTATTATAAGTCAAGATGTAGTTTTCAATAAAGCTGAGATGACTTTATAGAAAACAAATAACATTGGTTGAAGTTCGAGTATCTCTGAAGAAGAGCTGGAATAGGAAGAAATTCTTGTTATGGTGGAACATAGTGATGCTGAATTGCATAACCCAAATGAAGTCAAAGAAGAATCTCAAAATGCTGATGAAGATGAGGAGACTGATAATGATTACATGTTGTCCAGAGACAGGTCGAGAAGAGTCATCAAGCCACCTCAGAGACTTAGTTATGCATATCTCATAGCTTATGCCTTAATCTTTGTAAGTGAGGTTCTTGACGAAGAACCTAGAGATTATAAGGAAGTTATGAGAAGTCAAAATACACTACGCCATAAAATACCCAAGATAGTGTTTTTCTTGGCCTTAGCAGCGCTGCCTAAAGTGGCGTTGTTGTAGGTAAAGACAAAGCTTTTTTTAAATGCAAAAGCGTTGCCTTAGGTCTCCTTTTAAATGTAAAAGCGCTCTCTAATGTCACCTTTAGGCAGCATTTTTTCATTGAAAGCGCTTTCTTTTGCACCCCCTTTAGGCAGCGCTTTTAAAAGTGCTGTCTAATGTATCTTTTCTTTCTATTTTAGGCAGCGCTTTTTCATGGAAAGCGCTTTCTTTTTCCCTCCTTTAGGAAGCGCTTTTAAAACGGTTGCCTTATGTATCTTTTTGTTTTACTTTAAGCAGCGCTTTCTTTAAAAGCGCTTTTTTTCCCCCTTTAGGTAGCGCTTTTTTTACAAAGCGCTTTCTTTTCCCCACGTAAATAGCACTTTTTGAAAACACTTTTTTAAAAATCACTTTTTTAGGAAGCGTTGTCTATTGTGCACTTTTTTAGGAAGCGTTTTTTTGTTAAAAGCGTTGGCATAAGTCTTATTTTTTAATTATAAAATGGCAACACAAACCATTAGAATTTAAATTTTTATCAAAACTTATCACAGACCTTTTATAATTCAACACAAGTCTTTATTTCAACATATAGGCCTTATATACCGTTATAACTCAACATATATATACCATTATAATTCAACACATAAACCTTATAACCACTATAATTCAACACATAAACCTTATAACCATTATAATTCAACACAAACTTCATACACTAAAAAACATCCATAATTCTATCCACTTCCAAAACCTTTAACTTATAAAAGATTCACCAAAAATAATTACAAACATCAATTCTCAATTCACAACAACTACCAGAACTATACAACAACTCTCAAAACTATACAATATGACCTCCAGAACTATTCCTATCCAGTACAGAACATCACAAAAACAAAAATCTCTAAGGACCATAAACTTCACACAAAAGAAAGAAAGACAATATACCTTATATAATTCTCATCTCAATAATGTATTGACACCATTTCTCCTTAATTTCTTCAAGTTTATCTTTCGAGTAAGTAGCACACTTGAATTCATCAAAGTACTACATAATATAACATAATATGCCTAATTTAGTTAAAATTGATTAATTAGATGTAATATCCATTAAATATTAAAATAAATCCTATCTTAAAAATCCATACCATGTTTGAAATCTCTATTTGATCCAAATTAATAGTTTCTTTCGTAAACCTCAATACGAAATAACCGCAATCTATATCATTATGCTGACGAGGACGCTACACATAGAAAAAAAATACGAATATATATCAGGATATATAGTTTAACTTGTTTTATCAAGTAGTATCACTATTATAATCGAAATTGTGAAAATATACCTGAATTATGATCCATGTAATGTTGTTTGCTTTACTCTTTGGTACTCAAGTTTGTCTTTGTGATCAGAATATTTGTATAGCTCTAACATAATATAAATGAATATTTAGAACAATCTCACATAAATAATAACATAATACACACGAATATTTAGAACAATCTCAGTACTTATGTATCAATTATCTTTTTCATATCAGGGTATTTTGTTTGATCACCATCTAACGAATCCAAATAATATACTATTTCTTTTATCGAATTAATCGCAACCAACAACTAATGTCCACTGTAAAATAAAAAAAAATTTAGATGGACATTTTCTACACAACATCAAAAAACAAAAAAAAATATAATTAATGAAGTTAGAATGAAAATCTAACCCATGGCCAGTATTATATGATAAAATGTACAACTTTTATGTATCTCTGTTGGCCATAAATGCATCGACTAAGTGATCTTTGACTGTATTTGGACTTTGATCGATTAACCGTGTGTTGATATAGCTGGGAGATAAGAAAGAGAATCTTTCTGTCGATTGACGCGGGCACATCAATTTGTCATACAAGAACCTTAAATAAAAACGTATTCAACATTAGAATATTCATTGAAATGAGTAAATAAATTATTCAGTTAATTAAATAAAATTGATCGGAGTACCTGATGTATGAATTCATAACACCGATGCCTAATTCAGAATGTTGAAAAATCTGATCCAAATCCTCTTTGGCAATTGTTTCAATATAAGAAAAACTAAAAATACATTCCTCCATAGGTATTTCATGAATACCACCTTCCATCACATCTGTTGTTCCTACATATGTTTCAAGGCACAACCTAAATCGAGGAATAGATGCTTTTTTAGGCTCAGTCTTCGCAAGATCATTTTTTTTGTTTGACATGTTCTTGCTGACTTGTTGCAACTCTTGAGCATGAATTTAAAAATCATATAAGAGTTAGGTAATGTATAAGATCAAGAAGCTTTTGAATTCGGAGGATAGAATTAACATTTTCTATGCATATATATCAATTTACCTCTTTTTTTAATGCAACTGACTCGGTGTGCCGCACAATCCCCTTATCTTTTGATTTGGATTTTGTAGGAGTCTAACATTACCATGTAAATAAAATGTACGTAAATCTAAGAATAACTTACATGGCTCGTAAAACATTTAAATACTAAAAGGTTCATAATGGTTTTCAACATACCTCATTATCTATGAAAATGAGGTTTAACAGCCATGCAGCATACGATCCTATTGCGTCTCCCACCAATGTTGCATCTGAAATATCGTTCGGTATAGGTAATAACGCATCCCTTTCTAAAGTAATATTAATCGATACTTTCAAAAATCCAGCAGGGAGCGATTTATGGTAAAGTACATCTACCAAAGTGTTATGCATTTTTCCCTTGCCAACCATGCGATAAGCCGGTGACGATAAATAGAACTGACAAGGTGAAATACCCTAAACCAATAATAAATATGAAATTGTTAGTGTGTATATATGTCAATTAAAAAAATTGTGCTAATTTAATTTCATAATAATATATATAATTACCTCGGGAATTTTCTGTTGAACATTACAATTGATACTATCTTTGTCACTAGTATCTTTAAACTTTGAACCGTGTCTTTCTGATGTAACACCCCCTTTCTATACCCCCCAAATAACACAATTAAAATCATTTAAGCACGAATTAAAAATTCCATCAGAGTATATTTATTTCATGGTATAAAAGAAGTGCGTCACATTACTCACAAAACGACCACATGAATATTAATGTTTATAAAGAAATAATTCAAAAGGGGTAAATCTCAACTAAAAAGAAATAAACGCATGGTTCTTAAAATAAGCATATTCATGTTTTCTGTTAAAGCGGAAGACTAAATCATTGAACTACTTAAGACATGATAAAATACAAGTACACACCATTAGGTTGTTCATAACATCAATCACAGTTTACCAAGCATCATCAACTATTACATAAGTAATGTATTACAAAGATACTCTACAAACCTAGCTACCCGATGTTACATATCAGAGCGACCGACTCAAGAGAAAGGAGCTATACTCCAAAAGAAAACCTCCAGCAATCCTAATCTGCAATGCCTCATAGAGCATCATAAAACAGCAGAAGGGTGAGAAATATTACCATAATAACAATGCATATAATTATGTATATAAACAATCATAAAATACATATATGCCACATTTCTCAATCAATTCACACACTCACCACTCCCACATCAACATATCATATATATACATATGCACACTCCTCCTAACAATCACATATACATTATGTTTCATTTACCGCAAATCATATAAGCACATACAATCATACTTCTATAATTCACATCATTTTCACATAAACATTTACAATCATTCTATACATCTCAATCATTCCATACATCGCAATGTATCCATATAAGTATCTATATATAAATAGAACATCAAGCATATACAATATGCATTCACCAATGTTTACATCAATCCATGTAACCCACATATATACATATATTCACATACATATATAAATACATATCTTCAAACATACTCACTCAAGCCATTGCCGCAATTCGCGTTAATTCACATAAACATCTACATTCATGTTTATTTCACCAATGCATCATATGAAGATGACAACATGCAACTCATAGAGACCGACACACGACTCTATGCAGATGCAAATGCAGTACTGACTCATTTCAGCAGGTTCACTTGAAGAACCAAAAATAACCATCGCTCACACCCCACAAGGGCACACAAGGTTCTGCATATTCTCCGAGGAATCAATAAATAACCATCGCAACATACGAGGTTCTGCAAATCCTCCGAGGTATCAATAAATAACCATCGCTCACACCCCACAAGGGCACACAAGGTTCTGCAGATTCTCCGATGAATCAATAAATAACCATCGCTCACACCCCACAAGGACACACGAGGTTCTGCAGATTCTCCGAGGAATCAATAAATAACCATCGCTCACACCCCACAAGGGCACACGAGGTTCTGCAGATTCTCCGAGGAATCAATCAACACAAGAATTCACACCATGATGCTTCACATGCAACATGACTCATGACGCTCTTGAAATGCACACATGTTTACAAACATACTCATGCATTCATCACGCTAATCACATATTTCATTATGCACTCACAATATTTAAACATGGTTCATATTTACAATCATCATACTTCACATACGAGCAATATGCACTTGAAAATATCGTGCCAAACGGCAAAAAACTCAATCACATCCATCATACATTTTTAATCAATTTAAACAATGCGTCACATATGCCAAAAGGCCACATATTCACAATCAATTCATAATCTAGGATTCACGCCATACGGCTACCCACAGCATGCATAACAACATATAATTAGCCATCTCAGACAAGGAATGATCGCAACCAAACCACACAATCAACCCACGAATGGAAAACACAAGAAAAGAAAATATGTTGCTGTGTTCGCTAACCTTCGCCTGGCAAAGCCTCTGGCGAACCTTCGCTACTCCGTTCGCCTAGCGAACCTGTGAGATCAGAACCCCCATGGTTGTCCAAAAGCCCAAACCTCACAAAACCAACCGATTCAGTACAAATCAACCCCAGTAGACTTAGCCCAACACCACACGACTAAACTACTCCGTTCATTCCCGATTCTAACCGATAAAACATCGTCTCTACCGATTGAACCAACTTCTGCCCTAAATGGAAAATGAGTAGGAAACCCCAACAAATCCAACACACACATACATAATCGTACACATTGATTAAGATAGTAATATTTCACACCCTTACCTCGATTAATCGGAAGCTAGAAGCCGTTCTTGAGCTTTTCCAAGCTTTTCCTTCTTTTTCCTTCTACTTTCTCTTCTTCCTCCACTTTCCTTTCATGTTTTCTATTTTTCATTGTCGTTCCTCTTCCCCCATATATATATGTCCTTCCCTTCTATTTCTCTCCAATATATTTCTTCTCTTAAAATATTTGTCAATTCATTTTCTTATAAAATATCTCATCTTGACATTGGTTAGAAAACATCTGATAAATCCTCATGATTCTACCAAATAGAGTAAATCAGTTAACTCCAATAATTCACTTAAACCATACAAACCAACTAACTAGTATAATTAATTAGTTATTAAAAATCGGGCTGTTACAACTCTCCCCCACTTTAAGAATTTTCGTCCTCGAAAATATTATCCGATTCAAATCCAACTTTCTCTAGTTGATCCTCCAAAATACCTTTACCAAGACAAACCCTTTTTCCTTAAAGTTGTCTCAACAGTCAAATCCTCTCTTACTCATACACCATCCATCTGGATCGATGCGCTTCCTCAGCTTAGATACATGAACACACCATGCAATTTCTCCTAGTGACAGCGGTAAAACAATCTAACATGCTATTTTCCCACGCTTCCGCTGTGCTACTCTGATACAGATTCAACAAGACACAGTTTGCTTCCGAGACCTCAAGCTCGATCAATACCAGTTACTATCGTAACTCTCAAAACACGTCCTTTCTTGGATCCTCTAATCTTTTCAGTCGTCTCTTGCACAATCCCAAGTCCGAGTACAACACTCTTACCAGACACACATTAACACAAAGGAGTCCTACACCTCCTTCTTATCCATCTTGATCCAACACACGAGCTCTCAACAAATCCTCTACATACTGGATAGCTCCCTTTGTCTGCCCATCTGTTCACGGATGCTAGACAAAGTTCAACTTCAACATGGCACCCAAAACGTCCGCAAACTCTTCCAAAATCTCAATAAAAACACAGGTTCCCATCTGAAACGATATTAGACGGTATCCCATACTACTCAGAATTACTCGACAGTTGCATCAGGCCAACAATCTTTGATGTTCATACTTCGACTTTCAACAAGTCTAATAAGCATATACAACCGCAACCACTTCTCTCTCCATCCGTGGCCACCAAAACAATTCTTTCAAAGTACTCTTATCCAATCCACACTATTCGGACACATAGACTCTATCACAACATCTCATGTCGCCATTTCCATAAATCCGAAAATCAGCCCTTCGACTTCAATCCATTAAACTCAATCAATCTATTAACTCCAATTAGAATTCCAACCTTCTCGAATCCCATCGAGAATACCAATAATCAGTCTCATCATACAAAGCTCAACTCCATATGAAGTCCCCATTATTTCCTCTGCATCCTATGCAATTTTCTCAAACCAAATAAATACCTTAAGCTCTTAAGATCATTAACCATCTCAAATCTCCACTAAACAATTGAGGCTCCCAAACTTCGGTACAAACACACAACAGCAACCAACCCTAAGTCACTTGTCAGATAATTTCTCTTGTACTTTTAATTGCGCATTTAACGTATCTCCCAATCATATCACCAAAGCATCACAAAACACAACAAATAGTCTTGTCGGATTCGACAAACCCAACACACAAGCTGTTGACAGCTTTTCCAAAATTCTTTGAACTTTCTTCATAGTAACATAACACTACTTCCTCTCTAATACTGATAACTCAAATTCCCGATATGCAACATGACCCTCTATATTCTTCTAATACATCAAAACACCATTGGTTACACAACCCTTGACTCACTCACTCAAGTGTGGAAAATTCCATTCCAAACGGACACGCAGTTGTAAACCTATGGCGAAAACACGAATCGCACTTACCACAACATCCAAACATATCACATCAATAATTACTCAATTCCATGTCACTACCTTCTCGTCACATAGAGCACTGTAATGACTTCCCACGCTCCTAACCTTGCGTCATTCCAA
Source organism: Lathyrus sativus (assembly GCA_963859935.3). Classification (NCBI taxonomy): domain Eukaryota; kingdom Viridiplantae; phylum Streptophyta; class Magnoliopsida; order Fabales; family Fabaceae; genus Lathyrus; species Lathyrus sativus. The sequence continues at coordinate 214,490,984 of OZ012735.1, read as the reverse complement.
ATTATGGTCCTCCCGTTACTACAAGGTCGTAGACACAACATTCTGCACTTAGAAGGTCATTCAATACATCTTCAGCTTCTCGAAATGGTTGAAGATTTAACCATACCAATCTTGTGTCCCGTATCTTACTCCCTTTGGTAATCTCCAGAAGTCACCATCCACTCTTTATATACTTAACCTTGGAGTCTATTTTCGTAGCACCCACACCAAACGCGAGTCTCAACTACTCGATTAATTTAACTCCTTGACCATCCAAACACACATACAACATGGGTTCTCAATCTCGGACCAGTTCCTGAAATTAAGTCTTTCACAATCCCACTTCACATCCTAGCCCTATAACACTTATCTTGTCAGGATAACTTCCAAACATCCATAACTAATCGGAAATTTTCAACCTCCCACTTTCATTAGCACTCAAAATCTCTTCAAAATTCAACATCTCGACACTGTCCTGCGTCGACTTCTCAGAATAATCCTTAAGCACTTGGCTTCACTCCAAACAATTCACTGCACACACCATCTAAGCTCGCAAGACACGTCTATCCCATCCAACACAATCCCAACTACTATCAAGAGATTAAGGGTGATCAGTTCCTCAATTTGTCGATAGACAGTCGAAAATCATGATGGGGTATAAACCATCTTTACCAAACTATAATAGCGCTTAACAACACACCGAGCTACAACTCCACACTTGCAGCATCCTGGAGAATCACAAGCTTCTCCCCCACTTCGATCATTCCCACTTCTTCAGAAAAGGTTAACCACGAACATGTATCGATAGTGTTTTTCACACACATGTCGCAAACAAGGGAACAACCAACAAACACAACCTGGCCGGACGGACCGACCTGCTCTGATACCACTTAATGTAACACCCCCTTTCTATACTCCCAAATAACACAATTAAAATCATTTAAGCACGAATTAAAAATTCCATCAGAGTATATTTATTTCATGGTATAAAAGAAGTGTGTCACATTACTCACAAAATGACCACATGAATATTAATGTTTATAAAGAAATAATTCAAAAGGGGTAAATCTCAACTAAAAAGAAATAAACGCATGGTTCTTAAAATAAGCATATTCATGTTTTCTGTTAAAGCGGAAGACTAAATCATTGAATTACTTAAGACATGATAAAATACAAGTACACGCCATTAGGTTGTTCATAAGATCAACCACAGTTTGCCAAGCACCATCAACTATTACATAAGTAATGTATTACAAAGATACTCTACAAGCCTAGCTACCCGATGTTACATATCAGAGCGACCGACTTAAGTGAAAGGAGCTATACTCCAAAAGAAAACCTCCAGCAATCCTAATCTGCAATACCTCATAGAGCATCATAAAACAACAAAAGGGTGAGAAATATTACCATAATAACAATGCATATAATTATGTATATAAACAATCATAAAATACATATATGCTACATTTCGAAATCAATTCACACACTCACCACTCCCACATCAACATATCATATATATACATATGCACACTCCTCCTAACAATCACATATACGTTATGTTTCATTTACCGCAAATTATATAAGCACATACAATCATACTTCTATAATTCACATCATTTTCACATAAACATTTACAATCATTCTATACATCTCATTCATTCCATGCATCGCAATGTATCCATATAAGTATCTATATATAAATAGAACATCAAGCATATACAATATGCATTCACCAATGTTTACATCAATCCATGTAACCCACATATATACATATATTCACATACATATATAAATACATATCTTTAAGCATACTCACTCAAGCCATTGCCGCAATTCGCGTTAATTCACATAAACATCTACATTCGTGTTTATTTCACCAATGCATCATATGAAGATGACAACATGTAACTCATAGAGACCGACACACGACTCTATGCAGATGCAAATGCGGTACCGACTCATTTCAGCAGGTTCACTTGAAGAACCAAAAATAACCATCGCTCACACCCCACAAGGGCACACGAGGTTCTGCATATTCTCCGAGGAATCAATAAATAACCATCGCAACATACGAGGTTCTGCAAATCCTCCAAGGGATCAATAAATAACCATCACTCACACCCCACAAGGGCACACGAGGTTCTGCAGATTCTCCGAGGAATCAATAAATAACCATCGCTCACACCCCAAAAAGGCACACGAGGTTCTGCAGATTCTCCGAGGAATTAATAAATAACCATCGCTCACACCCCACAAGGGAACACGAGGTTCTACAGATTCTCCGAGGAATCAATCAACACAAGAATGCACACCATGATGCTTCACATGCAACATGACTCATGACGCTCTTGAAATGCACACATGTTTACAAACATACTCATCCATTCATCACGCTAATCACATATTTCATTATGCACTCACAATATTTAAACATGGTTCACATTTACAATCATCATACTTCACATACGAGCAATATGCACTTGCAAATATCGTGCCAAACGACAATAAGCTCAATCACATCCATCATACATTTTTAATCAATTTAAACAATGTGTCACATATGCCAAAAGGCCACATATTCACAATCAATTCATAATCTAGGATTCATGCCATACGGCTACCCATAGCACGCATAACAACATATAATTAGCCATCTCAGACAAGGAATGATCACAACCAAACCACACAATCAACCCACGAATGAAAAACACAAGAAAAGAAAATATGATGCTGTGTTCGCTAACCTTCGCCTGGCGAAGCCTCTGGCGAACCTTCGCTACTCCGTTCGCCTGGAGAACCTGCGAGATCAGAACCCCCGTGGCTGTCCAAAAGGCCAAACCTCACAAAACTAACTGATTCAGTACAAATCAACCCCAGTAGACTTAGCCCAACACCACCCAACTAAACTACTCCATTCATTCCCGATTCTAACCGATAAAACATCGTCTCTACCGATTGAACCAACTTCTTCCCTAAATGGAAAATGAGTAGGAAACCCCAACAAATCCAACACACACATACATAATCGTACACATTGATTAAGATAGTAAGATTTCACACCCTTACCTCGATTAATCGGAAGCTAGAAGTTGTTCTTGAGCTTTTCCTTCTTTTTCCTTCTACTTTCTCTTCTTCCTCCACTTTCCTTTCATGTTTTCTATTTTTCATTGTCGTTCCTCTTCCCCCATATATATATGTCCTTCCCTTCTATTTCTCTCTAATATATTTCTTCTCTTAAAATATTTGTCAATTCATTTTCCTATAAAATATCTCATCTTGACATTGGTTAGAAAACATCTGATAAATCCTCATGATTCTACCAAATAGAGTAAATCAGTTAAATCCAATCATTCACTTAAACCATACAAACCAACTAACTAGTACAATTAATCAGTTATTATAAATCGGGCTGTTACATCTGACATATATCTTTCTTTATCCTTTTGCAATTCACGAATTTGAGCTTTTAATTCCTCCAATGATTCCATCACTTGTTTATTGCTCGGACTTTTACTCTTTGGATGTTCATACAAGCTTTTTGGAGTGATCCCAAATTCCTTACCCCTCATACGACCAGAATACTCAAGAATATTTAATACTCGACTTAGTATGCTCCTGCAATCATGGTCTTCAGCTAGAGTTAAAGACTGAGATAGATTCTTCTGAAATTCATATGCATATCGAAAAAGATTAGGGGGGATTAAAAAGCATAAATATTATATGTTAATAAACTTTTGATTTAATTAAAGAAATAATATTATACTTACATATTGCTCAAAAACTTGTTGAACATCTTCCTTAAGAACTCCATCCTTACCCACACGAGCAGCCTTCCATAAAACATGTTCCGGAAGAGATGCTTCTTCACTTTTCTCCTTTTCTAACTACACATTAAGACAAATAATAAGATCAATAATAACACATGAGGAACAAGTATATCATAGAATTTATATATACTTACTATTTTTTTCTTTAAGCGTGCATATCCCAAACACCCTTTTTTGTATGGATACACGGGTTTTGAGGCTGGTTGGCAATTTATGTCACTCACATCCTGGATAAACAAGTTTATTTCATATCAGAACACCTGTGGAACAAGTATATAATACAATGTTTATGATGAATTAACATTACATGGAATTCTTGGGTTCTTCGTTTGGCTACACAAGTTTCCCTTTCTTCAGGTGAAATCAAGTATGCATACTTTTTTGGACGTTCTGCTTCAATAAATTTTCCTTGTGCATCCTTAAAAAACTTGTTTGTTAAAAATGATCGAAACCCTCGAAGTCTTCTTCTGGTCAATTGAAGATAATATTTTTTCGATCGTCACCAATGTTAAAAGACCTCTACGAAAAAACATACAGAGTGTGTTAGTATAAGTAATTTAAAGACATAATCGTCAACAAAGAAAAATAACATCACATATGGTACCTGTATCTCACTCCATATTTTTTCTTTAGCGGATTTCAATGATGGAGTTCTCCAATTAACACAAGTGATCGGAATTTGCAAACGAACAAGTGCAACAATGTAACTTGTCAACATTGTACCGTTAGGCTTAACTAGTTGGTCTAGGGATGACAAACAAACCCGGGCCCGCCCACACCCGCCCGGGCCCGCCCCGAAATTAACGGGGGAAATCCGATTTAATTGGGTGCGGGTGCGGGTAGACAGTAAGACCCGCCCGCCCCCGCCCCCGCCCCCGCCCCGCCCCAAATAATATATTTTATTTTGATTTCCTTATTTTATTTATTTTAATATTTATTTATTAATTATAATTTTAATTAAGTTATTAATATTCTTATTGCAATTAAAATAATAAAATTAATCAAGTTAATATTCATTTATTAATTAAAATTTTAATTAATTAATTAATTAATTTATTAAAATAATCAATTTTTTAATTAAATTACTAATTTTTATTATAATTAAAATAATAATATTTTTTTGCGGGTGGGGGCGGGGCGGGTGCGGGTGCACCCGTTTTCTACTGGGGGCGGGTCTGGGTGGTAAATTTTCACCCCCGATTGGATTTGGGGACGGGGGCGGGTCTGTTACATGGAGGCGGGTGCGGATGCGGGTATAGTTAAACCCGCCCCCGACCCGCCCCGTTGCCATCCCTAAGTTGGTCTGGTGCATTCCAATGTACGTCATATTTTATTCCTTTATCTCTTGCACGAATGATTCCCTTCATAATAATTATTCCTCGAGAAATATCTCTTTCCGCATCATGAACTGATTCATTTCCATCATTCTTAGAAGTATCATGTGAGTGTTCCTCGTTACTAGCCATCTGACATATGATAAAGAAAAACATAAATATGAAATGACAACTATAAAAATCCATAATCTATAATCTATTGAATATAAAAAAATGACAAATATATAATTTTATTGAATGACAGAATATATAATTTCACTGGTACCTTTTTCACTAACATCTCTTTCTTTTCTTGGTTGGAATATGATTTACTTGTCTCTTAACAATCGGGCAGATGGATTGATCTAAATTCCCTCATTATGATCATTCATAATATATGATTCATTCGCTCTAATATTCTCATCTTGATCATTTATAATATACAATTCATTATCAACATCAGTATCACATTGATCTCCAATGTTATCATCAATTACTTTGTTAGATAAAAACACTATAGACTATTTCGTACTTATCGGATCAGTGACATGGAACACTTGTTTAGCTTGAGAGGCTAGAATAAAAGGCTCATCTTTGTAACCCACCCTATTAAGATCCACTTGCAAAAACCCTGACTTATCCATTCGTATGCCACTATTATTTTCAACCCACCTACAACCAAAAATAGGAATCAGAAACTTCTCATAATCAAACACCCAAATACGCTTGATAACCCCAAAATATGATAGATTTGCATATTTGGGGTTTAAGTCCTTCACACTTGAAATGTGCATTGCTTCAGCTACCACGATGACACCACTATTTTGCATAGTACTTTTATCATCTTGTTCTCTGGTATAAAATATGTATCCATTAATTGTGTATGCGCTATAAGAAAACACATGCAAACTTGGACCATATGCTAAACATCTCAACCTTTCTGTTATTGAAGCGGGATCTAAATAAAACTTTGAATAAATATGATCTTTAAACCATAGTATAAAACTTTGATTGTACTCTCGTACTCCAGTTTTCATTTCTATTCGGATTTAAACCTCGGAGTTAATCCTTGTGAATTTCAACTTACGACTTAACCTCATTGTCATTGTGCAGAACATACAAATATACTTGCTCTCGTTCATCCTTTGATACTATCACAATTTTATTTCCAATTAACTGTTTTCCTTCTTTTTTTTCGACAATATGAGATTTGTGAGGGCAAAGCCTCATATACAAGATATATGTGTTTCGATGATGTCAAAATGTTGCTTTATAGAAGAATAGATGTTGGGCATTATCACCATGTTGCATGAGCATACCTTATTTCTCATGATTTATTTGCTTGTATAAAATATCTCGAGCGTTGCATATAGAGTTGCCAAAATATGCGTCATATGAGTTAAACTTGATTGGTCTATAATAGGTATCATCTAAGAGAATCAAAACTATAAAATTAGGCCTTTTCTGAAATTTCAGGTCTTTGAGTCGACCAAAACTCTGCTTCGGTCAACTCATGATATGTGTCTTAATCCTGCATTTTCTTCGGGTTAGGTATGGTCGACCTACCGGTCGACGCATACTGTTGGCATTTCCATTTGTCCAAAAATTCAGGTTATGCGTCGACGCATGCCTTGTTCCGGTCGACGTATGGCTGTGTGTTTTACACAATTAGTTTCCTCAGGTTAGCTCAGGTCGACCCTGCACTCTGCATGGGTCGACCGCTCGCTGCTTTATGCATATTTCTTGATTTGTATATTATTTTTGAAATATGGTTTTATCATTTATAAGAATTTTTGTCTGATATAAATATTCAGTTGCTCTTTTCACTTCACACAATCATTGTGATAGAGAAAAACAAGATAAGTGAAATAGGTGTCAATTCAGTTCTCATCATCTTCATCTTCTTCATAGCATACCACAACAATCACACATAATAATCTTTGTTGTGCATTATGCATTGTTAGAGGTGATAACGTTTGAAGTCGTTGATTGGGTAATCCGGTTCGGGTTGAGGAATTGACAAGTTTTTCTTGAATAAAACCTCTAGGGTTTTGTCCTCCAAGATTCTCTAAATTTGGGGGTTTTTGCACGATTCTTCTCAACACATATTCAGCCGAGTGAAGGTAATCGAGGAACGGTGGGTTCCGTTGATTTAGTAACGATAAATGGAGGATTATGAAGGAGAGTTTCGGGTTCGACACGCGAGTGATTGAAATCAGCCGGGCTGGGGTTTGAAGACGGAAGGTTGTTCAAACATAGAGTTGTAATCGGAGGTTTATTCAGAAGCTGTTGAAAGACTTCATTCGACTCGAATCAAGGGGCAAGAGGAGATAACATCTACAACAACAAGGGTGTTCGTTTGTTTGATTGTTATTCACTTCTTGTATATACAATTCTACAATAGGTTAAATTTATATTATAAGGTCTCAATTCTATTATTAGAATTGAGGGAAGACGTACCCCGAAGCAAGGACGATGGGGGAACTGCCTCAACAAATCGTTGCGTCTTTTTCCTTACATTTTACATTGCTTAATATTTGTGGATTTTAGTGCAAACAATTATATCAATTTAGAACCTATTTGAGTAGTGCTAAACTGATTTTGAATCTAGTACAATCCTTGATTATACGAGGAAACTTGAGCTACTCACTCAAAGCGGAACTCACTTGTTGTGCTCTGCACGCCAAGTGTTTGATAAATTGTCTGAACCAAAAGCCTTGTGTGCTGCCCATTTATTGTTGAATATTCTAAGGCATTGGAACTAGTCATACCACATTGTGAGCTAAATCAAATTGATAGTGTGACTATCATAGTGATTTTCGTTACTCGTTATCGGATTCCATAGGCTTGACGCATATCCAGTTTTCTAGTAACTGTTCGTTATAGACGATATAGTTCCTCGGCCAGCTTCCGCAAATTAAAAAAATTTTAAAAACCAATTTTATTTAGTAGCGCCAACTCTTTTTAAGCAAGCGATCTATTCAACCCCCCTTCTAGATCCATGCCATCGTCTAACAAGTGGTATCAGAGCCTGGTTCACTCTGTGCTTCAAGTATAACTTAGTAGAAAATGGCAAACGAACCTTAAGGGGATTATAATATAGCACCTGTTTTTAATGGAGAAAACTATAGTTATTAGAAAGACTGTATGCGTGTGCATATTAATTCCATTGACAGGAAGGTGTGGAATGTTATTCTTAACGGTCCAATTGAAATAATTATGACTGATGAGAATAACATGATTGTGCCTAAGCCTGAAGCACAATGGAATGAGGATGACGAGAAGAAATATAATTACGATTGGAAAGCCAAAAACATTTTGATCTTCTCATTAGGAGTTGATGAATATTATAGGGTTTCTCATTGTTTAAGGGCAAAAGCTATGTGGGACTCATTGCAAGTTGCCCATGAGGAAACCAATAATGTTAAGCTAGCGAGAATCAATACGTTAACGCAAGAGTTCGATCTCTTTCACATGGAGCAAGGGGAAACCATTGCAAACATGCAAAAGAGATTCACTCATCTCATCAATAGATTATACTTACTAGGTAGGCCAGTTGCCAATGATGTTGCTACTAACAAAATTTTGAGATGTCTTAATAGGGAATGGCAACCGAAGGTAACCGCTATTAAAGAAGCTAACGATCTCATAATTTTGGATCTCACAACATTGTTTAGAAAGCTGCAAGAGCACGAACAAGTGCTTCTATGCCTAGAGCAATATGAAAAGAAGGAAAAGAAGGAGAAAACGAAAAATAGTGAAAAGAAGTCCATTGCTCTCAAGAGTTCTTCCTCAAAGTCCCAAACAAAAGAGCTAAGTGATTACACTTCGAGTGATGACGAAAATGATGACAAGAGCGAGGATATGGGGCTGTTTGTAAAGCGATACAATCGCTATGTCAAAAAGAATGGTATCCAACACTGTGAGAAAAATCTTGTCAACTTCCGGAAATAATCAAGATACTCTAGAAATGACGACAATAAAGGAAATAAGACAAAAGGGTCGTGTTATAATTGCGGAAAGACCGGACACTACAAACCGGATTGTCCCTTAAGGAAAAAGGACAAAGAGAAGGAAACAAGTAGGTCACATAAGAAGAAATCTAAGCCAAGGAGAGCGTATATCACTTGGGAAAGCGATAGCGAATCATCCGAGGATGACAGCTCAAGTAACGAAGACCAATCAGTCAATCTTTGTCTTACCTCCCATAAAAAAAACAAAAAGAAAAAGGTATGACATGCGAAGTATGAAAATTCCTCTAAAATGTCTCATTTTGAATTACAAACTGCTTTTAATACTTTGCATTGTGAAGCAAAAGAAGCCTTTAAAAGGCTTGCCTCAAATAACCAAATCTTTGCTCACCTAGAGCAAAAGATTCGTGATTCCGAAAAGAAACCAGAGGCATTAAAAGCTTCCATAGTGGAAAGTAAAAAAGTAGGTTGTGAGGATCTAAGAAAAAGAGTTGTTAACTTTAGGTGTGATACTTGTTACATTTGGTAAAATGAAGTTAGAAACCTAAATGCCAAAGTTAACAAGGCTCTAGATCCCAAAATTACTTTTGCCATTGACAAAGCTAATTTTAGAAAGAGTATGGTTAATCCATATAAAAAATACACATATGTTGTAAGAGATCATGATAGCAAAAGTAATTCAAAAGTTAACTTTTCTTGTTTGCATTGTTGTAAGAAAGGCCACACCATTGCTAAATGCCGTTTTAGGAGATTTTTGGTTCCTAAAGGTGTTTATCAATGGTTGCCTAAATGCGACCATGTTTTAACTCACAACTTAGGACCCAATAAGCAATTGGGTACCTACTCTTGTTAATTGTGTTCATAGGTACAATGTCTTGAGACTACCGAGAGAAGATGGGTTCTCGACAGTGGCTGCTCAAGACACATGATAGGAGACATATCTCTCTTCATTGACTTCGTGGCAAAGAAGAAGAGATTTGTAACCTATGTAGACAACAATCGTGGTGCAATACTTGGAAAAGGTAGTGTAGGTAATCACTCTTCCACTACTATCTTCGATGTATTGCTTGTCGAGGGCCTTAAACATAATCTCATTAGCATTAGCCAATTATGCGACAAAGGATACAAAGTATCATTTTCAAAAGATTGTTATCTAATTGAGCATAATAATGAAATGAAAGATGTGTTTAAAGGTCTAAGAATAAACAATGTCTATATGCTGGATTTGAATGAAGTATCATTGACAAGTGATAAATATCTCATGACAATGAGTGAGGACTCATGGTTATTGCATAGATGTTTAGCACATGTCAATTTTGACTCGCTAAATAAGGTAGTTTCAAATGACCTAGTCATAGGCCTGCTCAAAATTAAGTTTACCAAGGATCACCTTTGTGATGCTTGCCAAATGGGAAAGCAAACGAGGATCTCTTTTAAATCTAAAAATATTGTTTCAACTATGAGACCTCTTGAGCTTCTCCATATGGATTTATTTGGGCCATCTAGAATTAAAAGTCTAGGTGGTAACTATTATGGGTTTGTAATAGTCGATGACTTTTCGAGATTATTTTGGACTATCTTCTTGGCTAGCAAGGGTGATACATTCGCAGCCTTTGAAAAATTTGCTAAGATTTCTCAAAACAAATTAAACACAAACATAATATCAATTAGGAGTGATCATGGAGGTGAGTTTGAGAACCATTTGTTTGAGGAATATTGCGGTAAACACGGTATTGATCATAACTTCTCTGCTCCGTGTACCCCTAAACAAAACGGGGTTGTGGAGCGCAAAAATCATATTTTTGAAGAGTTAGGGAAAACCATGATCAATGAAAGTGAATTACCTAAGTATTTTTGGGTTGACGCCATAAGTACGGCATGTTATGTATTGAATAGGGTGCTTATCCGCCAAATTCTAAACAAAACACCATATGAACTTTTAAAAGGGCGCAAGCCAAATGTGTCTCACCTATATGTCTTTGATTGTAAGTGTTTCGTGTTGAATAATGGAAAGGAAAGCTTAGGTAAATTTGATTCCAAGGGCGACGAAGGTATCTTCCTCGGATATTCTCAGTCAAGTAAAGCCTATAGAATTTACAATAAGAGATTACTTACTGTTGAAGAGTCTGTACATGTAACATTTGATGAATCTTATCCGAGAGATGTCAGAAAAGGTAGTGTTGTTCATGGCGTGGGTGTATCTTCAGAAGACATACTCAAAAGTGCCGAGCCGGGAATTGATCAACCCGACATAGCCAAAATTGAGGAGGAAAAAGATGACCGTCATGAAGAAACCGAGGTAGTTCATCTGTATGAAAAAGATGATCTTCCTTCAGCTTGGAAATCTTCCAAAGACCATCCCATCAACATATCCTCGGTGGTATATCAAAGGGGGTGACGACTCAGTCAAAGATAAGTAATTTCTGTTATCATTTCGCTTTCGTTTCTCAGGTAGAACCTAAAAAACTGAAAGAAGTCTTACTCGATGAACATTGGTTCTTATCTATGCAAGAGGAACTTAACCATTTCAAGATAAATGAGGTTTGGGACCTTGTCCCCCCTCCGCGAGGTCATCGAGTAATTGGCACCCGATGGGTTTTTAGGAATAAACTGGACGAAAATAGAGTAATAACTCACAACAACGCGCGTTTAGTCGTGCAAGAGTATAATCAAGAGGAAGGCATCGACTATGAGGAGACTTATACGTCGGTTGCCTGACTCGAGGCTATACACCTTTTACTTTCTTTTGCTTGTGCGAAAATTTTTAAGCTATTTCAAATGGATGTAAAAAGTGCATTCCTTAACGACTATATAAATGAAGAAGTTTATGTTGCCCAACCTCTGGGTTTTGAATCTCATGAACATCCTGATCACGTATACAAGTTAAAACGTGCCTTGTATGGACTCAAGCAAGCCCCTAGAGCTTGGTATGAATGTCTAAGCAAGTTTCTACTTGATCAAGGGTATTCAAGAGGCAAGGTCGACACAACCCTCTTCATTAAGCGTCAAGGAAAACACTTAATTTTGGTGCAAATTTATGTTGACGATATTATATTTGGATCAACTAACATGAATCTCGTAAGGGAGTTTTCTAATCTAATGCAGGGAGAATTCGAGATGAGTATGATGGGGGAGCTCGCATATTTTCTCAGATTACAAATCAAGCAGCTTAAGGAAGGAACCTTTGTGAGCTAGACGAAATATTGTTTTGAGCTTCTCAAGCGATTTGACATGGCAAACTCCAGGCCATTGACACACCAATGCCAACATGTGAAAATCTCAGTCGAGATGAAAGTGGTAAGGATGTAGAGGTAAAAAGATATCGAGGTATGATCAGCTCTCTTCTTTATCTTACTGCCTCTAGACCCGATATTATGTTTAGTGTTTACATGTGCGCTAGGTATCAATCCTCTCCTAAAGAATCCCATCTAAAAGCAGTTAAGCGCATACTTAGATACCTTTCGAGTACTCCAAAGTATGGGCTATGGTATTCTAAGGGAAACAATGTTCCTTGGTTGGATTCTCCGATTCTGATTTTGCCGGGTGCAAATCAGATAGGAAAAGTACTAGTGGGACGTGTCACTTATTTTCAAACTCTTTGGTAAGTTGGCATAGAAAAAAGCAGGTTTCTATTGCTTTGTTAACCGCCGAAGCGGAATACGTCGTAGCTGGCAGTTGTTGCGCTCAAGTCCTATGGCTTAAGCAACAATTGCTCGATTTTAATCTCAAACTTGAGCGTATTCCGATCTTCTGTGATAACACGAGTGCCATTAATCTTACTAAAAATCCTGTGCTGCATTCATGCATCAAACATATCGAAATTCGACACCACTTCCTTAGGGATCATATGGAGAAAGGCAATGTGGTTTTTGAACATGTTGATACTAGAAATCAACTAGATGATATTTTTACAAAACCTCTTGCTACTGAGTCTTTCTTTCATATCCGACGGGAACTAGGTATTCTCGATATTTCGGATTATGTTTATTCAAATTTATTGCACATTATATATGTCTATGTCTATATATACTTTGTTTATCGGATATCTAACAATTGAAGATGTTGAAAGTATATGTGTGTTCATCTAGCTATATTTGGAGTTGAGGTAATATCCTTCCTTAACTCTCTCTCTAAATATTCATGTTCTTAAAATATATCAAAATTATGTGTTATATTTGTCATATATGTCATATTGAATGTATGTTACTTCTTTGAATGCTTAAAATATGTTTTGGCTATTTATATATGTCCATATGATCAAAAATGTCAATATTTTCTAGTTTTACCTGCATGAGTCGACCTAAGCAAGGTCTGGTCGACTCACAAAAATGATTTCTAAGTTGCATTTAAGCCGGGTATGCTCAGGTCGACCTACCGGTCGACGCATACCTCTTGTCTTTTGAAAGTGAATTTTTTAAACACAGTATGTGTCGATGCATAAGACCCTCCAATCGACGCATCACGCAATTTCCCTGAAAAATTCTCTGAAAAATTGTTCATTTTCCCACTTAAATTCCTTAAATGTTTTAAACACATGTGCATTATGACATTTGCATAGAAACTTGATACCTACATCAAAGGCTATTCTACTATTCTTCTCTTCCCAAAACCTAGAATCTACTTCGAAAGGGGAAAAGTCATAAACCATTCTCCATCTTCAAGATTTCTCTCCAACATTTGAAATCATCATCATCAAATCTCCTCCTCTCCTCTTTGAAAACAAAAACCATGGCTACCCGCAAAGTTACCGGTAAAAGATCCACAAGATCTTCCTCCTCTACAGGACCTTCTTCAACAGCTCTTCCGGAAACTGCTGTATCTCTAGTTTCTCCTGAATTTGCCGAAAGCTTCGCTAAAAACTTCAGTAAGCGGTATGTGGTAAAGAAACATGCCTACTATCGACTCTCTGCTAAGAGAATGCACATTCCTCAGGTAATTAGCCTTCTTGATTTTCAAGGGTTTAACAAATTTATGGAGTGCAATACGAAATACAACGAAGACCTTGTGCGGATCTTCTACACTTGTCTTCATGGTAAGTTTCATAGTTCTGGGTTTCAAAAGAAGGTCGGAGATACAAAGGTTTGTGTCAATAATGTTGTTTGGAAAAAACTGTTTGATACGACTCCCGTGTATGATGCACCTAACATTAAGTTCACTGAGACCAACACGGTTGATGGCTACGAGTTCAAAGAAGCTTTGAACTCAATGCTGAAGAAGCCATATGCAAATGATATTGTGGCGAGTGATTTATTTCCGAAAACTGTCACTGCAAGTAAATTGAAACCTATGGAAAGAATTCTGCAATGAATTGTGGCGCACATTCTGCGGCCTAAGAAAGGAGGATTTTCTCGAGTTGATCAGGCTGAAGTCCATTTGATCTACATCTTGAAGAAAAGGATCAAAATTAGTTGGCCTTATTATATTGCTAGTAGGATGTATGCTCTCAGAGACTCGGGTCGAGCTACCGCTCTTTCATATGGCTCCTTCATTCAAGAGGTTTTGAATAACGCCAACGTCACGATTTCGGGGATTCCATATAAATCTCTCACTTCAGATCAAGAGTTTTGTCAAAAGACTCTTACAATGATGGGTTATATATGGGTTCAGGATGAAAATCGTTACTGATTCGTTGTTAAAGCAACCACCTCTCGGTTGGAAGCATCCAATGGGAGTGATGATCAAAATCAATAGGACGACGAAGAAGAAGAAGACCAAGATGAACAAGGTGATAGGCAACCAATGGAGGTTGAAGACCAAATAAATGTCAGTTGGGTTGACCATTCTCCTACCAAAGATCATGAAAATGACCAAGGTTGGGGCAAATGGAAACACATCGGTTGGACTTCGTTAGGCGATAATTATCGGCCTCAACACTATTCGGAGTATCAAGAATCTCCGCATTGGGGCTATGAGGAGCCTCCAATATTCACAAATCAACCGCAACAAAATTATGACGAACTCCTTGAGATGACGAGGTTTATGCAATTAGAACAACGTGCTTTCATGAATGCTTAGGATGAGCGTCTCTCACAACTTCAGAGTCAATTTGAGACGCATACTGAAAACTTCAACACATTCTCCTCTAATATCAATCAACGGTTCGATGGTCTGGTGGAAACAACTGCAAATCAACACCAAGTTCTTACCACAAGCTTCAATACCTTGAACAAATCGGTTTTGGAGTTTATCGAAAGAGCCGATGCTCAACTACCTCCATCGTATCCGTATCATGGGGGAGGCCATCATTTCAGGGGGAGAAGACCTTGAAGGCTATGGATTCTGCTTATTACATTTCATCATTTTGTTTTCGTTGTTATGCTTTTTGCTTTGTATTAAGGATATCTAATGTGTCTATGTCATGAATCATCAACTTATCTGTCATTCTTATGTGTATTTTCTAGCAAAACTTACTATTTTTGTCTATGTTGATGATATTTATCTCTTTGTTCCTTGTTCATTAACTGCGTTATGTGTGAATGTATGTTAATTTTTATCCTGTTGTACGTGTTTTGATATGAGCATCTATAATTTTTTTATCATTTCTTGACAAGGATTTCTTTCTTTTTGATGTTGTCAAAGGGGGAGAAATGTCAAGCTGTTTAGTAGAACCATAAAGATCAAAAGTGAAGATGTCGCATTTATCGCAAATGAGTAAGTAGGAATGAAGACATCAAGCAAGGGGTAGGATAATGCCGCATATCATACAGACAGGTTCTATGTGTTTTGCCATCATAAAAAAGGGGGAGTATGTGAGGAAAAAGCCTCATATACAAGATATATGTGTTTCGATGATGTCAAAACTTTGTTTCATATAAGAATAGATGTTGGGCGTTATCACCATGTTGCATGAGCATACCTTATTTTTCATGATCTATTTGCTTGCATAAACTATCTTGAGTATTGCATATAGAGTTGCCAAAATATGCGCCATATGAGTTAAACTTCATTGGTCTATCATAGGTATCATCTAAGAGAATCAAAAGTATTAAAATAGGCATTTTCTGAAATTTCAGGTCTTTGAGTCGACCAAAACTCTGCTCTGGTCGACTCACGATATGTGTCTTAATCCTGCAGTTTCTTCGGGTTAGGTATGGTCGACCAACCGGTCGACGCATACTGTTGGCATTTCTATTTGTCAAAGAATTCAGGCTATGCGTTGACGTATGCCTTGTTCCGGTCGATGCATGGATGTGTGTTTTGCGCAATCAGTTTCCTCGGGTTAGCTTAGGTCGACCCTGCACTCTGCATGGGTTGATCGCTCGTTGTTTTATGCATATTTCCTGATTTGTCTATTATTTTTGAAATATGGTTTTATCAGTTATAGCAATTTTTGTCTGATATAAATATTCAATTGCTCTTTTCACTTTACACAATCATTGTGATAGAGAAAAACAAGAAAAGTGAAATAGGTGTTAATTCAATTCTCATCATCTTCATCTTCTTTATAGCATACCACAACAATCACACACAATAATCTTTGTTGTGCATTATGCATTGTTAGAGGTGATAACGTTTGAAGCCGCTGATTGGGTAATTCGGTTCGGGTTAAGGAATTGACAGGTTTTTCTTGAATAAAACCTCTAGGGTTTTGTCCTTCAAGATTCTTTGAATTTAGGGGTTTTTGCACGATTCTTCTCAACACATATTCAGCCGAGTGAAGGTAATCGAGGAGCGGTGGGTTCCATCGATTTAGTAATGGTAAATGGAGGATTGTGAAGGCGAGTTTCGGGTTCGACACTCGAGTGATTGAGATCAGCCGGGATAGGGTTTGAAGACGGAAGGTTGTTCAAACATAGAGCTGTAATCGGAGGTTTATTCACAAGCTGTCGAAGGACTTGATTCGACTCGAATCAATGGGCAAGAGGAGATAGCATCTACAATAACAAGGGTGTTCGTTTGTTTGATTGCTATTCACTTCTTGTATATACAATTCTACAATAGGTTAAATTTATATTATAAGGTCTCAATTCTATTATTAGAGTTGAGGGAAGACGTACCCCGAAGCAAGGACGACGGGGGAACTGCCTGTAATACCCCAAATTTTTCCCTAAGATTAGTCGTTTCATCTTGCATCCCATTTCATTTTGCATTGCGTTTAAACTAACCACTAACGGGTTGTGCAGTTGTGTGATTGTTGCAAGAAAATATCATGTGGCGCGCTCTTTTAGTTTACAGGGTTTCTAGTGCCACTTCATTTTGAAGGAATAAAATAGCACAATTGACAAGAGACCGTGTGTAAGGAGTTGTGAGTATGAAAGGTCGAGAGTTCGAATCCCACCTTCTTCACTTTTTGTTTTGGTTCTTTTATTTTTATTCTAACTTTTCTATTTTCATAAAAGATAACAAAAATAGTTTTTTTTATTATTTAATTATTATTTTCGTATTTTATTTAAATTACTTTTCACCTTTTTTCCATATTACTCATAAAAACATCCAAAAATCATAAAATTAAAAATATTAGAAAAGATTTTATTCTTTTTATAATATTTTTAATGTTTAGTAAATAAATAGGGTTTTAAGTTTGTTTTAATTTGTTTAAATTGTATTTAGTTTTGACTAATTATTTAAGTTGCGCTTTAAAGTGGGCATTAGGTTAGAGTTAACCCTAATTTGTTACTTATATAAACATGAGTTGCATTTGATAAAAGGGGAAGGAGACAAAAAGAGAAAAACGGCGGCCGTTCTCACGACTTATCAGAAGAGGAGAGATTTTTGAAAAAAACCATCATCGTTTATCATCAATAAACTCCATCGTAGAAAAATCACTTCAAACCCATAAAAGGTGAGTAACTCTTGTTTCTAACAGATGTTTTCTTTTGATGTTTTTTTTTGCAGGAAAAGAAGAAGGGATCGTGGCCATGCAAAGAAGAAGAAAAAGCTTCAACAGACAACAATGGCAGCGGCGCCGCATGCAGCAGTAACCATAATCCAACCTAATTTTTGTTTTCCCTTTTGTTGTTTTAGTAGTACATTTATTTTTAATTATAAGTGAAAGTTCTACTTTTAAAAAACAAATTAAATTTTTTTTCTTAAAAGCTTTTCTAAAATAAAAACCTTTTTTTTTTAAAATACAAATTAAAACTTTGTTTTTTTTAGTATAAAACTTTTTTTAAAAAGTTGATAAACATATTTAAAAAAAAATTAAAGTTAAAACTTTCTTCCTCACAAAATAATAATTAAATTTTGTTTTTTCTAAAATATTAAAATTAGAGTTTTGTTAAAATTTAAAACTAAAACAAATTTTTAAGACTTAAACTAAACCTTTTTTAAACTAAGATTAAAATTCTTTTCTTCAAAATTAAAACTAAAATCCTTTTCCAAAACTAATAAAACAATAATAAAAATTCCAAATTGCAGTTTGTCTTTCTTTCAATACTAACTATTCCATTTTTTGCCATATTTCTGTCTAACCCTTCTCACAAATGTTCTCTGTTTTTCTCCTCAGACTATACTTAAATTCTGATTAGTTTATTCAATTTATGTTGGTCCATGGATGTAATTTACGCGAGGCCACGGTCGCGGTTTTATTTTATTTTCTTTTTTTTTGGGGTTGTAATTTACGCGAGTGATCGTCGCGACGCTTTCTTTACTTTCCGCACTTTAATTTCCGCCATATAATAATTTGCCATGTTTTGCATGTTTTACCATTAATTTCCTCTTTCCGAAGGATTAGGTCTAGCCGTTTGATCGCCGAGTCAATAACCATAATTTTGACTATTCCAAAACCCTAATAGCCTAGGCGTCCCGCCGTGGACAAAAACACCATTTACCCTAGTTTTAAGTCAAAGAGTCGTCGTACTCTGTTTAGGGTTTTCCCGCCGTGGAATCCCTAATTTTAACCCTATTTTCAATTCAACATTTCAACGTAGAAATAGGAGTTTCAAAACTCCACGTAAGCGTGTCCTTAAGATATGCTTACTCCCCGTGAAACCTTGACCACAATCAAGAAGTTTCTAACCTCCCTTTCGAGGGGAACTACGATTACTCTGATTCCATTCCCTATCCAGGATACGTAGGCATAAGATGCAAATCTTGCCGAGTAAACTTAGGACTAACCCTTAGGTCTTTTAGGTCACTCTATCCCTTAGCTCAATATATACATCAAACAGATAATAAAATAAAAAAGCATACAATAAACAAAAGGTTCTTGTAGAGTACTACAAAAGTTTAGGGTGCTAGTACCTTCCCTAAGCTTAACCAACCCCTTACCTAGGTCTTTCCCCGCATTATGTTTACGATGCAAAAATAGGCTTTCCCTCTTTTGACCTTTTCCTTTGGATAAATCAAAGAGCGGTTGTGAATCAAGAATTGTGATTCAAACTAATCAATAGTTTGATATCCTATTTCCACCGCACTACTGCCTCAACAAATCGTTGCGTCTTTTGCCTTACATTTTACATTGCTTAATATTTGTGGATTTTAGTGCAAACAATTATATCAATTTAGGACCGATTTGAGTAGTGCTAAACTGATTTTGAATCTAGTACAATCCTTGATTATACGAGGAAACTTGAGCTACTAACTCAAAGCGGAACTCACTTTTTGTGCTTTGTACGCCAAGTGTTTGATAAATTGTTTGAACCAAAAGCCTTGTGTGCTGTCCATTTATTGTTGAATATTTTAAGGCATTGAAACTAGTCATACCACATTGTGAGCTAAATCAAATTGATAGTGTGACTAGCGTAATGATTCTCATTACTCGTTATCGGATTCCATAGGCTTGACACATATCCGGTTTTCTAGTAACTGTTCGTTATAGACGGTATAGTTCCTCGGCCAGCTTCCACAAATTAAACAATTTTTAAAAACCAATTTCATTTGGTAGTGCCGACTCTTTTTAAGCAAGCGATCTATTCAACCCCCCCTTCTAGATCCGCGCCATCCTCTACAAGATTTGTGGAGTCCAATGGATTGAACATTGGATAAACATTCAGTACAAAACTCAATCGCTTCTTCAATAATGCACCATTCAACAATACAACCCTCTGGTCGAATTTGGTTTTTCACATACCCTTTTAATATTTTCATATAACGTTCAATAGGGTAATCCATCTCATATAAGCTGGTCCACACAATTGTGTCTTTTTCACAAGATGAACAACTAGATGTACCATTATGTCATAAAATGAGGGAGGAAAATACATTTCAAGCTCACACAAAGTAATAACTATTTCTTTCTACAATGTTGGTAAGATCACAAGATCGATCACCTTACTACAAACTGACCTGAAGAAAAAACACAATTTAGTTATTGCACTTCTTACTTTTTCTAGCAAAATAGAACGTATACCTATTGGTAGAAAATGTTCCATCATAACATGGAAATCATGTGTTTTTAAACTCTTTAACTTGAGGTTTTTCATAGACACAAGTCTTCTAATACTTGAAGAGTATCCTTTTGGAACTTTAACTTCACTTAGAAACTTACACAATATCTTTTTCTCCAGTATAAGTAGCAGGCGGTATATATGTTCATTTTCCTTTCTTCAAGGGTCCTAATTCATTTCTTATTCCCATCTCTACCAAGTTCTTTCTTGCTTTAAGTCCATCCTTAGACTTTCCTTGTATATTGAGTAACGTACCAATGACACTTTCAAATACATTTTTTCCAATATGCATAACATCAAGAAAATATCTTACATACAATGAATTCTAATATGGCAATTCAAAAAAATTGACCTCTTCTTCCACCCACGTTTGACAAGCGTATGTGCAAAAGGCTTGCCAAACTAAGTACTAACATCTTTCACCTTTTCAAAAATTTGGTCACCTGTCAATGTAGGTGGAACTCTACCTTATTTTGGATTTCCATTGAATGCTTTTCTCCATCCACAGTAGTGATGATTAGAATTTAAGAATCTACGATGACCGGGAAAGACATTCTTCTGACAAAATTCTAATCGCGTCCAATATGTGTTTTCTTCACAAATAGGACATGCACATTGACCTTTAATGCTATACCCTGATAGATTTCCATATGCTGGAAAATCATTAATTGTGCCAAACAACATCGCCCTCAAATTGAAACTTTCTTTCCTATATCCATCATAAACCTCCACACCGCTCTCCCACAAAATCTTTAAGTCTTTGATTAAAGGTGTCAAGTATACGTCTATGTCATTCCCTAGTTGTTTAGACCCAAAAATTAACATAGATAATATCATGTACTTACGCTTCATACATAGCCATGGAGGTAGGTTATAAATCATAATAATCACAGACCATGTGGTATGTGAGATACTTTGAAGACCATGTGGGTTCATTCCATCAGTAGATGATGCCAAGCGGAGGTTTCTTGCTTCTTCTCCAAAATCAGGATAATCATTATCAATTTTCATCCACTGTGGTGAATCTGCCAGATGTCGAAACTTTCCATCTATAATTCTTTCATCTGCATGCCAAGTCAAGTTTTTTGCATCGGTTTCACTATGAAACATGCGTCTAAATCTCATAACTATAGGAAAATATCATAAGACTTTTGTTGGAGACAATTTTTTCTTATATCGAGAGACACTGCATTTAGGGCACTCATTTTTAACGATGCATATTCATTTTGAAACAAAATACAATCATTTGGACAAGCATGTATCTTATCATAGCTCATTCCAATAGAGCACAACATATTTTTGGCCTCATAGGTTCGATTGGGAAGTACATTATCCTCCGGAAGCATATCTTTCATAAGGGCTAATAACTCTGTGAAACTTTTACCCAACCATCCATTGCCCTCGTTTAAGTTGTACAACTTTAATACCACAGACAATCTTATGAGTTTAGTGCAACTTTTATACAACAGTTTCTTTGCATCACTTACCAACCTCTCAAATATTTTAGGACAATCTTGAAGATCTTCTTCAAGTGCTTCTGCAATCTCTTCGACTCTATCATAATCATATGTATCTGTGTCATTTTCGTTTGAAACATAAGTCGTATTATCCCTTGGTTCAACATTCTCGTTACTTATCTCACCATGTAATATCCAACATGTATAACTTCTATCAATTCTATGCCTTTTCAAATGCGATTCCAGCTGAACTGCATCAATCCGACGCCCATAGCAGCAACCTAAGCAAGAACATGTGATTCGACTGGGGTCTTTAGCGTGTTCAATAGCAAATATAACGAATTATGATACCCCATTCTCGTACACTTTTGACAATAGATTGGAATACATCCATTTTTTATCCATGGTTTTACTAAGTAAGCTAAAAAAAACACTAACTATTCACACAACTATAGCAAAAGAACATCTAATTACCTATAGAGAAGTCTGCAACTTCTGGAACCACACAATGTATGATTCTTAGAAATGATCAGAATTTCACTCTTCACAAGTAACCCCTATAGCATGAAAATTCACTAAGTTAGTAACTGATGATGTACCAAATATAACAGGACAAATTTAGTATATAATAGGACAAACAAGATATGTCGGAGAAAAGTTTCAAGAATCAAATTTAGTAAACATCAACACTTCCTTTAATTAAGCAACATGACATCGACACATAAATTCAATCACATTAATTCAAGTAGCATGGTATACTTTGATTCATCACAAATGACACATCAACACTTAATGTTTCAACTCAAGTAAGTCACGAAAAACAACTTCATCACTTAAGTTCAATTAACTTCAAAGTTCTATCCAACAAAGAATCATCAATTCGAGCATAAAACAATCACCAAAATTATAATTTCCATATTTAAACTCAATAGCAACTTCAACCTCAACAATTAACAACTAATCTCATCACTATTCATCATCTTCAACCTCAATAATTAAAAATAAATTTCATTATGATTTTCAATTAACAATTAATTTCATTATGATTTTCAATCAACAATTATATCAAAACAAATTAATCACTAACAATTATCCATCAACAATGTCATTATCATCAATTAATTTCAACAATTCATCACTAACATTCAACATCAACTTACAAAATTAACACCAATATTCTCAAAATAAATTCACCACAAATATCACTATTCATCATCTTCAACCTTACTATAACAAATTCAAAATTAAATTCTCACAACAACCACATCAACACTATCAATGTCTTGCTTAAAAAAGGAAAAGAAGACATACCTTGCTCAAAATGAAGGAGTTTTAAAATGAAAAAGTAGGATTTACGACGGAGAGAATACATTGCGGCGGAGGGAGTTGCAAAGAGACGGAGATACGCCCGACGGAGGGAGTTATGGTGGAGATGGTGGAAACCGAAGAGATGGAGTATCGTAAGGGCGATACGGCGGTGGGAGTAGAAATGAGAGATAGAGAGTATCAAAGTTATTTTCAGAAATTAGGATTCTATAGTATTAACGTGTTTTTGTTTTTATTTTTCAAAAATTAAACACCTAAGGTAGTGCTTTCTTATGTATTCAATTTAGCAGCGATTTTTCATTAAAAGCGCTTTCTTTTCATAGACTTATAGCAGCGCTTTCCAGAAGCGCTTTCTATGGCTGAGTTTAGGTATTACCTTTAGCAGCACTTTCTAAAGGGAGCCTTTAGCATCACTTTCCAAAAGCGCTTTCTAAAGTGTAGCCTACATAAGGCCTTTAGCAGCGCTTTTGAGAAGCGCTTTCTAAACATAGCCTTTAACAGCGCTTTCTAAACATAGCCTTTAACAACGCTTTTTCTATAGTTTTTTAAAAAACTTATTGCAACACTTTGGGGTAAAAGAGCTGTCTATTTAGTGCTGCCAAAAATCAATTTTGGCGTAGTGATAAGATTGAATGGTTGAAAGTCATGGATGAAGAAAAACTATTTTGTTACCTTGTTAGTGTAAGTTTTGTTTCAAGGTGGAAATTTGTGGTATTTTGGATCGAACTTTAGTGTCAACAAGGGTATTTTCATGGTTCGACAGGAGTTGTGCATGCTGGAGTCAAAGTCTGTTCAAACATGTCGTCGAAATATGTTATCTTTGTGCTCAAGTTAGCATGTCTAATTAGGCCTTGCTTGTAAGCTCAACTGTTAAGTTAGCTTGTAGCCTAAGTTAGCTTAGTAGTTTATAAATAGACTAGTTCTCTCAGGTTATTGAGAGAGGTTAATTGTTGGTATTCACTTATAATATTTGAACTCTTATTGAGTAAGTGAATAGTAAAATAGTTTTAACTGATTTTTATTCTTCTTTCTTCTTCTATATCTTTTGTAAAATCTAATAGGGTTTCTTGTGTTTGTTCAAGAAACTCAATCTTTTTCTCATATTTTGGTTTGTTCTTGACGACATCAATTCACAATAATACTGAATTTATTTTTCTTTAAAATCGAAAAGTATTTGGCCATATTACGGATATGCCGAAAGAAGTGAAATCGATTAGGTATAAGTGTGTCTTTGTAAGAAAATGAAATGAGAAAAATGAGACTGTCAAATACAAAGCTCGTCTTGTTGCACAATATTTTTACCAAATTCCAAGAATTTATTATGAGGTAACATATTCTCCTATTATGGATGTCATTAGTTTTTGTTATTTAATTAATTTATTAGTATTTACTAATCTTGATATGTATCCTATGAATGTTACTACTTATTTGTATGGATCAGTTGATATTGATATACACATGAAAATCGCAAAAGGATTTAAAATGTCAGAGACATCAAAACCTAGAAAAATGTATGCAATTAAGCTGCAAAGATCATTGTATATGTTAAAACAATCAGGGCGCATGTGGTATAATAAGTTAAGTGATTATTTGCTTAAGGAAGACTATGAAAATAATTCTATTTGCCCTTGTATTTTTATAATAAAAACAATATTCGATGTTATAATAATTGTTATCTATGTTGATTATTTAAATATCACTGGAATTAATAGAGAAATTAAGAAAGCAAGAGATTACTTAAAGAAAGAATTTGGAATGAAAGATTTGGGAAAAACTAGGTTCTACCTATGTTTACAAATTGAGTAGACTAAAAAAGGTATATTGGTACATCAATTAAATTATACATAAAGGATATTGAAAAAGGTTTAACATGGACAAGGCAAATCCATTGAGTACTCCAATGATGGATAAAACACTTAATGTTGAAAATGATTCATTTAGACCTAAGGAAGGTAATGAAGAAGATCTTAACTCTGAAGTACCATACCTCAGTGCCATTGGTGCACTCATGTACCTTGCTAACTATACAAGACCTAATATAGCGTTTGTAGTAAATTTACTAGCAAGATTCAATCCATGTCCTAAAATAAGACATTGGAAATGAATAAAACATATATTTTGATATCTCTGAGGTACATCTAACATTGGTTTGATTTATTCTAACAATACAAAATCAGTTTTGCTCGGTTATGCAAATGTAGGATATTTGTCAAATTCACATAATGTTAGATCACATACTGAATATATATTTAGATATGGTAATACTGCAATATCATGGAGATCACAAAAGCAAACACTTATAACAACTTCTTCAAATCATACTGAAGTAATTGCCCTTCATGAAGCAAGCAAAGATTGTAGATGGTTACGATCGTTAACTTGACATATCCAAGGAGCGTCTGGTTTACCAATTGAAAATAATCCAACAATTTTGTATGAAGACAATGTTGCATGTGTTACTCAGATGAAATAAGGTTACATCAAAAGTTATAGAACCAAGCATGTCCCTCAAAAGTTCTTCTCATTCACACAAAAACTCGAAAGAAACAAAGGTTGAAATTTAATATATTCGTTCAAGTGATAGTATGATAGATCTCTTCACAAAGACACATCCTACATCAGTTTTTAAGAAGCATGTACAAAATATTAAAATGTCTGACCTTCGAAATCTTTAAAGAAGAACTAAATGTGTTATGTTGAGGGGGAACATCATGTTGTACCCTTTTTTTTCTTATTAAGGTTTTTATCACAATGATTTTTTCTAATAAAGTTTTTAACGAGACAACATATGTTTCCATAAATTTCTCCTCGACGATACTTCAATGGAGTATCGAAATAGATATTTCAAAGAGGGCGTGTTATAATAAACAAGAAAATTATTATTATTAATTAGAAATATCTATTTTAATAAGAATGACCAATTATTATAGATGTATAATTTGTCAAAGTTAAAACAATAATGCCAATTATTATATTAATATAATAGTTGTATTTCTAATAGTATAAATATCCTCTTAGATTAATGTAAAATGACACCAATTTTTTTTAAAGACATAAGTGAGACATTTTACTTTCTTTAATTTTTTTTATTAATTTAACATTATATAATTAGATTAATAACTTATATCATTATATTAATTCACAAGGAAATATTCAAAATTATTTTATATTAGTGTCACCAAACAGTCCAACTACGAGAAGGCATGAGAGTTTCTTCCTTACATAAATCTAGACACTAACTGTTTGGTGTAATGTTATTTCTTTTATTGGTGAACTGCGTGCTGTTGTCGGTGACGATAGCGAGCGGGACCCCGAACCTTGCGAGGATATTTCTTTTGTAGAAGCGGAGTATGTTGTGGGCTGTGATTTTGGCCAGGGCTTCGGCCTCAATCCATTTGGTAAAGTAGTCGACGCCCATGATGAGGTACTTGTTCTGATAGGAACCTAGGGAGAAGGGGTCGAGGATATCCATCCCCCACCAGGCGAATGACCACGGGGAGGAGAGGGATTTGAGGTCGGTCGGTGGGGCGAGGTGCATGTCCCCGTGCCGTTGGCATTTGTCGCATCTCCGTACGTGCTCCCTCGCGTCTGTTTGCATTGAAGGCTAGTAGTATCCTGTTCGTCGTTGGGAAGGCCAGTGTCAGGGAGACCTCTATGATGGTGCCTTCTCCGTTGTCGAGGATGATGCCCGCTCCGCTGCCCGTAGAGTTTGAGGAACCGTCGACAAAGATAGTCCAGCTGTGGCTCCCCGTGGTAGGGTCTGGCGAGGAGGTCATCTCGATGACAAAATCGGCCAGGGCTTGGGCCTTGAGGGCTTTCCTTCCTTCGTAGACGATGTCGAACTCAGATAGTTCTAATGACAATTTCAACATGCGTCCAGCCATGTCTGGTTAGCCAAGGATCTTTCGGACGGGCTGGTCGGTTCGGAGCATGATAGTGTGTGCTAAGAAGTAATGTCGAAGACGTCGGGCAGCGGTGATGAGAGCTAAGTCAACTTTTTCGATCAGCTGGTATCAGACTTCAGGCCCGTGGAAGGCTTTGCTCGTGAAGTATATTGGCTTTTTCTCTTCTTGGGTTTCTCTGATCAGGACGGCGCTGATGGCCTCGTTAGCTACGGCCAGGTAAAGGTATAGGGTTTCTCCCGTTGTGGGTCGTGTCAACACCGGAGGTTCGGAATAACGCGTTTGAGGTGGCGGAGAGCTTGCTCGCATTCCTATGTCCATTCGAACGTGGTCTCCTTTCTGAGCAACTTAAAGAAAGGGAGGGTGTGTTGTGCCAATTTGGCAATGAACCGGGAAAGTGAGGCGAGGACGCCGTTGAGGGATTGTATGGATTTCTTCGAGGTGGGTGTGGTGAGTTCCGAAAATGCGTGGCACTTGTCCGGATTCGCTTCAATCCCACGCTCGGTTAGGTAGTAGCCGAGGAATTTTCCTGCGCGGACACCGAAGGTGCATTTCTCCGGGTTGAATCGCATTCGGCAGTTCCTCGCTGTGTCGAAGACCTTTCTGAGATGGGTCGTGTGGTCGACTTCCGTGTAGGATTTGACAATCATGTCGTCCATGTACACCTCGAGCATGTCGCCGATTTCTACCTGGAATACTTTGTTCATCATCCATTGATACGTGGCGCCGACGTTCTTTAGGCCGAAGGGCATTACGTTGTAGTAATAGTTGCCCGACACCGTCATGAAGGTCGTGCTCTGTTTGTCGTGCTCGGCCATCGGGATCTGGTTGTATCCCGAGTATGCATCTATAAAGGACAAGAGCTTGAAGCCCGCCGAGTTATCGACGAGCTTGTCAATGTTAGGGAGGGGGTAGGCGTCCTTAGGACATGCCCGGTTGAGATCAGTGTAGTCAACACACATGCGCCATTTTCCATTATTCTTTTTGACAAGTACAACATTGGACAGCCAGGTTGAATATCGGGCTTCCGAAATAAAATTTGCCTCTAGGAGGTCTTTTACAGCTTTTTCAGCCGTCGCCGATTTTTCGGGGGACTGTCTATGCCTACGTTGTACTACAGCCTTGGTGGTCGGGTTGATGGACAGTTGGTGGCAAGCGAGTTCGAGGTCGAGTCCAGGCAATTTTTTTGAATTGCCATATTAGAATTCATTATATGTAAGACATTTTCTTGGTGGCAATGAATTCTAATATGGCAATTCAAAAAAATTGACCTCTTCTTCCACCCACGTTTGACAAGCGTATGTGCAAAAGGCTTGCCAAACTAAGTACTAACATCTTTCACCTTTTCAAAAATTTGGTCACCTGTCAATGTAGGTGGAGCTCTACCTTGTTTTGGATTTCCATTGAATGCTTTTCTCCATCCACGGTAATGATGATTAGAATTTAAGAATCTACGACGATCGAGAAAGACATTTTTCTGACAAAATTCTAATCGCGTCTGTTCTGGCCTGGGCCCCGGCCTGGCCACGCGGACCCAGCCCAATAATATTCCACCAAGCCCAGTCCGGCTTGGGCCACAACGTCGGGCACAAGGTCCCCGACGAGCAGGAAAGGTCTCCCCGCGAGAAAGACATACCCCAACTACGTCGGGCAGGAGACTCCCCGTCGGTCAAACACTACCCTTCGAGACAAGACCTGCCTCCCCGCTGGCAGAACCCACACCTTGTCGGGCAGGACAACGTGTCCTTCACACGTTCTCCACGTGCTCCCCTCCGCGGGGACACGTCATCCACCAACTGCCCACCTCCGAAAGAGCAGGTCAACCCACTTTCCGGAGTCCACTGAGCAATTGAACTAGGGCGAAGACCACGTTCCGGTCTTCACAACGCCACGTAAGCCTTAACAGTCATTAGGGTTGGGCCTGGTCATCCAGCCCATCTCAAGTGACCGTTGGCCCAGCGGTGAGGTCTCTCTATAAATAACCTCTTTCACAAGAGGGTCAGGTAGTTCACTTCTTACCCCTTTTCTGTATTTGCTCTCACTCTGCCCAATTCCTTACTTTGGCATCGGAGTGTCTTGCAGGTACACCCCCTCTCCTCCTCTTCAACACCGGTGAGCAGGCAACAGATCAATGACGTGTGGCAAGTCCTTGGTCCCCTTCTGATCAGGTCAGATCAGCGTCCAATATGTGTTTTCTTCACAAATAGGACATGCACATTGACCTTTAATGCTATACCCTGATAGATTTTCGTATGCTGGAAAATCATTAATTGTGCCAAATAACATCGCCCTCAAATTGAAACTTTCTTTCCTATATCCATCGTACACCTCCACACCGCTCTCCTACAAAATCTTCAAGTCTTCGATTAAAGGTGTCAAGTATACGTCTATGCCATTCCCTAGTTTTTTAGGCCCAGAAATTAACATAGCTAACATCATGTACTTACGCTTCATACATAGCCATGGAGGTAGGTTAGAAATCATAATAATCACAATCCATGTGGTATGTGAGATACTTTGAAGACCATGTGGGTTCATTCCATCAGTAGATAATGCCAAGCGAAGGTTTCTTGCTTCTTCTCCAAAATCAGGATAATCATTATCAATTTTCATCCACTGTGGTGAATCTGCCGGATGTCGAAAATTTCCATATATAATTCTTTCATCTGCATGCCAAGTCAAGTTTTTTGCATCGGTTTCACTACGAAACATGCGTCTAAATCTCATAATTATAGGAAAATATCATAAGACTTTTGTTGGAGACAATTTTTTCTTATATCGAGAGACACCGCATTTAGGGCACTCATTTAATGATGCATATTCATTTTGAAACAAAATGCAATCATTTGGACAAACATGTAACTTATCATAGCTCATTCTAATAGAGCACAACATATTTTTGGCCTCATAGGTTCGATTGGGAAGTACATTATCCTTCGGAAGCATATCTTTCATAAGGGCTAATAACTCTGTGAAACTTTTATCCGACCATCCATTGCCCGCCTTTAAGTTGTACAACTTTAATACCGCAGATAATCTTGTAAATTTAGTGCAACTTTTATACAACAGTTTCTCTGCATCACTTACCAGCCTCTCAAATATTTTGGGACAATCTTGAAAATCTTCTTCAAGTGCTTCTGCAATCTCTTCGACTCGATCACAATCATATGTATCTGTGTCATTTTCGTTTGAAACATAGGTCTTATTATCCCCTGGTTCAACATTCTCGTTACTTATCTCACCATGTAATATCCAACATGTATAACTTCTATCAATTCCATGCCTTTTCAAATGTGATTCCAGCTGAACTGCATCAATCCGACGCCCATAATAGCAACCTAAGCAAGGACATGTGATTCGACTGGGGTCTTTAGCGTGTTCAACAGAAAACATAACGAATTATGATACCTCATTCTCGTACTCTTTTGACAATCGATTGGAAGACATCCATTTTTATCCATGGTTTTACTAATTAAGCTAAACAAGAACACTAATTATTCACGCAACTATAGCAAAAGAACATCCAATTACCTGTAGAGAAGTCAGCAACTTCTGGAACCACACAGTGTAAGATTCTTGGAAATGATCAGAATTTCACTCTTCACAAGTAACCCCTATAGCATGCAAATTCACTAAGTTAGTAACTGATGATGTACCAAATATAACAGGCCAAATTTAGTATATAATAGGACAAACAAGATATATCGGAGAAAAGTCTCAAGAATCAAATTTAGTAAACATCAACACTTCCTTTAATTAAGCAACATGGCATCGACATGCAAATTCAATCACATTAATTCAAGTAGCATGGTATACTTTGATTCATCACAAATGACACATCAACACTTAATGTTTCAACTCAAGCAAGTCACAAAAAACAACTTCATCACTTAAGTTCAATTAACTTCAAAGTTCTATCCAACAAAGAATCATCTAAGCATAAAACAATCACCAAAATTATAATTTCCATATTTAAACTCAATAGCAACTTCAACCTCAACAATTAACAATTAATCTCATCATTATTCATCATCTTCAACTTTAATAATTAACAATTAATTTCATTATGATTTTCAATCAACAATTATATCAAAACAAATTAATCACTAACAATTATCCATCAACAATGTCATTATCATCAATTAATTTCAACAATTCATCACTAACATTCAACACCAACTTACAAAATTAACACCAATATTCTCAAAATAAATTCACCACAAATATCACTATGCATCACCTTCAACCTTACTACAACAAATTCAAAATTAAATTCTCACAAGAACCATATCAACACTATCAATGTCTTTCTCAAAAAAGGAAAATAAGACATACCTTGCTCAAAATGAAGGAGTTTTGAAACAAAAAAGTAGTATTTACGGAAGAGGGAATGCATTGCGGTGGAGGGAGTTGGGAAGAGACGGAGATACGGCCGGCGGAGGGAGTTACGGTGGAGATGGTGGAAACCAAAGAGATGGAGTAGTGTGAGGGAGATACGGTGGTGGGAGTAGAAACGAGAGATATAGAGTATCAAAGTTATTTTCAGAAATTAGGGTTCTATAGTATTAACGTGTTTTTGTTTTTATTTTTCAGAAATTAAACACCTAAGGCAGTGCTTTCTTATGTATTCAATTTAGCAGCAATTTTTCATTAAAAGCGCTTTCTTTTCATAGGATTATATCAGTGCTTTCTATGGCTGAGTTTATGTATGACCTTTAGCAGCGCTTTTCAAAAGCGCTTTCTAAAGGGAGTCTTTAGCAAGCGCTTTCCAACAGCGCTTTCTAAAGTGTAGCCTACATAAGGCCTTTAGCAACGCTTTTGAGAAGCGCTTTCTAAAAATAGCCTTTAGCAGTGCTTTTTCTATAATTTTTTTTTTAAACTTATAGCAGCACTTTGGGGTAAAAGAGTTGTCTATTTAGTGCTGCCAAAAATCAGTTTTGGCATAGTGATAAGATTGAATGGTTGAAAGCCATGGATGAAGAAAAACTATTTTGTTACCTTGTTAGTGTAAGGTTTGTTCTAAGGTGGAAATTTGTGGTATTTTAGATCAAACTCTAGTGTCAACACGGGTATTTTCATGGTTCGACAGGAGTTGTGCATGCTGGAGTCAAAGTCTGTTCAAGCATGTCGTCGAAATATGTTATCTTTGTGCTCAAGTTAGCATGTCTAATTAGGCCTTGCTTGTAAGCTCAATTGTTAAGTTAGCTTATAGCCTAAGTTAGCTTAGTAGTTTATAAATAGACTAGTTCTCTCAGGTTATTGAGAGAGGTTAATTGTTGGTATTCACTTATAATCTTTGAACTCTTATTGAGTAAGTGAATAGTAAAACACTTTTAACTAATTCTTATTCTTCTTTCTTCTTCTATATCTTTTGTAAAATCTAACAGGGTTTCTTGTGTTTGTTCAAGAAACTCAATATTTTCTCATGTTTTGGTTTGTTCTTGACGACATCAATTCACAATAATACTGAATTAATTTCTCTTTAAAATCGAAAAGTATTTGGCCATATTACGGATATACCGAAAGATGTGAAATCGATTAGGTATAAGTGAATCTTTGTAAGAAAATGAAATGAGAAAAATGAGACTTTCAAATACAAAGCTCGTCTTGTTGCACAAGATTTTTACCAAATTCTAAGAATTTATTATGAGGTAACCTATTCTCCTATTATGGATGTCATTAGTTTTTGTTATTTAATTAATTTATTAGTATTTAATAATCTTAATATGTATCCTATGAATGTTACTACTTATTTGTATGGATCAGTTGATATTGATATATACATGAAAATCGCAGAAGGATTTAAATGTCAGAGACATCAAAACCTAGAAAAATGTTTGCAATTAAGCTGCAAAGACCATTGTATAGGTTAAAATAATCCGGACTCTAATACCCCAAATTTTGCCCTAAGATTAGTCGTTTCATCTTGCATCCCATTTTATTTTGCATTGCGTTTAAACTAACCACTAACGGGTTGTGCAGTTGGTTGATTGTTGCAAGAAAATATCATGTGGCGCGCTCATTTAGTTTACAGGGTTTTTAGTGCCACTTTATTTTGAATGAATAATATACATCAAGCAGATAATAAAATAAAAAAGCATACAATAAACAAAAGGTTCCTGTAGAGTACTACAGAAGTTTAGGATGCTAGTACCTTCCCTAAGCTTAATCAACCCCTTACCTAGGTCTCTCCCCGCATTGTGTTTACGATACAAAAATAGGTTTTTCCTCTCTTAACCTTTTCCTTCTGATAAATCAAAGAGCAGTTGTGAATCAAGAATTGTAATTCAAACTAAATAATAGTTTGATATCCTATTTCCACCGCAACACGGGCGCATGTGGTATAATAAGTTAAGTGATTATTTGCTTAAGGAAGGCTATGAAAATAATTCTATTTGCCCTTGTGTTTTTATAAGAAAAATAATATTCGATGTTACAATAATTGTTATCTATGTTGATTATTTAAATATTACTGGAACTAATAGAGAAATTAAGAAAGCAAGAGATTACTTAAAGAAAGAATTTGAAATGAAAGATTTGGGAAAAATTAGGTTCTACCTATGTTTACAAATTGAGTATACTAAAAATGGTATATTGGTACATCAATTAAATTATACATAAAGGATATTGAAAAAGGTTTAACATGGACAAGGAAAACCCATTGAGTACTCTAATGATGGATAGAACACTTAATATTGAAAATGATTCATTTAGACCTAAGGAAGGTAATGAAGAAGATCTTAACTCTAAAGTATCATACCTCAGTGTCATTGGTGCACTCATGTATCTTGCTAACTATACAAGACCTAATATAGCGTTTGCAGTAAATTTACTAGCAATATTCAATCCATGTCCTATAATAAGACATTGGAAATGAATAAAGCATATATTTCGATATCTCTGAGGTACATCTAACATTGGTTTGATTTATTCTAACAATACAAAATCAGTTTTGCTCGATTATGCAGATGTAGGATATTTGTCAAATCCACATAAATGTTAAATCATATACTGAATATATATTTAGATATGGTAACACTGCAATATCATGGAGATCACAAAAACAAACACTTATAGCAACTTCTTCAAATCATGCTGAAGTAATTGTCCTTCATGAAGCAAGTAAAGATTGTAGATGGTTACGATCGATAACTTGACATATCAAAGGAGTGTCTGGTTTACCAATTGAAAATAATCCAACAATTTTGTATGAAGACAATGTTGCATGTGTTACTCAGATGAAATAAGATTACATCAAAACTTATAGAACCAAGCATATCCATCAAAAGTTCTTCTCATTCACACAAGAACTCAAAAGAAACAAAGGTTGATATTCAATATATTCGTTCAAGTGATAATATGACAGATCTCTTCAAAAAGACACATCCTACATCAGTTTTCAAGAAGCATGTACAAAATATTAAAATGCCTCACCTTCGAGATCTTTAAAGAAGAATTAAACGTGTTATGTTGAGGGGGAACATCATGTTGTACCCTTTTTTTCCTTATTAAGATTTTTACCGCAATGAATTTTTTCTAATAAAGTTTTTAACGAGACAACATATGTTTCCATAAATTTCTCCTCGACGATACTTCAATAGAGTATCGAAATAGATATTTCAAAGGGGGTGTGTTATAATAAACAAAAATAATATTATTATTAATTAGAAATATCTGTTTTAATAAGAATGACCAATTATTATAAATGTATAATTTGTCAAAGTTAAAACAATAATGCCAATTATTATATTAGTATAATAGTTGTATTTCTAATAGTATAAATATTTTACGTAAAATATGACACTAATTTTTTTTAATGATGTACTTTCTTTAATTTTTTTATTAATTTAATATTATATAACTAAATTAATAACTTATATCATTATATTAATTCACAAGAAAATATTCAAAATTGTTTTATATTAGTGTCACCAAACAGTCCAACAACGGAGAAGGCATGAGAGTTTCTTCCTTACATAAATCTAGACACTAACTGTTTGGTGTAATGTTATTATCACCCAAAATGAAAATGGATGGAATGCATTGACCAATAGGTAATAGTTCAAAAAATAAAGTAGCACTTGTCAACGTGAATCATAACGTGTCCATTGGACGAACGCATGAATAGATGAAGCACGACATCAAGAGGGACATTATTGTCATTCGACAGAATCCCAGTCAACAATAACATGTATCCCTCAACTGCACACAACCGCTTGCAATAGCCTATGAAAATTGTCTTCCTATACACAAAACAAACTCTTGAATCTTTCAATCTATTATAATATTATTTTATAGAATATTTTTTTATTTATTTTTTTGAACAGTGTGCCACTGAGTTTTCAAAAGTCATTCTTTTTTTTCTGTACACATCTTTTTGTTTGGATCCCTTTGATGCGTTTCAGTTTCAACATGGAACGATGGAATTCTCGCTTTGTGTAGCTTTCAAGTCTTAAATTCCTATTTTTGTCCTGTATGTGATCAAAAACCTTTCTTATGAACTTGCCTATTTTGGATTTTTTTTTTTTGTTTTTGTTTTTTTCTTTTGCATGTGTTGAATGAATTCTATGTGCTTGGTTGATGCATTTAGCAATAGTTCACTTCATGCATGCTTGGTTATGCATATGCTTTTCATTCTTGATTTTAATTCCAATGATACCCTTTTCTTTTTCTTGGTAATAGAGTTAAGCCCTGAATAATCTGTTCAAATTCAGATATACTTTTGCAAAATCATCCTTTTTTCATTCTCACGTTTCACTCTCTTAATCTTTGTTAAAAGTCACCTTAGTTCTTTTATTGGATTTTTGTTTCAAGAGTGTGATTTTATTTGGTTGTTGAAGTTATTTTGATATAAAATTTCTGTTTGATTTTTGAAATTAGTCAGTTAAAATAATTTTAGGTGTTTTTTAACGGGTGGTTTTGAAAAAATAATTTAAAGTTCGAATTTAAATTTATATGATTTTTAATTTTTTAATAAATTTATAGTTTTAATTTGAATTGATTTGAATTTAAATACTTTTATATTAAAATAGTTTTAAAAAAGTTTAAAATAATTTTTTATTATAGAAAAGTTTTAAAAAAGTATAATGGTTATGTTCACTTAATAAATGGTTCTCTTAATATTTATAATTTTGTCAAAATTATCTTTAGTAATTATTACTCCTCCCGTCTCATAAAAAATATCTTATTTTTTATTTTTTTATGTTTCAAAATAAATATATTTTTAAAATATTAATATAATATTTATTATTTTTTTCTCACTATTATATCTCTATTTATATTTTTTTATGTTTCAAAATAAATATATTTTAAAAATATTAATATAAAATATATTATTTTTTTTCACTATTATATCTATTTATTTCATCATTCGTCAAATATTTTATTTGATCAATGTGCCATTTTTAGAGATGTGTTAATTTTAGTTAAAAAAACTAATGTCATTTATTAGAATATCCTTAATAAATATAGTTAATAAAGTAGGTGAATAAAGTGAAAGTTAATAAATAAAGGTATAAAAGTGACAAAATAATAATAAATGTTATGTTAATAATGTAAATGAACAATTATTTTGAGATAAAAAAATTTATAAATGAAACACTTTTTATAAAATGGAGGAGTAATTTTTATGTTTTTTAACTATTCAATTATAAATAAAAATATTTTAATAAAATATACTATTTTTTTTTATTAAAATCAACCTATCTAATAATTTTTTAAAAATCGTGCATAATTCAAACAAAATAATTATTATGAGAATGATGAAATATAAAAGAGAAAAAAAATTAAAATAATGAATATTATTTAAAAAATAAAAATAATTATTAGATTTTATAAAAAGAAAAAAAATGATGTGAAACCATAAATATTTTTAAATCATACTAAAATTTTAAATTAATTATACAATATAATAGAATAATATGATAGTGTAAAATATTTTTATATTAGAATTCTTAACAATTAAACCTTTTTATGAAAAATCGAAGCATAACAATTAAAAAAGAGTAGTTATTAATATGACACAAAAGTTAAAATGAATGAAATGCATTCTACGTCAGAGAATGAAGAACGCTTGTCAATGTGAATCATAACGTGTCCATTGGACGAACGCATGAAATGACTAGGGACATTATTGTCATTTGACGAATTTAAGAATCCCACCAAACCAAACCGGTCACAGTCAACACTAACATGCAACCTTCAACTGCACACAACCGCTTGCAATAGCCTATGAAAATTGTCTTCATATCAACAAAACAAACTTTTGAATCTTTCAATCTATCTATAATATTATTATACTACATTTTATTCCAAAGCTATTATACGGTATGGATATTTTATTTTATCTTCCTTTTTGTGTACACATCTTTGTTTGGAGTTGGACCCCCTTTGATGCGTTTCAATTTCAACTTGGAATGATCTCTTGATTGGATTCTTGCTTTGCGTAGCTTTCAAGTTTTAAATTCCTATTTTTCTACTGTATGTGATCCAAAACCCTTCTCATGAACTTGCCTATTTTGGATTTTTTTGGTTTTCTTTTTGTTTTTTTCTTTTGCGTGTTGAATTCTGCGTGCTTAATGTTTTGTGATTCTCGGTACTGAAAAAGGTTTGAGAGTAATAGTTTTTTTGGGTTCAGTTTTTCTGCTACTGTTTTTCATTGGTTATGCATGCAATGTGTTTGTTTTTTCTTCTCAATTGATGTTTTTGAATGTAAGATTCTAAATTGTGTTTGTGGTTACTGTTGTGCTGTCATCTTTCGTATTGCATGACCCCCATTTGTAGTTGCTATGCCATTGCAGAGATTTCTAAACCTAGCAATTGTAATTTGGAACGATTTGAATGATGCGGATCACTATCACTTTCTATTTTGAGTGTTTTATGCTATAAATATGTGATATGATTTGATTTTAGGTGACATTTCGAGTGTTTTATGCTATAAATATGCTATAAATGATAAATCTCTGTGATTTCACTTGTTTCCTAATTGAATGACCAATTTGGGATCAAGAAGTTCAGTTTCGGGGAATAACCTAATTAAAAGCTACAATGATAGTTGATGCATTTAGCTCTAATGTTGGTACACTTCATGCATGCTTGGTTATGCATATGCTTTTCATTCTTGATTTTGATTCTGATGATACCTTTTCTTGTTCTTGGTAATAGAGTTAAAGCCCTGCACAGTCTGTTGAAATTCAGATATACCCTTGCAAAATCAGTGCACACTGTTGATTTGTTTGAACAATAGCCATCTGTTCAAATTCTGCCACGATATAGCACCTCTATAACTGCTATTTAACAATACTGCTTACTCTGCCACATAAAAAAAGCTCATTCTTCAAGAAAGATTGCTAGCTAAAATCTTCAATTGATACATGATAGGTTTGCTTTTGTTTTCATCTGAAGTGCGTTGATGGATGCTGTCGTTGACGAAGAAGTTGCATTCACTAAATCCCTAGGAAGAGGGCCTATATTTTATTATGGCATAGGACACATGCTCAATGACATAACTGCTGCTTGTTGGTTCACCTATCTGTTATTGTTCTTGACAGATATTGGATTTTCACCAAGGTGCAATTTATGCTCAACTTTTTTCTATTTAAGATTTTGCACTTGTTCTAGACTAGTGTAGTTAACTTTTGTGCAATTGCATGTTAATTGAGGTAATGGAATACTGAAATGGAGAATTCGAGAAAACGTTTACTGTTGTTTGTGGCTTCCACATAGAGTTATCTTTACATTTCTTTCTTCATTTTCACCATTTCACAGGAATGCAGCTATTGTGATGCTTTCAGGTCAAGTGGCTGATGCATTTGCCACTGTATTTGTTGGTGAACTGGTATATAAACAAAAATTTTCTTTTCACACCCGGGAAATACTTATATTCTTCCGTCACTAAGAACATTTGCGTGTTCCTAATATAATCATCTTTTATAACGTAGGTAACAGATATTTGTTTTGGAGTTTAAGCTGAGTTTATCTAATGTTTTCTAGCTACATGATATCATCTTATAAAACCTCAATTATTGCATAAAATTCTGGCTCAAATATAGTTATAAAACCATAACTATTGTGTAAAATTTAACTATAAATAGTTATGTTCACTTAAATTCTTCAATTGCATCATCCAAACACTCTTATTTTAATTTTTGTGAGTTTCAACATTTAGTTTGGATGTACACGAACTGAACGTCATTTGATTGAGCTAATGCTAATCTAGCTTTCACTTTCTTATGATTTTAAGAAACTTTAATAGTTTGTCACTCTGTCTAGTTTTGGTGCTGCTCTATTTTTCCGTATCTGATTTTTTTTGCTATTCAGATCTTATTTTGATAGAAATGCTTACTTCTGTTATCTTGCTTGATAGATAG
Organism: Lathyrus sativus; assembly: GCA_963859935.3. Lineage (NCBI taxonomy): Eukaryota > Viridiplantae > Streptophyta > Magnoliopsida > Fabales > Fabaceae > Lathyrus > Lathyrus sativus. Next base: position 214,451,514 of record OZ012735.1, on the reverse strand, counting down.
ACAGATTTGGACGTTTCAAGATATGGCACGGTGCTGGATCTTTATTGGTGGCTATTTCATTTTCTTCAGTTTTTGGTCGTTGTCTACCATGCACAATTCTTACTTCTGATTCAAATGCTTTTGAAACCGTGAGTTACAGCATGTTTGCAGCAATTTTCAACTTGGGATGGGCTGCTACTCAGGTCTCACACATGTAATAACTTTTGTCAAATTTATCTTTTTCTTTTGACTCCCTCCGTCCCTCAATTTTATCTTTTTCTTTTGTACTTCCTTCGTCCCACAATGAGTGATCCAGTTGACTTTTCACGCAGATTAAGAAAAAAGAATAAATAAGGGAGAGAGAATGATATTTTTACCAAACTACCCTTATCATTTATTGGGAATGATGATAGTAACATTAATTAGAGAGTAAAATTGGAAAATTTGCATTGAAAATTGAAATGGGTCATTCATTTTAGGACACACTTTTATTCTAAATGGGTCACTCATTGTGGGACGGAGGGAGTAAATGTTAGGAATTGCTGATTTGAAAAAGTTCTGTTTTCATTTTTAATTTCGAAATTGGTCCCTTAGTGTTAGGAATTACTCTGCTGACTGTTCTTAATAATTTGTACACAAAACAAATAAGGGATCACTTTTCAATTTGAAGTCATGTTCATTTGTGTTTTCTTTGAATTGTTTCATGAAGGTCCATGGTGAGTTGCATCACACTGAACGCAACAAGCAGAGTTGCATTGGCTAGCTGTCGCAATGCTTTTACCATGGTAAGCTTCTAGATAAAGTTTCTTATAGTTATAAGAGAAATAGGTGGGATGTTCATATTTATTATTACTAAATGCATATAATTATATCTTTATAGGTTGCCAACCTGAGTCTATATGCAATTGCTTTGATAGTATTCACTGTCGTTAACGGAAAAACATATGCCAATGTTGAGAATCAGGTATGTTTCCGATGTATTTTTTTTTTATCTATCAATGGACATACGTTGTTGAGTATACTCACTTTGTTCTAATTTCGAATGAACAGTACCGTTGGATTGCATATGTCTCGATTTTTATAGGATGTTGCTTTGTGGGCATATTTCATCTTGCGACGAAAGAGCCCAGGTGTGCTTCGAGGTCCATTATAATATTCCTATAAAAACTGTCCTATAGAATAGGTTGCTTCAGCCCTTTCAGTTATTGTTGTGAGAAAATGAATTTTATGTTTTCTTCTCAGTTTGCAAATGGACATATACGGAAAGACTCGTGGAAGGATTTCATGGGCTTACTGGTTCAAGAGAGTTTTATATTACCAAGTTGCTATTATTTATGTCCTCACGAGATTAGTTCTCAACGTTTCTCAGGTTAGGATATTTTCCTCTTTTTATTTTGTGTTCATTATCTTGGAAGATGAGAGGCTTAATATGTTTCACAAATTGAATTGAATAGTGTTTGATGAAGACGCCTTTAGGAACATAATTTTAAGGAAACTGAAACTTCATGGCTGCATTGAATTTGGAACGAAAGACAGCAGTTAGATTAACAACTTAGTTAAGTACTTATGGCATAAGCGATTTCTATAATAATAAAATGAAGTAAACAATTTTTATTCAAGTTATAAGCTATTTTCGATTTTCGTAAACTATCCTAGAGAGTTTATAGAATTATAAGCTATTTTCAATTTTCATAAACTATCCTAGAGATTTTATAGAAATAAGTTGAAAACCGTTCATGGACATATTATAAGTTGTTTCCATAAGCTTTGCCAAATGGGTTATTTTTCAGGCCTACCTTGCTTTCTATGTGATCAATGACCTACAAATGGCACAATCAGCCAAAGCTTTGGTACACAACAAATATTCTCCATTTTAAATTCGTTTCATTTTTTATATGATTATACTGTCTGAAGTTTGAACTAAGATGAAGCTGTTAACACTATTTGATGATGACTGAATAGGTTCCTGCTATCATATACATCAGCAGTTTCATTGTATCTATCGCATTACAGGTTCGCTTCTTAAATATCTATCCTTAATTGATAGATATATATATATTTTTCTTTAATATATTTTTATTTTGTCAATCTCCACAATTAAATTTGTTTACTCTTCTGTAGGAGATTGCATGGACAGGCAAACTTCTCAAGACTTACTTTTCTGCTGGATGCATTCTTTGGATTTTGTGTGGCACAGTGATCATGCTTTTAACTAAGCATACGAGTTATGCCATGTACATAATTTCAGTATTTATTGGCATAGCAAATGCCCTCATGATGGTATAATCTGATTTTTACTTGATTAGATGTCTATAAAGAAAAAGAATCTTCTATCTTTTATTTCGGTTGTTTTGAAGATCATTTCTCTTGTCAATAATAGGTAACTGGTGTAAGCATGCAAAATTTTCTAATCGGAGAGAATCTTAATGGCTGTGCTTTTGTTATTGGTTCATTGAGCTTTCTGGACAAAATGTCTTGTGGGATTGCTTTATATATTCTTCAGTCTTATCAAAGTAAGTTTCTTAAATTCCTTTTATAAATTATATCATGTTTTTAATTATTTTATTGTACACACATAGTACGCCAATTGATTACTCTACCAGCGCAAAGCTAGTCATTTGTCCGTTTTGTGTGATAGTTGCTAGTTTATACAAGGTTTCATATGCATGGTAGTCAGAATCGCGATCTTGCTCGTAGGATCGTAAGATTCTACGTTTATGTTAAGCCCGACGATTCTTTGGACTAGCCCGGTTTTGTCCTATGAGATGATTTAAAACCGGGGCGGGGGCTCTGGCCCAACTTATTACACTTATAAATTTTCAAATTATGAATGCAGATGTCTCTCCACAGTTCTTGGTAATTCATCAGTACCCACCTTCAATCACAAGGTTGGGCTTGGGTCTTGTTCCTTCTGTGTGTGCATTACTTGGTGTGATAGTAACTTGCACAATGGACTTCCACCATCCTTCCAACTCTTTGACAGCACCACTATTGACATAGTTGTGTAGATGATGAAGATAATTACTATCTCTTCTCCAACGTAGATGGTGTGGGTAACACTTGAAAATTTTCATCTGTTTTAACTCATCCAAAGTTTAACCTTTCTAGCAAAGTTGTGTATATTTATTGAATCTTCGTTAATTTTTATTATTCTAACATGTAGTGAAATGTATATCAATGTAACAGAATATTTGATTGAAATGAAAGATATATAACGATGCTAAATTGTTTGTCAGATTAGGTTTTAATCTAAGTTCTGCATCACTAATCACTATTTCTTTCTACAGTTTTGCATTTTTCTTTAAAATTAATATTTTGAAGCAACAATACTTACAAGTTGAAGTTTTCAGAGATTGAGCATATTTTTATGACCTACTTGAGCCTATCTATTAGTATAAATTTTGTTATCAAAATAGCTAATGATATTTTTTACCAACTTTTTTTCAATTTATTTTTTATAACTTTTGGAGTAAAATTATAATATGTATAAAAATAATTTAAATTTATTTTATTTTTCATTATAAAATATTCTAGGCAAACTCGTAAAGGTTTATTTTGATAATAGAGATATAAGATAGTTAGTTAGTAGTTTGGTAAAGTTAGTTCATATATGTAACAAACTCTATGCTTTGGATTACTCACTATATAAAGTGAGATGTAACTAATTCAATGTTAAGATGAAATTAGTGAAACTCAATTCCATTATGGTATTAATTGCTTAGATTAAGCACAATTAACATCTTATTCCTAAAGCTTCAGTAACAATGTTGTTCTTTAATTTCAAAGAAGACTCAATATTCATCATCATACCAAGTTCTCAATTTCATCTTCTCTATGGCCGAACTTGACGGCTCTAGTCAAAATTCACAAGAATTTCCTTTAAATTTTCAAAACTTCATCACTTCTTCCTCTCCTTCAAATTCTCAAAACTTCATCACTTCTTTCTCTCGCTTGAGCTCATTAAACAACGTGCATTGGGCACAAATTGTCAATAAAGTTACACAATATTAACTTTTTTCGTCGGAATCAAAAGGTGGAAGGAGTAATTCTCACCAGCAAAATGCATAAATTTGTTGTTAATCTACGAATCCCATTGAAGTTCAAACCAAATTAGAACATCAAGCTGAAATCAAACTTTGCTCTTCTAGTTGCTCTCAACAGTATCTAAAGTTGTTCTTCCTCGATTGTTTGCATGCAAACACGCATATGAAGAATGGGACAAAGTCCACAAACACTTCAATACCATGATGAAATCCAAGGTTTGTCAACTTGGTTAAGAACTCAAAACCACCAAGAAATCATCAAAGGTTTGTCAACTTGGTTAAGAACTCAAAACCACCAAGAAATCTAATCTATCATGTGTTTCGAATCAAAGCCATGCAAATTCCTTTCTTTTGTTAATGACCTAGTTACAGAAGTAACTCAGATTGATGTGATCTTAGAGGGCTTTCTTGAGGAATATATCCCTTTTGTGATACAAATCTATGATGTAGAAGCTCTATTATATGTTCAAGAACCTTAAGTAGACAAATTTAAACAAGAATTGTCGTTGTCCACTATTTCTGCAAATCTTGCACATTCAATTCGAAGCAAAATAATTATGATAACCGTGGTGGTTACTCAAACGTTAGAGGTCGAGGGCATAATAATCTTTCCTATAGCCGTGGTCGTGGAGGAATTGCTTGCACAGATAACAACAGACCTACATGTTAACTGTGGAAAACATGGACATAATGTCCTTCATTGTTCGCATCAATATGATGAATGATCTGTCTCTGCTTCCTCCAACCATCAAGGCTCACTCTACATGTTATTGACTTGTTTCAGCAACTTGTTAATGCATTTGTAGAAACTCGCGATCCTTTTGGCTTGACTTAAGAGTTGCACGCACCTTCGAAACTTGATTCCCAATATTGGTTTGCTAATTCGGTTGGATCACATCATCTAACTTCAAATAATGCACACCTGCACACAAGTCAATTATATGTTGATTCAAATAAAGTTTGTGTTGAGAATGGACACAATTTAGACATACATTCCATTGGCTCATCTTAGTTTAACTCCACAATTTTTATACAATTCGTGGCAACTACTCTCGTGGTCGTGGTTTTTGTGGTGGAAGTTTCAGAGGCCCCGATGGTTGTGATAGCAACAGGAGCTTTGTTCAATGTTAAAATTTTTACAAACCTGGACATGATGCTAATTATTTCTGTTATCGTCTTTCACCAGATCCTTATGGTAGCTATGGTTCTCCTCAATCAAATGTGAGGATACAAACTGCTATAGAGCATCAAGTACCTTGCAAATTGGTTCTAAGAGACCCGTGAGTTCAGCATTACACTCTTAGTTCACAGTACTCAGGCCTCAAGCCTATGTAGTAGGCACTGACACATCTTCCTTCTACAACCAAGCCCACTACCCTAATTAGGTGCAATGCACAATGTTACCCCTGATGCTTCTAACTTCATGGACTCGATCTCTTTCTCTGGATCTGACAATGTCCACATCGGAAATGGTCAAGGTTTGTCCATTACTTATCTTGGCTTAATGGCATTTCCTTCAAACTTATATCCTAACACAACTCTTAAACTAAACAAACTTCTTTTGTCCCATCTATTACTAAAACTCAGTTTAGTGTGAAATAATTTGCTAGGGACAACTCTGTTTACTTTGAGTTCTATGCAAATTCCTGCTATGTCAAATGTCAAGCTACCTCTAGGGTGCTTCTTAGTGGATTTATTGGGAGTGATGGAATATATAAATTTGAATGCAAGCCCCGATCTTCATCTCCTCAAGTCTTAAGTGTCATTTGTTAGTACACAAAGTGATGAAAACAAAAGAAATAAGAAAATATTTATTGTTTTACAATGACGGCTATAAAAGTTGTAAGAAAGATGATGGATGAAATAAATGACAGTTACCACTAATCTATTTATTCACAAATATTAAGACCACATAGACAACACACTAAAATACTAAATTACCCTTCAATACCATCCCTTAATTTAGAATTTTCTAATCAAAACTAACAACACCAATTTCATCCCTTAAGTGGAGAAATTGATCCGTCTTGATTACCTTTGTCTGAACATCTGCCAGCTGCTTCTGGGTGTTACAGTGAACAACTTCTAACACTCCATTATGGACTTGACTTCTTAGAAAATGATATTTTGTCTCAATATGTTTGCTTCTTTCGTGCAGAATTGAGTTCTTGGCAAGATTGATTGCAGACTTGTTATCAATCAGCTTCAGAGGCTTGTTTACTTTAATCTTCAGATCCTGTAGCAAATTTAGAAGCCATACAGCTTGACATGCAGCTACAATACCTGTGATGTACTCAGCTTCACACATTGACAGTGCAACAACAAGTTGCTTCTTGAAACACCAAGAAATAGGACCTCTTAGAAACTTAAACAAGTATCCAGAAGTATTTCTCATGTCAACTCTATTTCCACACCAATCAGAGTCCGAGTAACTCATCACCTCTGAATTAGTCTTTCTTCCAAAAGAGAATAGCACTTCATATTTCATAGTTCCCTTGATATACGTCAGAATCCTGACAGCAAAAGAGAATAGCACTTCATACTTCATAGTTCCCTTGATATACGTCAGAATCCTGACAGCAAAAGAGAATAGCACTTCATACTTCATAGTTCCCTTGATATACCTCAGAATAGCACCTATGAACTTTATGAACTCTTTTGGATATACCTCAGAATCCTGACATAGTTCCCTCTAAGTCATGCGTAGGATAATTCCTTTCATGAACCCTCAATTGTCTGGAAGCATAAGCAACAACCTGACCATTCTGCATCAATAGCCTCTAAGACCCATCTTTGACGCATCACAATACACTATAAAAGACTCACTCGGATTTGGCAAAATCAACACTAGAGCAGTCGTCAACTTCTTCTTGAGTTCTACAAAACTCTTCTCGCAAGCCACATCCCACACGTAAGCTTGCCCCTTTCGAGTCAACTGAGTCAATGGAAGTGCCAACTTAGAAAAGCCTTCTATAAACCTGCAATAATAACCAGCCAATCCAAGGAAACTTTGAATCTCAATAGCAGACTTTGGAGTCTCCCACTGCAACACATCATCAACTTTCGACGGATCAACAACAATTCCTCCCCTAGAAATCACATGGCCAAGGAAAATCACTTCCTTCAACCAAAAATCACACTTGGACAACTTGGCATAAAGCTTCTTGTCCTTCAAAACCTGCAATACCACTCCTAGATGTTGCGCATGCTCTTCCTCGGACTTAGAATATATCAAGATATCGTCAATGAACACTACCACACACTGATCCAAATAAGAATGAAAAATCCTATTCATATACTCCATGACTACACCAGGTGCATTAGATACACCAAACGGCATCACAGTATATTCATAGTGTCCATATCTCGTCCTGAAAGCTGTCTTCGGAATATCATCAGGCTTAACGCGAATCAGATGATAACCAGGCCTCAAATCAATCTTGCTAAGCGCACAAGCACCCACCAATTGATCCATCAAATCATCAATCCTCGGAAGTGGATACTTATTCTTGATTATTACTTTATTCAACTGCCGATAATCAACACAAAACCTAATGCTACCATCTTTCTGCTTCACTAACAACACAGGAGCACCCCACGGAGAAACACTCGGTCGAATAAACTTCTTCTCAAGCAAATCTTCCAACTGTTTCTTCAATTCCCCTAACTCAGATGCAGACATCAGATAAGGAGCCATCAACACAAGACTAGTTCCCTCTATCACATCAATAGTAAACTCTACCTCACACTCAGGAGGCAAGTCACTCACGTCGCATGGAAACACCTCTGGAAATTCCCGAACAACTGGTAGCTCCATTCTCACTGCTTCATAATCAACTTGAAGTGATGCAAACAATGCAAACATCTGAGTCTCATCTCCTAAGAGTTCCTCTACTTTCTTGGCAGATACAAACATCAGCTCTCGACTATCACCAAACTTTGGGAACCTCACAGTCTTGCTGTAGCAATCGATATGAACATAGTTGTACTCCAACCAGTTCATTCCAAGAATAACATCAATCTGATGCAAAGGTAGACAGACCAAGTCAATCACAAAATTCTTATCATAAATGGTCAAAGGGTAGCTCAAACAGACTAACGTAGTAGTCATATAACCATTAGTCGGGGTATCTATAACCATACTCCCAATCATAGAAGATAATTTCAAATTCAACCTCTTAGCACATTCAAGCGAAATAAACGAATGAGTAGAACCAGTATCAACTATAGCAATAAATTCAACATCATTAATAAAATAAGTACCTCTGATCAAGTTATCTGTCTTGGATTCTTCTGCACTGCTCAAAGCAAACACTCTGCCATTTGTCTGAGCAGCAGTAGCAGTCTTTTTTGGTTGCTGACACTGGGTACTGATATGACCCTTCTCTCCACAGTTGAAGCAAGTTGGAGCTTCGTATTTACATTCATTAGCTCTATGACCTCTCTTGCCACAACGTGACATCTTAGCGTCCTACAAGCTTCAGCACGACGACCTTGCTCGCCACACTTATAACACTTACCTGGAGCATTAGCCGCTCCCCCACTTGAATTTTTCTCATCTGAAGCCTTTTGCTTCCCCTTATCACCAGAAGTCACATACAACTTCCCTTTATACTGACCTTTCTCTTTCTTCTCACTCAGCTGTTTGTAGTGAGTAGATCGAGCTCGGCTATCCTCATCATAAATTCTGCTCTTGTCCACCAGTTCCGAAAACCGACGAATCTGCTGGTACCCAATTCCTTGCTTAATCTCTGGTCTCAATCCATTCTCAAACTTGAGACACTTCGATATCTCTGCGTCAGCACGATTGTAATACGGACAAAACTTTACCAAAGACTCAAACTTTGCCGTATACTCAGCCACAGTCATATTCCCTTGTTTCAACTCAAGAAATTCCACCTCTTTCTTGCCCGAACATCTTCAAGAAAATACTTCCTCAAGAATTCTTCCTTGAACACAGCCCAAGTTATTGCAATGCCAGCATCTCCCAATATATGATGAGTGTTATCCCACCAGTCCTCAGCCTCCTCTGCTAGCATATGCGTACCAAACTGCACCTACTGAGCATCAGTGCACGCCATAACTCAGAAAATCTTCTCAATCACTTTCAGCCACTTCTGCGCACCATCAGAATCATGAGTGCCCACAAAAGTCGGCGGATTGTTCCTCTGGAACTTTCCCAAAGCACGAAACTCATCTGGAGGTCCACCATTCTGAGTCATCACTTGGGCAAGTGATTCCAGCGCATCAACAATAACACGATCATTCCTTCCAGCCATCTGCAATCACCAACAGGGTTAGAAGAAAACAACTCATCCAATAGTGTTCCCACAATATTGATTGACAGGGGACTAACAACATAACAACTTGGTCGGACGGACCGACCTGCTCTAATACCACTAATGCAACACCCTTTTCTACCCCATAAATATTATGGCAAAATAACACAAATATCAGAGTAATTATTAAATTTCAACAAAAAGTCACCCAAAAGGGCGTACATTTCTCAAATCAACAAAATAGGTCAAGGCTCCGTAAGCAACGGGTTTTTTCCAAAATACATCAAATTGCACAAAGCAGCGGAACTCAAAAGGCATAAATCAAGGTTTTCCTCATACAGGAAGATAATCAAAATAAACTCAAATAAAACATAGTTTAACTCAAAAGACCCCAACCCGATGTTACATATCAGAGCAAGACCCTCTAAGTTAACCAAAAGGCTAACAACTCAAAGACTTCAAAAATATCCTCGACGGCGTCTACGGCTAAACCTGGTCATCTGCACGTTACCCACGTGGAGGTAACATTCAAACAGGCAGGGTAAGTAAAATGATTCGTAATAATCAATGTATAAAAATCAACATATAAAACGACGTCATATTCATATTCATATTCTGACGCAAATGGTAATCTTGATTGCTTTCCTTCCATGCACACTTTGCATGACTTTTCAGGCTTCTTAATTATAGGAATTCCATGTACTAGCTTCTTCGAATTCAAATGCCCTAAGCTTCTGAAATTCAGATGACCAAATCTTCTGTGCCACAACTCACTTTCCTTCACAACACTTGTTGCACTAAGGCATTCAGAGTCTGTAGTTCTGACATTCACCTTGAATATTCTATTCCTTCTTTGTTTTGACTCCATAATTAGCTTCTGATTACAGTCATACAACTTCAAAATATTGTCCTTCATGGTAACTGAAAAACCTTTTTCAATTTGTTGCCCTACACTCATCAGATTATTTTTCATGCCAGGTACATGCCACACATTCTGGATCAATGTTGTTTTCCCATTATTCATAACGACTCTAAAATTTCTCATACCTTCAGCGTTGAGGTATTTATCATCAGCACATTTGATCTTTGTCCTATTTCAATATTCAAAATCAACCGGCCATTTTATATTTCCAGTAAGATGATTTGAGCAACCACTGTCCATATACCACCAGTCTATCAAATTCATATCATCAGATTCAAAAGCCACCAGTAGCACAAATTCATCATCAGAATCTCATCTGGCTATGTTTTCTTCTTCTGACTTCCTTTCCTTGTTTGAATAACAATCAGCAGCCAAGTGGCCAAACTTCTTACAGCATTAGAATTGGATCTTCTTCTTGTCATACCTCTTTTTTCCCTTTTGAGCATTCTTCTGCCTACCAGAAGTTAAGGTTTCTGACTTCTGAACACCATCAGATTTTCTCCTGGCTTTCGACCAAGACTGCTTTTGATATTCAACTACGAAGATTTAATATAAATAAGTAAATAATTTGTTTTTGTTCTTCTTTCAATGAATGTTTGGTTAACTGAAAACTAGACAAAAGATAATACTAATCAAATAGTTCCGAACTTCTTTAGATTTCTCCTTCTAATTCATTGGAGTGTTGATGCTCTTGCAATTCTACATGTGTAATTGTTTAAATATTTTCCATGCCTACTTATTTTTACAACATTGTGATCTTGCTTAACTTCAATTTTATTCCTAGATAAAGAATCAAGCGTAGGTCTGCATAGAAGAATTCAGATTTTTGTCTATGGTTAAAGTTTTGTTCATTTAACATGATATTTTTGGAGATGAAGATGTTTTCGACTTTCACTAACAAATAATACATTCTATTCTATGATAAAGTTTCTACTGCAATTGTAGGAGAGACTGTTGTGCAATCTTTAAATTTTGATCTATAAAAAGGAGTTTTTGAAGCTTGTTCAAAAAGCTTTGAGAGATATCGAGGTTGAGGGGAGGAGTGATTTTGTGATTAAAGAGAAGCTAAAGCAGCTGAAAGATTTTCTCAAGAATTAAACCTTTTGTTTTTGGGATGAAGAATTTGGAGGTGGAGGAGAGCCTGTTTGTTTTTTAAAATAAATAACATATTAAAATATTTGTTAAGTTGAATATTAAAAAAAAATCAAAAATTAAAAAAAAAACATGAACCGAAAGACTTGCAAAAAGGCTTCCGGTGAACAAACAAAAAAAATATGAACCAGAAGACTTGCAAAAAGACTTCCGGTGAACAAACGAAAAAAAGTATAAACTGGAAGACTTGCAAAAAGACTTCTGGTGAACAAACGAAAAAAATATATGAACCGGAAGACATACTTAAAGTCTTCCGGTAAACAAACGAAAAAAATTATAATTATTTATACGAGGGTATTTTGGTCCAAAATTTTTAGTGTAGGGGTATGGGTATAATTGTAGGGGTATGGGGTAAAATTTCCATTCACAAGTATATCATCAGGTTGATGCTTCAAAGCCAAACACGACAAACTTGCTTGAGAAACGTCACACCAGAATGAATTAACACGGCAAGAACGACTCGTGGAATAAAGAAACTCAACGATTTTGCCTCAACCTTCTTGCGTGCGTCTCAAAGAAAGCCTCGATTGGGTTCCGGGTTTGAGATTTGATTTCGAAACAGGTTTGTGTCATACACACTTTTGAGTTCGTGATTTCTCTCTTCTTCTTTTTCGATTCTTTCACTGGATTTAAAACCGGTTTTGGGTTGTTTTGGGGTAGGGTTGTTTGATTTGGGTTGAGTTTCTGGTTTTTGTTTTGGGAATGTAAAGGTTGAAGTTGTTTGTGGGTTTACGGAAGGCAAGTGGATGAGGGTTTGAGGTTCAAAGATAGCAGATTTGAAATTAGTGAGGTTTTGCGTGAATCTGTTTCCTGTTGTGTGAAGAGGATTGAAGGTTGTTGATTAAAAGTTGTGGTTTCAGCGGCATTACATTGGCTCTCGAAACCTTTCTCCTCTTAATGAATGGAGGGTACTTGGTATTTATAGATGAGTGAGAATGCTTTTAGTTCATTTTATGAATTTGTGATGTTTTTGCTGCACTTGTCGTTTTGTACAGAGTTGTTTTGGTGAGTGACGTGGTTTTCGCAATCCATGTGCAGGTGTGGAAGCTTCGTATGTTGTGGTTCTGTGTTCGTTTCTTCCTTGCGGTTAGAATTGTTGGTTTGTTGAAGGAATGATGGTTGCCTGTGATGGTTCATTCTTGCAAGGTTTGTTTGGTTCGCGCCGTAAATTCCATTGGCTCAAACGACTTAAAGAAGAAAAAAACTTACTATATATGCTTTTCACCTTGTGTAGCCCGTGAATCTTTGTGTGGCTTGTAGTGTAGCATGGCCAACCACTTAATTTGTTTTGTGAATTGGACTTAAGAAGAATGGCCCATGGAATTGAGTACTCACATATCTTGGATTAAAGACTTTTAGTAATAGTTTTTTTGTTAATATTTTGACGGGCTTGAGAATGTCATGTATTGTATTGGCCCACGAGCTTGCTCTTTTTTTTTTTTTTTGCAATTCTTTGTACAATTGTTGTAAAAAATATGGACAATGGTTTTTGTAATTGGAATTGGTCTCTCTCTCTCTCTCTCTCTCTCTCTCTCTCTCTTATGCATTTTGATCATCCCTGTATTACAATGGCAATGACTTTGGGCCTTGATTACTTCTTGCAATTCACATTCGAGTTCAAATAATATTTGCAATTAGTCGTAATAACATCCTCTAAACTTGAATGACGATGGTTGAATCGAATCCACAAAAAATCACATCTGAAACCCAATTCCTCCATATTTGAATCTTCACTTGAAATAACCAAAAGCTTGAATCAATTCCTTAAGAAGTAAAACCAATCCTAAATCGATCTTAGACTTTTGAATGGCTTAAAGTCTTGAACTAGTAAATCAATCTGAACCTGGCAACTTGAATCACGATGAGCCAAAACTTCCACCTTGAGCCTTATTGAGCAAAACCATGGGCCACATGAACATGTCTTAGAATCAGAGGATCAGGCTTGACATAGGAACTGCACTGCACCAAACCCTAACTGGAAAATGATCTGGATCTTGATAATTATCAACCATGAAACACTTGAATTTATCACATCCTGGCACTTTATTCATACACAAACGACTTTAATTGGCGCAAACCCTAATGGAAACTTCAGAGACACATCACTTGAATTGATTATTATGGATTTGATCTTGAAACCAAACCTTGCCTGGCTAAAATTAGTTCAAAACCATTGACCTTCATTCAATACTGCATACACATATCTGTCCTGGAATCTATAACTTTGCCTGAAATTTGATTCAATTTAGCAACATCTTGCAGGAATAACACATTTCTTCATTTTTGAAGAACAGTTGGTGGGTGGACATACAACTAGAAGTTATACACCGGTGGGACAAATTTGGGGTATGACATTGTTGGAGCGGTAAAGTAGCAAGCAAAAATATTATTTTCGGAAGAATTTCCTCTGGGATTTATATCGTCTCCACAGGGATCAGTGTGAAGGAAAGAATGTCGTTCGACAATCTCTACGCCTCTAAGCTTGGGTTTAAATGGTTTGGGATAAAAATGCAAAAGAAAAAGAAAACATAAAACAAGAAAATAAATACATTCTTAAGAAATGAGAAAACTCGTCAGGAGTTGTATTTCGTTCTACCCATCATGTACTAAAAAATATATGGATCAAATGCACGCAACCTAATTCGCTCGTCAATATCATCACGTATTGCTCACAACAGAGGTTACATCTAACGTAAAGTCGAGAGATCAACCGTATCGTCTCATCGTTGATGTCTCACACAACTCGACAACACGGAGCATTAAGAATCGATACCCACGTGAATATTAGTCCTAAATATATGTCTAGCATTTAGAATCTAACAGATGTTCATCTTAGATCGAATTTGAACCGTATATATCTATAGCAATCCCAACCCATCAAGTAAAAAATCAAGATAACGATCGATAAAGAGTTGTAAAAGAGATTTTATACAAAGATCCATAAATATACATACAATCAAGATAAACTTACATACAAAACCCCAACAAATGAAAAATACATAGAGAGGAAGGAAGAAGAACACAAATCTCACGGTCTGTCAACTCCAATTGAAGTGGATTCGACTCCGGATCATCAAGATGCACCCTCCAATGTTGTTTCTAAGCTAAATCTACTCAAGAATGTGTTTGATGAAGTTGGGGTAAAAAGTTCCCAAACAACATAACCTAAAAAATGCTGAAAAATCACTTAAATAGGAAAAAATGGGTTTCCGTGTTCGTCTAGCGAAGTTCCGTTCGCACAACGAACTTATGCCTCTTTCGCTACTTCCGAAACAGTGTTTTTCACGCTTTTTAGAACTTTCTGTTCGCCTAGCGAACTTTTGCTCACTTAGCGAACATGACAGCAAACCAACACTTGTTTTGCCCATAACTTTTAAACTGTAACTCTGTTTTATGCACGGTCGGAAGCGTTAGAAAGCTTATTTAATGCTCTACAAGACAATGACAAAATATAATTCCTTATATACCTACAAAAAATGAGATAAAAACAATTAAACTCAATGATATTTATGCGATACACAATATATACACTATAATGTAAACTATACAACATATGCACAAAAGTTGAGGTTTATTGGTTGAATTAAGCCAATAAGTGCCAATTATTTACACTCAAAATCAGTACATTTTAGCATTTATCAGACACCCACATGACAAACCTGACCTCAAGTGCAAATCAATCATCCTTTGAATGACCGCACATTCCTCGTCTTCCGATGGAGGGTGATATAGATGTGGATAACTAATATATAAATAAAGCCGATTGTGCATTTTCTATAAAGCAATATCACATGAAACACTGTGTGTATTTTAAGGTGATGGATTCCAATGATAGATATACAATATGTTGCAAAAATGATACCTGGAAGTTTCCTCTATTGGCGTCCTACAGAAAAAGAACTAGCTTGTGAGAGATAGGCATTATGAACCCCCAACATTGTTGTTCAACAACTATGTTTAACCAGGATCATCGAAAACATAGCTCTCAGCTAATGTGTCAACATTTAATGTATTTTGTAGACAAGGATTCTTCTATCAAGGTGAGCGTTTGCATCAGTAAAATTATTTATGAACACAAATTCATTCCATCATACAGGAAAACATGGATTGCAAGGAACAAAGCAATTGAAAAAGTATACGGTAACTAGGAGAATTCATACAAAGAAATTCCTCATTACCTGTTAGCACTTAAAAAATTTGTTCCGGGTGCAGTGGTGGAAATGGAAACACTACCCATATATATAAATGATGGCACTATTATTAAAGGGAAGCACATCTTTCACTGGCTATTTTGGGCATTCCAACTCTGCATTAGAGGTTTTGCATTTTGTAAGCCTATACTTCAAATTGATGGAACCTGGTTATATGGTAAGTACAAAGTGACGCTACTTATGGCGGTGGCACAGGATGACAACAATTATATTTTCCCAGTTGCTTTTACACTTGTGGAAGAAGAGACAACTGAAGGTTGGGGTTTCTTTCTACAGAACTTGAGAAGGCATGTTGCTCCTCAACCTGACCTATGTTTGATTTCAGACAGACATGCATCGATAGAAAGTGCTTACAATAATCCAGATAATAGTTGGCATAATCCTACATTTGTGCATGACTACTATATCAGACACATTACGTAAAATTTCATGAGAGCAATCAAGGACAGGAACCTCCAAAAAAATTTATTAACATGGGTAAGTATATTTTCTAACATTATATATTTGTCAATTATACATTTCAACATTAACCCTTTTTTTAAATATATAAGTTATGCTTTAAACCAATCAACATTTCACTATTACCGGAATGAAATTGGCATGGCTAATGGTGATACTTTAAGGTAGGTCAACAATATTCTAGTAGAAAAATGGGCAATGCCATTTGACGAGGGTCAACGTTGTGGTCACATGACAACCAAACTTGTTGATTCAGTGAATTCAGTTTTTAAAGGCACCCGTAATTTTTCCATTACAATATTGGTAAGTGCAACATACTATAGACTGGGGTCATTATTTGTTGAAAGAGGTGCAAACTGGAGTGCAGTGTTGAATTCAGGACAAACATTTACTGACAATTGCATTTACTGGGGACATTACAAGGTCAACCTAATAAATGGTTGGTGTGACTGTGGAAAGTTTCAGGCATACCACGTCCCTTGTTCACATGTTATTGGTACATGTTCTAATGCGCACCACGACGCCTGTGCTCTTTTGTCCAACGTTTACAGGGTTGCAAACCTGTTTGAGATTTACAACACAAGCTTTCCAGTGCTTCCATAGGATGAATATTGACACGTTTATAAAGGAGATCAAAATTTTCATATTCCAAGAATACGGAGGAACAAGAAAGGTTACCTAGTGAGCACACCTATTAGAATGGAAATGGTTACCGTTAATAAGCTTGAGAGAAAATGTTTCATGTGTCGTCAAACTAGTCATAACCGAACTCGGTGTCCCAATGTTGGAACTAGTAATAATTAGTTTTTTATTTTGTTATCATGTATCATTTTTAGATTGCCATCAAACTTCTCAATTTTTTTGAACCATTAATCATTGTGTACCAAATATAAATAACAAGAAACCAGATATCGCAAAACGAACAATAACAGACTTAAATAAATAACACATACAACAAATATCAAGACAGATAAAAATACTTAACCACAACATTTGAACACAACATTTTTAACTTATTACAACAATCAAACTGATATCATTTGCTCCAAACGTCACTTCCCTCGCATCCTTGTCAGTCATAACTCGCACCCGCCCACGTAGGACATCCTGTCTCTCAATACTTCTAATTTTTTCGCCTCTAGGTATGTCTCTGTCTAACCAGCCAATCAGCTCCCTGGTTAGTTGTTCGAAACTTTGGATGTTTCAGAAGAGCATCTCCATCAGAGGCTTATCTCTCGAATAAATCACTTTCCTGTAGCGATGACGATACATGTTAACACTATCACCAAAAAATGAGAATAAATGTGGAAAAATATATCACAACACACGTCATCATATTCGCATTGTACTTAAATAATAGAATATTCAAAGGATTTGCTCATTGCAGTGACAAAACTCTACTTAAATAATAAAATATTCAAAGGATCCGCCCATTACAGTGACGAAACTGTACTTAAATAATAAAATATTAAAAGGATCGGCCCATTGCAGTGACGAAACTGTACTTAACTAATAAAATATTCAAATGATTCGTCTATTACAGTGACAAAACTGAACTTAAATAATAATAAAAATATATTTAATTTAATTTAATTTAAATTATTTAAAATTTATTTATAATAATTAAAATCAAATTAACATATATTGATTACAAATTAAAACATAACATTATAATAATTAAAAAATTTGTTGATTATTTATAAAAATATATATTAATTGCTAATATTAATATGTATTAATTATTAATATTAATTTTTATTTATTATTAATTAAAAATATATTTATTATAAAGATGTTAATTAACATATATTAATATTAATATATATTTATTAGACAAGGGAGAGCAATGAATAGCTGACATAACTGTTATATGGGTTACAATCTAATGAAAAGACAACGACATCTGTTTGTGGATAATAAGAATAAGGGTGCTGAATTCATTTAGCATTATAATAATAACAAAACAAAATAAAAGCTTTTGTTTGTTTTTAATAATAACTAAAAGAAGTGTAAATGAATCTATTTCTTTGCTATTTTGCTCTTTAAAATTTGTTTTTTATGAAATATATTTGAAAACTAAATATAGTAGTTTTTTTTAATAAATAAGGTTAGAATCTTGTCCAATTATACTAAGGACACATGTTAAAATTTAAAAATAAAAAATTATATTAAAAAAACTTAACAATTAAAATATTTTTTAATATATGCTAGCATTTTCTATAAGTTAGTATAATTTTTATTTTGAAAAATGCTTTTATAATCATAATCTTTTCAATATGTGTGTTAGTATTGTTAAACAACCACCTACATTATACAATCCTTCATTGGCAAACTAACATCACTTTCACATTTGCTGCATGTTCACTTATTCATGCATTATTATCATTATTATTAACCTTTCTTTAGACTATAAGTAGATGGTAGCTCAAATGGCCATTTAACTCTTATTGGTTGTTGAAACTACTAATCAAAATTTCTTAGGTTTTTTTTTCCATCCTAGTATCCGATTTGACCGATTAATCCAGTTCGATTGTCAGTTCTAATATCAAGTGTTTCTGACCATTTCTCAATCGCAGTTTGATCGATTAATTCAGTTCGATTGTCAGTTCTAACATCAAGTGATTCTAACCATTTTTCAATCACAATTGCAAGAGATTAATATATTGTTCCTACTAAATCGCACTTAATAAAATGACATTCTTCTAATTCTCTCATGTATAAATTATAAGGGATATTATTGTAAAATCATATATAATTTATTTTTTTTTATAACGTAATAATTAAATTTTTTATTTAGTGTGAAATTTATCTAACGTCTTATAATTTTGAATGAAAAAAAAAATTTGGCTTTCTATTCTGGCTTTCTATTCTCTTCATCATATTAGCATCCAAATAATCATCTAGCTTACAAATCTCTAAATATAAACAAAAAATATTCAAACCAAGTTATATAAACAAAATTAAAAGCTCTACTAAAATTTAAATATCAAGAACTTGTAATTTTCAGTGATAAAATTACAAACACATAGCATAATGCATGAATAAGTAGTATACACAAATAATAAAAACATGGAAGAAAGTTAAAACATTTTTGCTAGCAAATACATATAGAAAATAGATGAAACAAATCATAAGTAGATAAAACCCAAAATTAAAATTTTCTCTAATTAACCTGATAACTTGAAAACAGGTTTTTTTCCAGCATCACCTAAATGAGGATCACGTTTAGCCTTTATTAAATGCCCCAAAACTTTAGCATAACGACGAACCAATTTCTTAAACTTCAAACCTTGAATGTTGTCCTTTTGTTGCATCCTAACAAGTTGAAGTTGTTTCTCTTCCTCAGAAAAATGTTCTCCAAGTGAGTTTCTTCCTTTGCTATTATCACCTTCATCACTACTACTACTACTCTTCATTCTTGTCTCTTTCGCTTCTCCACCAATCAATTGCTTCAAACTCTTGTGATCATTATTATTCTCATGAAGGGTGGTTTCATGAGACACAACATCTTTTGTTGTTGAAACATCCTTGGAGATTGGTTTCTCATTTTGCTTCCTTGTTCTTCTTGACATGGTTATGTCATAGTGGCGTTTCGCCGCCGAGGATTGAACCTCCATTTGCTATGTTTTCTTGCTTGCTACTTTTTTGTAAACCTCTCAAAGACAAGACATGATTGTAACTATTAGAGAGCAAGAAGTTTGTTCACTTTCTTAAAGAGCAAACCAAAGGAGTTAGTTTAGAGGGCTTTCAAAAAGGTGAAATGTCAATCTATGATAATTGAAAGATTAACTCTCTAATGCTAATGAAGTTGAAGGAAATGAATTTGAGGGAAGTGTCACCAAACTTTGGGCAATTTCTTAATAGTGGGCTTGTGGTAGACTCATGTAGGAATAGACTATGTTTGGTCCATTTTGGGTCCAAATTCAACCTCTATGTTTGATTGGTCTTCTTTACCTATACTTGATTTATTTGCTTCTTTCTAGATTAGGATTCTTTTTACATAGATGTTAATCTATTTAAATTATTATTTTGAAAATTCGGATGGAGATTGAGGAAGTTCAAACCACTATACATAACTATGTTAAGAGAGATAAACATCTTTAAATTTTTAACATACTTGGCAAATAAAAATATTGTTTCTTGTCCAATGATAACACCCCTTTATTGAAAAGGTAGAGAGGATGAATAAGATATAAACCCATAGTTTTTCTATTGCCGCAAACATATGGTAAGTTAGATAGGGAGTAGAAAAAGTAGAATTGAAATATATGGTGAATAATAATGTATAGTGTATTAAATGAAATGAACTTTCCTTAATATAAGCCTATGGTTATTATCTTGGGGTTATATTTTTTGTGGTAAGTTTGTTAACTTTTAGTAACCTAGATGACACACCTATGTTTGTGTATGAAGGATTCCCAATGAGCCATTGAAAGAAAGAGTACTTTTTTTGGGATAAGAGAAATCATTGAAAGAAAGGATATACTAGTAGAAGGAATGGTAATGGTATGAATGCTATTCCCAATTTGAAGTTTATGATAATCTCCTCTCTCTCTCTCTCTCTCTCCAAAATAGTTTGGTAATATCTTGTTGTAATGAGATGAGGAAGAACATATGAACTTTCATAAAAGTTCAAAAGTTTTGAACAATAATCACATAGAACCACATATTTCAGCTTTTTTTTTAAAACCTTTTTATTAGCTAATTATTCTCTCATCCCTTAAATATCTAAGAAACCTTTGTTTTGATAAAAGTGTCACTCTTATTCTAAAATTTCTAGCATGTTTTTAAAGCTTCTAAAATTTTAAAATCTGAAAACTTCTTTAAGGGGCAAGTTTCTTTTATCCTTAAATCTTCAAATTTGAAAAATCCTAACAATGCTTCATTTTAAAATAAATATTGTTTGATAATCACATACCTTCCTATTTCAAAATAAATTAGCACATATGTGCTTGATTATTTAATTGGATGTATGAATCGTTTCTTCTTGGTTGTTGATTTAGTTTGGATTGTATAATCTAGAAACACATCAGAGCATGATTTTGGATTATAGAAATCAAACATGCCCCACAACATGCACTCAAATTCTATAGTTTGGACCTTGTTTATAATTGTTTTTGGTAAACAATCACAAGTTTAATTCATTTACTTGATTAAACTTGAAAATATTTTATGATATATTGTGAAAAAAAACATTTAGATAAAACACGTCTGTGTTTGAATATTTGATGGGTTGATGAAAAGAAATGGGATAGAAATTTATAACAATGAAGGATAATCGGATAAAAGGTTCAAAACCAAAGTGCAGAATTGCTCAAATAGTAAAGTAAATGTAAATAAATGATGAAGATCAATTGAATGCAATGCTTGTATTAAAAATTTAAAAGAGGGACGCAGGTTCATAAATTTCTCACAAACTTTTTCTCTCTATGATGACTTGGATACTCGAGTTCTATAGATAATACTAATGAAAAATCGCAAACCTTTATTACATGAATGAAATCGACTTATATACTAAATACAACAATAACCGTAGATAACGGTTACTTCTCTAGAACTCGACATGTATCCTACTATGTGGGCTCTTGTTTCCTAATAAGTTTTCACTTGTAATTGGTCTTTGATCTTCCTTTAAACTGCTCATATTATTGAAACTGCTTTACAAACTCTAACTACCTCTGTTGAACCTTTTGAGTGTGGTGTCGAAATGTCTTTGGATCCCTTATTCCTTAGACTTAAGAATATACTATGTCCAGGCGAGTTAAACTCACCATATTTATACTACATTTTCATGTCGAAATGCTAAACCACTACAACCCTTTTCAAGATTCTGAACATGCTCTGAAGAGAGAGTGATCTTAATCTTGTGGATTTGTTCTTAAGATTCTTTCAAACTAGGCTTAATGAATTTCAGTGCAGCTTGATTCGGAAATCACAGACTAACAAATGCCCCCCCCCCCCCCCCCCCCCAAAAAAAAATCCACTTTAGATAATAATTGCAATATGGAAGAAATGTGGCATTTTTAGAAACTCTCGAAATTGTTCACAACAGTCTGCATGCTCATCATGACTACTTTCATCAAACTGTCACGTCAATGAACGTGCGTGCACTCAGCCATCATGATTTCGATTTCCTAGGCCATCGTGGGCAACATGATTAAACTGCATTTAAAGAAATCATTTTAATTAATTTTAATTCAGAAAATAAAATGTTAATGGATTTTTAATTCAAGGGGGAGAAATTGGAGAGTTTTCTTGCACTTCAAAATCTATATATAGATCCTCATTTTCTCTTTAATTCTTTTTGCAACTTTTTTCTCTTCTGAACCTTAAAAGTTCTAATCTTTTTTGTAAACTTCACCATTATTTTTTCAACCAATATTTTTCTATTGCCGCAAACATATGGTAAGTTAGATAGGGAGTAGAAAAAGTAGAATTAAAATATATGGTCCAATAATATTTTTTAAAAGGCAATGGAATTAAAACACAAGAGTACAAGGAGTACTCAAACCCTTACAAAAATAAGAGAAAATTACTTCCGGTTGATACAATTGAGCAGAGTCACAAACTACTTGTAATAAGAACATTAAGGAACTAGAAAAGCTAAAGAACTCAACCACCTTTAAGATTAAAACTTAATATTATTTACCACCTCTACAACACTAAGGGGTTCACCTCTAAAAATTATATTATTTCTACTTCTCCAAATACACCAACAAGAGAAAACCCAAATAACATTACCTATATCCTTCCCATTTGCTTTCCGCACTTTACTACCATAATCAACAAAAGAAGTTGTGGTTATCAGCTTCAAATCCACTGTTATACTAGTCCATATCTCCACTCCTTTCCAAATATTATTCGCAAAGGAGCACTCCAAGAACACATGGAAAGATTATTCAACTAAATTCTGACATCCAACACAAACCAAACTCGGACTCCCACACTTAATATCTCTCTTATCCAATTGATCTCTAGTTTCTAATCTATCCCAAAACCCAAAACCCTAAACTTTATATGGAAGCTTTGAACTCCATATACTCTGCAAGCCCGTAGTCGTAACCATGTCCAACTCAATTGTTGTCCTAACCTACAATAAAGAATCAAAACAAGACCAGACGATGAACACCTCATCTTCTCCTTTAGACCACGCCAACATATCCTCTCTAAAAACATCTTGCACTACATCATTGAGAAATAGAGTCAACAACCTTAGCTCCCTGCACTCCGCTGAACCTGGTAGAATGTAAGGCATGTTGCACTTCCAGACCCAGCTCTTCTCGCACTTGAAGCCGGTTTCTACAACACTGGCAGACTTGACCAAAAAGGAACAAAATAGATATGGAAAGGCATCCTTAAGAAGACTATTACCTAACCAATAACAACACCAAAATGGAACTGCCCTGCCATGACCCAAAGTATAAGAAATAGAACTATAAAACAAGTCTACCATGTTCAACTTATCAAAATCGATCAGCATCAAATCGCGCCACCATATAGAATTTTTCCTATGGTTCCATCATCGCAGAGAATAATTATCCCAAGTTTTGGGACTGATGAGCATATTTGAACTCGAGAATTCCCCTTCAAATAGCTCCAGCTTCAAAAATAATTCTCCATTTCCATTTTTAGAAAAAGGCCTTATTGAAATTTTTAATATCTTTGATCCCAAGACCACCATAATTTTTTGGTAAACAGACCCGCTTCTAGCTTATCCAATGGATATTCTTTTTATCTGACAATCCACCCCACAAAAAATTAGCTTGGATTTTAGAAATCTCCTTAATATTATACATCGGAGCCTTATAAAAAGAGAGCGAGAATAAAGGAATGGCGTTCAATACCGAGTTAGTCAACGTAACTCTCCCTCCAATTGACACTTTTTTTCCTTTCTAAACCAACAACCTATTGTCGCTACTCGAAAAAATGCAACGACGGAGAGGCGAGAATGAAAGACAGAAGAATCGCCATCGAACTTTATTTATCCCATGAGGGAAAGAGAAAACATCGAGAAAACCCTAAGAAGGAATGGATAAGATGGTCTCACAACCAAGAGAAAGGGTTCGGAAGCCGGTTATGCAAAGGGAAGGTATTAACACCCCTCGCATCCATCGTACTCGATGGGAACCATTTGTTTGTCTATGTGTGAAGTTATTTGCTAAAATATATTGCTTTGTATGAGTGTTCCAAAGGATAAAGAGAGGTTAGAAACAGGGGAAAGAGAGGTAACAGGGGAAGAAGAGACTTGGTAGGACTTCGCGGTCCTAGTCCTACGTATTCTCAACAGATATGAGAAAGTCAGAGTCAACATAGTTCGGGGAACCACGTGTATAGATGAAAGAGTGTGCTTGGCAAGGATTGTGGCCCTTGTGCCTACGTATCTGTACTTAAATTAAGTAAAGAATCAGAGCAGCTGTAGTTCAGCCCACTATGGGTAAAGGAAAAAAAGGGTGCTCGCCAAGACATCATGTCTTATGCCTATGTATTCTCATCTGGTATGAGAAATCAGAGCAACGTAGTTCGTGAAACTTGTTAACCGGGTTTTTGTGGATGATGCTAACGTGCACATTCTAGCAATTAGGTGTATTGTTGCTCGCTCGTTGGAGACTTAGGAGTTACCTCTTTGCGGTAGAATGAACGCAACATATCCTTTTTGAAAAGAGAGTTTTCGCCATCGAGGCAAGATGTCGCACTTGATTTGTGAGAGTTGTTTTTTAGGGTCGAAATAGGTCCTTGGATAGTAATCCCGTGCGGGTAGTACCCAATTCTTTATCTCAAAGTTT
Source organism: Lathyrus sativus (assembly GCA_963859935.3). Classification (NCBI taxonomy): domain Eukaryota; kingdom Viridiplantae; phylum Streptophyta; class Magnoliopsida; order Fabales; family Fabaceae; genus Lathyrus; species Lathyrus sativus. The sequence continues at coordinate 214,426,686 of OZ012735.1, read as the reverse complement.
TGTTATGAAAAGGTGTGGTGAATAAATTCGCGTCTTTGTATTGAAAGATGAGTATCGAGACCACACACTCTACAATGAGTATCCTGACACTCGGAAAGGAAGAAGTCTGCACTCAATCCTCTCTCTTTAATTCAATACAAAGAGAACTTCATTCTCTTATTAAAGGTATTTTGATTCTGAATGGTAAGTGTTTTGCGACAGTGAACCCTAAAGGTAATGTCAAGCACTCGGGATAGGAGAAGGCCTACCCTAACCACTCCACAACCATTCAAGTTTATTGTGAAAAGAATTTTGAAAATGCACTTGGTACGAGACCAAGGTTTTAGGAGAAAAGATTTTGAAAAGAAGATTGGAAAAGATGTGAATAAGATAGGAAATGAGTACGAATATATACAGGATACAGATAATGTACAGGATATATAACCAACAGTCCACCAATTTTTGGGTTTTATGGTTTTGATAATTTATTAGGTGTTTTGAAAGAATGTACAAGTCAATTTGAATATTTACAAGATATGAACATTATACAGGATATATAACAATATATACAAGAATATAATGACTGAATTTAAAGTAGTTGATATTTAACAGAAAGTAAAGTTAGTGGTTAGTTTGTTAGTGAATTGAATCGGGACGAAATGTGACGCTAAACCGTCGTAGCTCGACTTATGATGAAATTCGAACTATAGGAGGTCGCGTGAATCGATATCCGTGCAAAAGACAAGATAGAGAAATGATATTTAGGATTATTCTCCGATTTAATCGTGTCGCACGGACCCAAAAAAGGTGGGATCTCGTCTTAATCCCAAAGTAAAGAAAATGACCCAAATGGTCATTTTCCATAGCTTTGAAATTGCGAAGGTTATCGACTTCGATAAAACGGCGCTTACGAATTGAAAGACTTCATAGATCGAGGAAAATTTAACAAAAACGAAAATAAAGAAGAAATGAGAAGAGAAAAAGGTGGTCTTAAACAAACCGTTATCTATCAATAATTTGACCGATAATGATTTTCGGTGGTCTCGTCATCGACCGAAACGAAATAATATGAAAATAAAAACACTAAAATCTAACTTTAGAAAAATATATTTACAAATCTTTTAAAAAAACTTATTTATAAAAAGTTTAACAATTCTAAAAAACTAAATTTAGAAAAGAAAAAAAAAGATATATTAAACACAAGAGGGGGGTTCATCATGAGAAAATAAAAAAAAATGGGATCATTTGGGCTTATAAAGCCCATCACCCTAAAAAAAACTGTGTGATTGGAAAACAAAAACAAAGGCTTATAACCCAAGAGTGACCCGATTTTTTTATACCCACGTCACCGACTTATAAACAAAAGAAATGTGAGATTACATGGCGTCAGCAACACAGAATAGCAATCTCACTCTTTCATTTTTAATCCCATATCCTTTTTTAAAAGATAACAATTAAAAGAAAGCATAACCCACCAGATAAAACCCCCCAAACACCCATTTTCTTCTTTAAAACGAAACATATCAACCTTGGAGAAAAACAAAAATCGCCAGAAAAACGTCTTCAACCTTTCTCGATTCTCTCTTCACTTCATCTCTTTTTTGTTGGACTTTCAACTAGGGAGCATTGAACATAGTGAGACTTTTTTCTAGAGCAACCTTTCTGAGAGACACACCACATACTCACCCAAAACCTTAAGGTGATAGGTGTATGGGTTCTCTCACTTATCCACCCTACTCACACTTGTTAATACTTAACACTCTCCCTCAAGTGTAAGTCTATCCCAATGCTCTCCCTTAAGCGGAAACTTTAACTGTGCAACTGCACCCTTGTACCGCCGTTGACATTCTTCAACGAGACACTCAACCCACGACCTATGGGGATACTTTCGATACAAGTAAGTCGTTCCCTTTATTCAAACCAAAGGCTCATGATACCACTGTTGGACTTTCAACTAGGGAGCATTGAACATAGTGGGACTTTTTTCTAGAGCAACCTTTGTGAGAGACACCACATACTCACCCAAAACCTTAAGGTGATAGGTGTATGGGTTCTCTCACTTATCCACCCTACTCACACTTGTTAATACTTAATATTTTTCCTATTTATGTTGTTCTGGTTTTCTGATCTGGGTTTAAAATAGATTTTGGGTGCTTTGGAATCAATTGAGGAAAGGTCGAGAAGGTTGAAAATGGGATAAGGGTGAGGTTCTTTTTCGATGGAGATTGGGTATTTGTGGAAGGAGTTTGCGAAATGCAAAGAGTTGAGGAGAAAGTGTTTTCGTTTTGTATTATCGATCTCTCTTCAACTTCTTGATTTCTGTCTTGAAACTTCTGGGTTGAGGGAGAAGAAAAATTCCCGTTGAAATGGGTGACGGGTTTGTGACGGTAAAAGGTTTGATGAAGGGGACCAAGGTGTGAACGTTTATGGAGGTGGAAGAGGGGAATCGCGATTTTTGGGGTATGAAGGTTGAAGAAGGATATTCAAGATCCATTTCTGTTTGGAACGTGTTGCTGTTCTGGGTTTTTATTGAAAGTGAAGAGAGGTGTCGGCAGCTTAGGTTTTCAGTTGGAAGAGGAGATGAACAGTAGATGAGGGCTAGGGTTTCTGTGTTGAAGAAGATGATGAATAGTTACTGCTTTTATACTGAAACAACACGTGTCATTCCTTTCAGCTCTTTTGTCTTTTTTTGTTTAATTTCTTATTAATATTATAATTCTAAAACTAATAAAGACTCTATTCTAAACTAATTCCTAGTATAAATTCTAATATAATTCTAATAAAAAACAAAATTCTAATCTAAACTAATTTTAATTAAGTTCTAAACAAATAAATAATTATAAATCCTAATTTCTAATCTAACTAATTATAATTAAAATCTAATATATTTTAATCCTATTTAAAATTCTAAGTTCTAATTTTTAATTAAAATTCTATGCTAATCCTAATTAAAAATATAATAAATTAAAAAAATCTAACTTAATTAAAAAATCTAAATTCTAATTCTATACTAAACTCTAAACTCTAATTCTATTCTAATATTAATAATCTACTCTAATTTCTAAATCCATTTTCTAATTAATTCTATTTCTAAAATGTAATTTAAAATCAATTAATTATAATTCTAATTTCTAATCTAATAAATTAAAATTCTAATCTAATCTAAAACTCAAATTCTAATCTAATCTAAAATCTATTTAAAATTCTAATTAATTAACTAATATTAATATTAAAATTCTAAGTTCTAAAAAACTAAATTCTAAATCTAATCTAAATTAACACTAATTAATTCTATTGCTATAAAAAAGAAATTAAAGCAAAAATAAATCACAAAATGTCAACAAAAAAAAGGTCGAACACCGAAACGCGACAAAATTATTAGCACGGACTGAACCACCAGGAAGAGAAGAGAACAACCTTAAACTCGATTTTCGAAATAAATCTCTTCATTTAAACCTGTTTAAACTGTCTAAAATGCGAACAAAGTGGCTGTAATCCGGATAAACCCATTCTGGATGATAACATGGACAACATGCGAGAAATGATCGACCTAGATGATATGCAGATGAATGCGAATCAAAAGTCAGTCAAGGTCAGAAAACGCGAGGGAAAATTTTGGGGTGCAACACCTATTCCTAAAAACATCAAGAAAATGATTCCACATACTAATCTTCCACGGACTTTCCCCCACCATGATGCCTAAGAATTTAAAAGGAAGCAAGCTCACCTCACAAACGTTTGAATAAAAGATTGAATCGAATAGGTTGCAAAAAAAGGTGGACTGCGAGGCAATAGGAATTCGACTTACAACTTGGTTTAAAATACCGCTTGACGTTGGATTAAGGGTTTGACTTCTATTTGCGTGCAAAAACATGTTGGAATGGAAGTGGATTTGAAAATGGATCGACGATGAGCGAGAGCTTGATTGAAAATAGAACCGGCTTGACGACGAATATAGGTTAAGTTGTGAGAAACGATACTAGTCCCTAAGGGTGTCCCCAATATCGAAACCACGATGAAATGTGAAAGTGTGTGCGATAGGTTGATGGCGAATGCGGACGAGCACTCAACTTACAGAGGGTGTTCAAAAATAGCTCGATGACGAATCGAGAAATAGTTTGAAAATAGTTTAATCTACGGTAGTCCCTATGGGTGCTCCTAGAAGATAAACCACAATCAAAGAAATATGAATGCGTACATCGAAATGGGAGAGGGATACATGTAAGTTACACGGGGATTGCACGAAATAAATTGTCTCGTTGTAAGGTAGCCCAAGAGAAAGACGTGTATGTGTGAAGTGTCCTAAATTATGTCTTGAAAAAAATTCGGAAAAAACTTCAAGCTAGGGTTTCTGATAAAGTCCAAATTCTGTTGATCGGATAATTAACCAACAGTCCACCAATTTAGGCTTTGATTGTTTAGATAATTATTATGTGTTTTCGAATATGTGTGAATAAGATAAGAACGAGATGAATATGATATGAACAATATGAATAGTATGAATGAATGAACAAGGTGAATAATATAACGAGATATATAACAATATAATCAAGATAATATTCACAATGGTATAATCAAGATAATATTAACAAGTATATGAACAAGATAATATAATCGAGATAAAATTGATTAAAAATAAAACAATTGTATATTGAATAAAAAGTAAAGCAAAAATATATTAACGGAAAATAAAGTTAGTCGTTAGTTGATCTGTGAATTGAATCAAGACGAAATGTAGCGCTAAACCATCGTAGCTCGATTTATGACGAAATTCGAACTATAGGAGGTAGTGTGAATTAATATCCGTCCTAAAAACAAGATAGAGAAATGATATCGAGGATCATACTCCAATTTAATCGTGTCGCACGGGACAAAAAGAGCGAGTAATCTCGTCTTAATCTTAAACTCATGTCGATTAATCGAAGGTAGCCTATCACAATCCCAAAGTATAGAAAATGACACCAATGGTCATTTTCCACATATTTGACATAATAAAGGTTATCGACTTCGATAAATTGACGTTTAAAAATCTAAAGACTTCATCGATCGAAAAATGAAAATAAAATCGAGATGAAAAAGATGTAGAAGAAAATAAAAAGAGAAAAAAGAAGTGGTCTCAGATTAATCACCATTTATCAATAATTTGACTAGTGGTGATTTTTTGATTTCTTCATCGACCAAAACAAAAATTTAAAAAAAAATCGAAGTGGAATCAAATGATTAATTAAAAATGAAAATTTCAGAAGATTTATATAAAAGTAAATACTAAGAAAACACCCTTAACAAAAGCAAATGATAAGTGAACAAAATTGTTTTAAACAAAAAAATAAAAAAAGAATAAAATTAAAACAAGAAAAACAGAAGGGGAGGTGGATGAGTTGTAATGGGGGTTAGGAATCCCTTGGGCTGAAGGCCCATCATCCAATACCCAAAACTTTGTTGCAAACAAAAGGAGGCGGGATCAAGCCAACAAATGGGTCGAACCAGCTTGGTCCTGAATTAGAAGTACCACCAGGTTTTTAAACCAACATTGATACAAATCATGTTAAAAATGAAGCCAGGTTTTAGGAAGGGGGGTCGAATACGCGGCGACCATCAATAACAATGCGTCTCAAGAAAGAACAAGCCTATACTTCCAACCTTATTGTCTCCAACTCAGGACCTCTTCCGTCCTTTACTCGCTTTCACCCTTGCTCAAATCAGATTTATTGTTGCTCGACTCTAATCACTTTATTTTCATTTTAAGTTTTTTTCTTGTTTTATCTTCAGATTCTCGATCTCCTTGTGCACTCAGTTTAAACATCTTTCTTCTTCTTGTTTAGACTTTTTGATTTTTGTTTTGTTTTCAATTTCTGACCTCTGGTTTTATCTGAAATGTTTGATTTATGGTGTTCATCTGATTTTGTATGGGTGTAGATTTGGAGGTTTAGGAAAGGTTTTAAGAGATTTGATGGAAGAGTGTGACAGTTTTAAAGCAAATCAATAAAGGGTATTAGAAAGAGATTGTGTAGGGTCGGAGAAAGTTGAAGGAAGATTGGTTTTCTGCCTTTTGCAGAGTCGTTCCTTTTTGGTTTTCATTGTGGGTCATTTCCAATCCCCTCTCTAGTGAGTGAATGAAAAGTGGAAATGTATAGTGAATAAAATACGTATGAACGAGGTGAAATTCTGTTGTGAAAATTGTGAGTTTTTTTTTTTGCAAATTTCACGAGATTTTCTTGTGCGTTACTTCTAAAAGAACTTCTTGTCATGTGTGTTGTTAGCTTTGTTCTTTGTCATTTCTGCATAATTTTATTTGCCGTATCATGACATTGCAGGTCACTTGTATTGATGCGCGCTTGTGTCGTTTTGATCCATTCGTTGCGTTTTGGAGGAAACTTAAAACCTATGTGAAGTTTTGCTGGTTCAAAGACATGGTGCGAGTTTTGTGTGTAACTTTGTAATATTTCATATTGCAGGTATTGGAAAGGACTGTTGTGCAGAGTGGGGTAGGCTCATTGTCAAATGGACTTGATGCTACAAGTCGTGTATGGTGTGGGGAAATTGGCTCCTGTGCTGAAACTTTTTCTTTGTTATTTGTATGGACTGAGATTTTTGTGATCTTATTGTAATGGGCGTAACAACTATTTGTGAACCATGATTTTTTATTGTAGAACTTTTAAATTTTTGTTGTAATGATGGACTCAAATATAATATGAGATTAAAAAAGTGTAATGTATTTCTTGCATATGATGATAAAAAAGAAAATAATAATCTTTGTGGTAGATGGGCTTTGAAACTTGACTTGAATTGTGAATTTCTTTCTTGCACCCTCCATTTGGTAATGAAACTAGAATGTAATTGGTCTTTCCACATTGTTTGAAAATCTTGGTCATGAAAATGTTTCGAACTTGAACAAAGCTCGCAATTCTCAAACCATGACAATAAAAACTGACACTTTCACATAGTGATCCAAGAACTAAACTCCACTCTTTTTAATTCTCACTTGAAATGAATGAAACTTTAGTGAATGTGGAGAAAGACTATTGCCCATAAATCAATCCTCAAAATCAGAGGATTCTGACTTGAAGTATAAACTTTCAAAATGTGGCACAAAACCCTAATTGAACTTGATTTGGTCCTTGATGATCCTCAGTCATAAAACACTTGACATGGCATAACCTGATAACCTGATTTCCTCATATGTAACTTGAATTATCATGGAACCCTAATTAAAGCTTTACATCATATAAATCTTGCATACCCTGGATTATCTCCATCCTAGTCTGACTGACAGATGAGTCTTAACACATACTGCATTTATTCCTGACTTAATGAACCTCAAATGAAACTTGAATCAATTCACTTCAACTTTATGATAGTAACAACATATATTTGGTGAATGATAGTTGGTGGAGGGATACACAGATGAAAAGTATATAAAAGTAGGATAAATTTGGGGTATGACAAATGCCCCTATCTAATTGGCTTAAACCTAGTAAGATGAATTGTTGCGGCGTTCATTCGTTCGGGGTAGAAGATAATTAGATATGAAGAAGACTCTGAATTTGTCCGAAAAGGAAGAAAGTGTTTGGGAAGTGAAATAACGCATCAATGTCAATCCTCGAGTAGACACTGAATATTGGCAAAAGTCGTTATCACCAAAAGGATGATAACATAAGCAATCTGACACCAAAGGATGACAAACCTATCTCCAAAATGATGATAGTAGCCACACCTACAACCCGACACCAAAAAGATGCAGGGCTCTATCACCAAAAGGATGATAGAGAGCACTCGCACAATCTGGCACCAAAAGGATGACAAACCCATCACTAAAAGGATGATAGAGTGACACATACACAACCCTGACACCAAAAGGATGTAGGGAACACTCACAAAATATAGCACGAAAAGGATGACAGACCCATCACCAAAAGGATGATAGAGCAAACTCACACACACAGTCCTGGCACCAAAAGGATGTAGGGGAAACTCGCACAATCTGGCACCAAAAGGATGACAGACTCATCACCAAAAGGATAATAGAGTGACACACACACACACACACACAACCCTGACACCAAAAAGATGTAGGGGAACACTCGCATAATCTGCCACCAAAAAGATAACAGACCCATCACCAAAAGAATGATAGAGCAAAACACACACAACCCTGAAACCAAAAGGGTGTAGGGGAACACTCGCACAATCTAGAACCAAAAGGATGACAGACCCATCACTAAAAAGATGATAGAGCAAACTCACACACCTAGTTTCTACCATCAAAAGATGATAGAACAACATTAGCACAATCTAGCACCAAAAGGATGACAGGCTCATCACCAAAAGGATGATAGAGGGAACACACACATCTCTGAAACCAAACGGGTGTAGGGAACATTTGCACAATCTGGCACCAAAAGGATGACAGACCCATCACCAAAAAGATGATAGAGCAAACTAACACACACAGTTGCTACCGCCAAAAGATGATAGAACAACATTTGCACAATCTGGCACCAAAAGGATGACAGACCCATCACCAAAAGGATGATAGAGGGAACACATACACATATCTGACACCAAAAGGATGTAGGGAACACTCGCACAATCTGGCACCAAAAGGATGACCGACTCATCACCAAAAGGATGGTAGAGCAAACACACACAAAACCCTGACACCAAAAGGATGTAGGGAACACTCGCACAATATGGCACCAAAAGAATGACATACCCATCACCAAAAGGATGATAGAACGAACACACACAGCCCTGACACCAAAAGGATGTAGGAAACACTTGCACAATCTGGCACCAAAAGGATGACAGACCCATCACCAAAAGGATGATAGAGAAAACACACACACAACCTTGACACCAAAAGGATGTAGGGAACACTCGCACAATCTGGCACCAAAAGGATGATAGACACGTCACCAAAAGGATGATAGAGCAAACTCACACACAACTCTGACACCAAAAGGATGTAGGGAACACTCGCATAATCTGACACTAAAAGGATGACAGACCCATCACCAAAAGGATGATAGAGCGAACACACACACAACCTTGACACCAAAAGGATGTAGGGAACACTCGGATAATCTGGCACCAAAAAGATGACAGGTCCATCACCAAAAGGATGATAGAGCGAACACACACATACACAACCCTGACACCAAAAGGATGTAGGGAACACTTGTAACACCCCCCTTATTCCTACCCCAAAATAATTCAATTAATCATTTAGGCATAAGTCAAAATTTTATCAGAGTACATGTAAGTCATAGCACAAAAGGGGTATGTCACAATATCATAAAAATTCCAATGCAACACAACACCTGCTCTACAGATATGCAACAACGGGTCAACACCCACAAGAAAATATTTAGAACAAGGCGGAAACATCTAAATATCCCATATTTCCAAGACATGTATTCACATATACAATTGTCATCCAACATGTTAACAAAACATAACATCAGCAGATACATACACAGATGTATCACAAAAGAATCAAAATAACTCCTATCTACCCGGTGCTACATATCAGAGCCGACCGACCAAAAAGAATGAAGTCACGCTTCACAAAAATGTCTCCAGCCATCTAATCTGCAATGCCTCATAGAGCATTATCAAACAGCAGAAGGGTGAGAAACAATATCATAATAAATAATGCATAAAGACATATATAAATATCTCATATCAACAATTATGCATTCTACGCCTTCTCACCACAACTCACCTTGTACAATATAATATATCTATATACAACTATAACACCAAGCATACTCAATATGCATCATCAATGTTTATATCTTTTCATAAACATGCAACCACATATATATATATCTATATATATATATATATATATATATATATATATATATATATATATATATATATATATATATATATATATATATATATATATATATATATATATATATATATATATATATATATATATATATATATATATATATATATATATATATATATATATATATATATATATATATATATCCTCCAGTATCTACATTATGCCAAAACATACATTTCACGTTAATTCAATAAACATACACAACATGTTTATTTCACTATACATCATATACAGATGACAAATGCAAATCATAGAGGACAACTCGCTACTCTATGTAAATGCAACACAACATCGATCTAGTCGATCGTCAGATCCTCCTAAGAATCAATTTACTCTCACCCCTCATGGGTATTCTATCACTTGTCAGATTCTCCTAGGAATCACAACACTCATCAGACTCTCCTAGGAATCACACCATTCATTAGATTCTCCGAGGAATCACACTGTTCATCAGATTCTCCAAGGAATCAGGTTAATCAGCAGACTCTCCAAGGAATCATATATCTCGTCAGATTCTCCGAGGAATCAATTCATTCAGCAGATTCTCCGAGGAATCACACCATCCATCAGATTCTCCGAGGAATCAGGTCATACAGCAGACTCTCCAAGGAATCACACCTCTCATCAGACTCTCCTAAGAGTCATGTCTCTCCTCAGGCTCTCCTAAGAGTCCTATCACTCATCAGATTCTCCTAGGAATCAACAACACAAGAATGTATTCTATACAATTCTTGAAATGCACACACATACACATAATATGTTCATGCATCTTCACCTCATTCAATTTCATACAATCATCATACATCGCAATGTATATTACACGACACATTAGTCATTCACCTCATTATCATGCATTTTAAATCAATTTAAACAATGCACATATTTGCCCAAACGGCCACAATTCACAATCGAGGATTTACGCACGAAGGCTACCCACAGCACATGTTATCACAATAGATCACATACTTATTCATATCATAGAGGTATTAACCTATGTGAATCAACCAAACAATCACCACATGAGCAACACAGCACAAGAAAAATGCTGTCACGTTCGCCTTTATTCGCCTGGCGAACCCCCGCAGCGAACCTTCGCTAGGCTTCGCCTGGCGAACTCGCCAGCGAGTCCAAGTCAGTAGCTACTGACTTCATTCGCCACCATTCGCCAGCACCTTCGCTGGGCGAACCTTCGCTATCCACCTTCGCCTGGCGAACTCACCAGCGAAGTCCACTGGGACTTAAACATAATTACTCGCCAGCATTCGCTGGGCTTCGCCTGGCGAAGCTTCGCCTTCGCTCGCCTGGCGAGAGCCGGCGAACCTGCGCAGAACAGCATTCTGTTCTGTCTCTCCTTCACCAATCCATCATCAACCATCTCTTAAACATCTAAATCAGTACAAATAGCATCAATACATGTTACCCGACTATTCTACGGCGTTATTACTCAGTTTCAACCGATTAAATCCTCAATCTACCGATTATTCCAACTTTTGCCCTAGAAATGGATAGTGTAGAAAAACTACCAACAAGCCCCAACTAATACATATATGATGCTATACATTATTAAGATGATAAAACTTCTCACCCTTACCTGATTAATCGCAAGCTTTGATCGATTCTTGATGATTCTAGGTTTTCCTCTTTCTCTTCTCTTTCTCTTCCTCTTCTTTTTTTTTCCTTTCTTTCTCTTCTTCTTACTATCCTTTCTTTCACTTCTATTTCCTCTTTAATATATTTTCCATTATTTTTCCAAAACATCTATTAATTCAATATCTCACAAATATCTCACTTAATATTAAATAGGAAATGTCCAAAATACCCTTCCAAACTATTTCCTCCGAAACCTCCCAATACCGGTTAAAAATATGATAATATGTAAATATAACATATTTCCACACAAATTCTACATTCCAAATATTATTCACCCAATTTAATTAAATTGGGGCCCAATAAAAGTGAAAATCGAAATCGGGGCGTTACAACTCTCCCCCACTTTAGAAATTTTCGTCCTCGAAAATATCACTTGATTCAAAACACACCGGACACGATTTCTGCGTCCTTTCCTGAATTCCCAAGTTACACACAATCGTCCACATGCATACTTCCTTATCACAATCACAGCCATGCCACGTGGCTCATAAAAGACTGTCACCCTCATCAACTCCCATTGGAGATTACGGGTACACCACTCGTACTTCACCAGGAACAACATCTAGGTCATTCTACCCCGGTGATTCTTTCCACTAGGAACGACACATAGCCATTCTACCCTAGCGAATACAACCATGATACTTATACCTCATCAGGAATAACATACTAGTCATTCTACCCCCAATGAGCTCAAATCTCAAACACGTACGTTGTCCAACGTCACCATCTTAAAGTTTTCACTCTCAATTACCATCGCATCAACGGAAAATCAAAACCAAACACTAAGCGTACTCAAAAGAAACGAACAAATGAGTCGCTCCGATATCAAACATAACAACTAAAGGTGCAACATAATTAAAGCACATACCTCAAATCAAACGATCCGCATTGGTAGTGTCTGACCCTGCCAATGCAAACACTTTCCCACTTACTGAAGCTTGCTTCGGTTTAGGACACTTCGCACTGATGTGACCCACGTCTCCACAATTGTAGCACTTCACTGCACCCATTCTACAATCCTTAACATCATGTCCAAGAACTCCACAATTAGAGCATTTGATCTTGGGCTTTCCACACATAAAGACTTATGACCCATCTCGCCACACTTGTAGCATTTAATGGATCCAGAACTCCCTCCTCCAGATCCCTTAACAAAGTTTCCCTTATGCTTGCCCTTATCAGCTGGCGTCTCATAAGGTTCACTCCTTACTTGTCGCTTTTCTTTCTCCTTCTTCAAACTCTTGTAGTGAGTAGAACGAGCTTTGCGATCTTCTTCAAAAATTCGACAACATTCGGTCAAGTCCGAAAATCTCCTTATCCTCTGATAGCCCACCGCTTGCTTGATCTCGGGACGCAAGCCGTTCTCATACTTAACACACTTAGAAAATTCTGCCGTCACCGCATCATAGTGAGGATGAAATTTTACTAACTCCATAAACTTAGCCGTGTAATCCACCACAGACATATTGCCTTGTTTCAACTCAAGAAATTCCATTTCCTTCCTTCCTTTCACACTCTCAGGATAATACTTCCTCAAGAATTCAGCACTAAATAAATCCCAAGTTATTTCCTCGTCATCTACTTCAAGCACTTGCCTCACGCCGATCCACCAGTCATCGGCTTCTTCCCGCAACATGTGAGATCCAAGCCTCACCTTATTGCCCTCAGCACAGTTCATAACTCTGAAGATCCTCTCGATCTCTTTCAACCAATTTTGGGCACCGTCCGGATTAAACCTTCCTTTGAACACCGGTGGCTTATTCTTTCTAAACTCATCATTTGCGTTCACATTCGGCGCACCCTGCACCGCTCTAGCCATCGCCTCCAATGCCGCAACCATAGCACTGTCATTACGACCTGCCATAATCTTCTTAATCGCAAAAACAGCAACAAGGTTAAACAACCGCTCAACCAACAAAACAATAAGACAAACACAACTGACTCAACACTGGCTCTGATACCACTTGTAAAACCCCCCTTATTCCTACCCCAAAATAATTCAATTAATCATTTAGGCATAAGTCAAAATTTTATCAGAGTACATGTAAGTCATAGCACAAAAGGGGTATGTCACAATATCATAAAAATTCCAATGCAATACAACACCTGCTCTACAGATATGCAACAACGGGTCAACACCCACAAGAAAATATTTAGAACAAGGCGGAAACATCTAAATATCCCATATTTCCAAGACATGTATTCACATATACAATTGTCATCCAACATGTTAACAAAACATAACATCAGCAGATACATACACAGATGTATCACAAAAGAATCAAAATAACTCCTATCTACCCGGTGCTACATATCAGAGCCGACCGACCAAAAAGAATGAAGTCACGCTTCACAAAAATGTCTCCAGCCATCTAATCTGCAATGCCTCATAGAGCATTATCAAACAGCAGAAGGGTGAGAAACAATATCATAATAAATAATGCATAAAGACATATATAAATATCTCATATCAACAATTATGCATTCTACGCCTTCTCACCACAACTCACCTTGTACAATATAATATATCTATATACAACTATAACACCAAGCATACTCAATATGCATCATCAATGTTTATATCTTTTCATAAACATGCAACCACATATATATATATCTATATATATATATATATCCTCCAGTATCTACATTATGCCAAAACATACATTTCACGTTAATTCAATAAACATACACAACATGTTTATTTCACTATACATCATATACAGATGACAAATGCAAATCATAGAGGACAACTCGCTACTCTATGTAAATGCAACACAACATCGATCTAGTCGATCGTCAGATCCTCCTAAGAATCAATCTACTCTCACCCCTCATGGGTATTCTATCACTTGTCAGATTCTCCTAGGAATCACAACACTCATCAGACTCTCCTAGGAATCACACCATTCATCAGATTCTCCGAGGAATCACACTGTTCATCAGATTCTCCAAGGAATCAGGTTAATCAGCAGACTCTCCAAGGAATCACATATCTCGTCAGATTCTCCGAGGAATCAATTCATTCAGCAGATTCTCCGAGGAATCACACCATCCATCAGATTCTCCGAGGAATCAGGTCATACAGCAGACTCTCCAAGGAATCACACCTCTCATCAGACTCTCCTAAGAGTCATGTCTCTCCTCAGGCTCTCCTAAGAGTCCTATCACTCATCAGATTCTCCTAGGAATCAACAACACAAGAATGTATTCTATACAATTCTTGAAATGCACACACATACACATAATATGTTCATGCATCTTCACCTCATTCAATTTCATACAATCATCATACATCGCAATGTATATTACACGACACATTAGTCATTCACCTCATTATCATGCATTTTAAATCAATTTAAACAATGCACATATTTGCCCAAACGGCCACAATTCACAATCGAGGATTTACGCACGAAGGCTACCCACAGCACATGTTATCACAATAGATCACATACTTATTCATATCATAGAGGTATTAACCTATGTGAATCAACCAAACAATCACCACATGAGCAACACAGCACAAGAAAAATGCTGTCACGTTCGCCTTTATTCGCCTGGCGAACCCCCGCAGCGAACCTTCGCTAGGCTTCGCCTGGCGAACTCGCCAGCGAGTCCAAGTCAGTAGCTACTGACTTCATTCGCCACCATTCGCCAGCACCTTCGCTGGGCGAACCTTCGCTATCCACCTTCGCCTGGCGAACTCACCAGCGAAGTCCACTGGGACTTAAACATAATTACTCGCCAGCATTCGCTGGGCTTCGCCTGGCGAAGCTTCGCCTTCGCTCGCCTGGCGAGAGCCAGCGAACCTGCGCAGAACAGCATTATGTTCTGTCTCTCCTTCACCAATCCATCATCAAGCATCTCTTAAACATCTAAATCAGTACAAATAGCATCAATACATGTTACCCGACTATTCTACGGCGTTATTACTCAGTTTCAACCGATTAAATCCTCAATCTACCGATTATTCCAACTTTTGCCCTAGAAATGGATAGTGTAGAAAAACTACCAACAAGCCCCAACTAATACATATATGATGCTATACATTATTAAGATGATAAAACTTCTCACCCTTACCTGATTAATCGCAAGCTTTGATCGATTCTTGATGATTCTAGGTTTTCCTCTTTCTCTTCTCTTTCTCTTCCTCTTCTTTTTTTTCTCCTTTCTTTCTCTTCTTCTTACTATCCTTTCTTTCACTTCTATTTCCTCTTTAATATATTTTCCATTATTTTTCCAAAACATCTATTAATTCAATATCTCACAAATATCTCACTTAATATTAAATAGGAAATGTCCAAAATACCCTTCCAAACTATTTCCTCCGAAACCTCCCAATACCGGTTAAAAATATGATAATATGTAAATATAACATATTTCCACACAAATTCTACATTCCAAATATTATTCACCCAATTTAATTAAATTGGGGCCCAATAAAAGTGAAAATCGAAATCGGGGCGTTACAACACTCGCACAATATGGCACCAAAAGGATGACAGACCCATCACCAAAAGGATGATAGAGCAAACTCACGCACACAACCCTGAAACCAAAAGGATATAGGGAACACTTGCACAATCTGGCACCAAAAGGATGACAGACCCATCACCAAAAGGATGATAGAGCGAATTCACACACATAGTTACTACCACCAAAAGGATGATAGGCACTTCCCAGATTTGAAGGTCACCAACACCAAAAGGATGTAGGCTATGTTGAACCAACGAGGTTTGGCTATCACCAAAAGGATGATAGTAATGCAATTGACAAAAGGTTAAGTTTACTAGAGATATGATGAGTGGGGCTTATTTGAGACATCCATAAAAGGTTGAAGCAAATAAGTCACTGAGAAACACCATCCTTATCAACAAAAGGTTGAAAGGAGACAACTCACTAAGGAACGCCCAAAAGCAAGGTTGAACTGAAACAAATCAACGGGGAACGCCCACTGATTTGGATAAATGCCACTGGTTGAGCTGGGGACGCCAAATTCAACAAAAAGACTGAGAACACAACTAAATGAGGAACACCTACTTACTTACTCGGAGACCACATTCTTGACCATAAAAGGTTGAATTAATTCCATGAGGAACACCCATGAACATTGAAGAAGATGCCCCTGACTGGGCTGAGTTTCACTTGATGTCTTGTCTTGATCAACAAAAGGTTGAACAACTCCGTGGGGAACTCCCGCGGATTTGAAGGAGAAGCCCCTGATTAGGCTGAATTTTTGTTTGAAGCTCTTGAATTTGACCAATAAAAGGTTGATACCACTTCGTGAGGGACACTCACGGTCTTGAATAGCATGCCCCTCATTGGGTCGGATGTCGTCTTGGAAACTCTTTGACTTGATCAACACAAGGTTGAACAGCTTTGTAAGGAACACTCACGGTCTTGAAGAAGATGCCCCTGACTGGGCTGAATACGGTCTTGGAAATCTCGAGATTGATCCTGGACCTTGACTTGCATATGTGAATGTTGGATGTTGGGAATGATGCTCCATAACGAATGGAAATGCAAATGTAAATGCTAACGCATGGAGATGCAAGTGCTGGGGAAGTATGATATGGTTTGGGATATGCATATGATGCAAATGATATTTATGATGTTGAGTGTATGCATATGATGCACATGATTACAGACGGGTGATTGGATATGCAGGTGCTAGCACGACGGACTTTTGGTAGTTGCCAATACGGATTTGACTTTGGGTAGTGGGAGGGGTTGATTTCCTCGACATGCAGTTATTTGAAGACGCCATGATTGAAACAGACGAAGATGCTCTTGATGCCCCAAGTCTGATCACTTGTGATTTGTTATGAACTTGCTTTAAAGAAGATTGCAACTCTGCTTGATGGTCAGGGTGACCTGGTCTCGCCCCAGTCTGAACATGGTAACGGTCTGCCCCTAATTAACCAGTTCTGGAAATGGAAGTTGAACTTTGATGCGCTCTGAGATGCCTTGCCCCTGATTGAGTTGTTGAGGAATTTTCCCCAGCCTGTGGGTTTTGAGGTAGCCTTGCTCCGTGTCAGCCACTGAAAGTCAAGTTCCTCCTTGATTTCCCCTTGTTGGAGTGTCTTAGATGTCTAGCACTTATTTGCAATTAAAATTGCACATTCATAAATGGTAATCTCAATGCAAAGTTCATGCAAGTTTTGATAAAGAGTCATTTATTTGAGTGTCGTGATAGTGTGAGACGAATGAACCGTTAATTTAGACGTTGTGCTAACTTTGATTAGTGTGAAAGATATAGCAAGGATAATGACATCAATGCTGATGATTAACAAGTATGTGAGGAGTCAGTTTATGCAGCCTTGCAATAGTATGCTTTTAGAATAAACCTCACCTCAATTTGATATTTCTAGGGTTGTAACGTGGTTTGGTTCACAGTTTATGAAACAAAGGATATTAGGCTCAAAGTGTGATTTGTACCTACCCCTTCTTCACGATGATCTCCAGTCTTATGTTCAATTAATTCTGCACATGTCTGTCTTGGTGGTGTAAGCTTGATGATTCAAGGTATGCTTGAAATGGCAGTCCCCTTATTTTGCTTTTGAAGAATGTCAGTGACCCTTTGAATATGACATGGTGATCACTAAATCTTATTTTATTTTTGTGTTGACGGTTTGAGGGCCTCTTTTGATCTTGTTTTGGATCTCTAACTTTTGCATAGACTGATTTTGCTTTTCGAGTCCATCGGGATTTCCTTTATTTTTCCTAAGTCTTCTTTGTGGTGCTCGACTTAGCAGGATTTTTTTTTGTTAGAGGATTGTGACTGCCAAGTCATGGGTCTTTGAAGAACAATCGGCATGCCTTTTTGATTTTCCTTTGTGATTCGAGTGTGTAATTGAACTAACTAAACACTACCCTGCCCGAGGTTATGTGTAAGAGTTAGAATATCCGAAGGAAACTGCTACTTCTAGGCTCGAAGTGGTTAACTAAGGATTAACTCCTTGTCTCTCCAGTGTTTGGGGATTGAAATAATGTCTCTACATCATCGACAAGATTCTTTCTGAAAGCATACAATTGGCAACTATGGGTATTTCATTATCATCATCCTCCCTTCAATCGTGCTAAACAACAGTTGAAAAAGAGTGAAGTGGATAAACATATGTGTCAGTAATTGGTGGTAAAAATGAGTGAATACGACATAACTAATTCGAAACATGCATAAACAATACATTAATGAAAACTAAATACGAATGGCAATGTTCAAAGTACACAATACTTAAATGAACAAAAACAAAATACAAGAAAATAAAAGATGAAATGGCAACAAGATTACCTTCTTCAAGGATGAACTTGACTTAACTTGATTTGATTTGACTTGAAGCTGACACTAGTTTGACGGCGGCATAGGATTGTTTATGACGTTCAGAGTCTTCCTATTGAAGTTGATAGCTTCATGTCAATCATGTCCTGAACTTTGTGCTTGAAAGCCCTACAGTTCTCGATTATATGACCTGGAGCACCCTTATGAAACTCGTAATGGGCATTTGCATCATAGTCGACAGGAATGACAGTTGGAGGAGCTAAATCTCTCAAAGCAATGGCTTTTTCTCCAGCAATTAAGCAAAAATATTAGCATATGATATTGGTGGACGATTAAAGACTCTATCTGGTTTTCATGCCCTCTACTGATTAGGTTGACGCTGTTGACGAGCAGCTTGCTGTTGTTGATGTTGAGGAGGATACTGATACCCTTGCTGGTTGTAAGACTATTGCTGGGGAGCCTGTTGCTGAGGCATTTGAGCTTGAACAACTTGAATAGTTGGATGATAAGGAATTGGAGCGTATTGTGCGACAACAACATATGAATACTGATAGTATGGGATTTGATAGGGCATAAGAGCGGGAGCTTGTTGACGAGCTTTCCCTTTCTGTGCAGAGATGGAATTTGTTTCGCCCTCCTTCTTCTTGTATCCATTGAAAGGCTTCTTGGAACCAGCCTGGCTGCTAGAACCTCCTTGGATCTTTCCGCTTTTCAGAATTTCTTCGATTCTCTCACCGATGATCACCAAGTCAGTAAATCCAGCAGAAACACTATCAATCAGCTTTTCATAGTACTGGCCTTGCAAGGTGCCCATGAAAATTTCAATTAGTTCACGGTCGACAAGAGGTGGATACACTCTTGCAGCTAGCTCTCTCCATTATTGTGTGTACTGCTTGAAGGATTTGTTGTCCTTCTGAGACATGCTCTGAAGTTGAGTACGATTCAGAGCAAGGTCGGTGTTGTGCTTGTACTGCTTAGCAAATGCATCAACTAACTCATCCCAAGTGCGTACACTGCTACGTTCTAGATGCATATACCATTCGAGTGATGCCCCAGATAAATTGTCTTGGAAGCAATGAATCATTAGCTTTTCGTCTCTGGCATAGGCAGTCATCTTGCGACAGTACATCTTCAGATGAATGTTTGGGCAACTGAGGCCTTTGTACTTCGAGAATTCTAGTGCTTTAAACTTGGGAGGAATGATAACATCAGGCACCAAGCATAATTCCAAAGCACTAAAAGTATTTGAGTCATGCCCCTCCATGACTCGGAGTTTCTCAGCTAAATTGCAGCATATTTTGATAGCTTCAAAATCCTGAGCAGCAACAGGACTGACAATGGGGATAACAGCATGATAGTTTTGCACGTCATCATACTGGTCTAGCAGATTTTCTTCGGCGTGAGGAATGGGAATTTGAACAACAATAGGTTGTGCTTGCGGGATAGCTCCAACAGTAACTCCATGTACTGGGATTGGTTGAGAAGTGGTTCCTTCAGCTATGGTAGTGAAGTTCATTGGTATCCCATATGGGTTGGGGTTGGGAACAGGAACTGAGAGCCTTAAGGTGGACCCTTGCACCTGACCATTGTTGTTGACGACAGCATTAGCTTCATGCTGTTCTTCTTCCTTTTTGGCCGTGAGGAGGGCTTCAAGAATCTGGTCAATCTTTCCTTTGATGGAATCTAACTCTTCTCTGAAGGTGACTTGTTCTTATTGAATCTGCTCCATCATTCGTCTTGTATTGGCTTTAGTTACATATTGGTGCCGAGGAATCAGCTTGATTTACTGGAGAGGAAGGAGAAATGAGTCTCTGCTGAGGGAATGAAAATGCAAAATGCACAACGGATGCAATGTAATGATATGTATGCAAGATGCAAGATCCAGGATCACAGGTCACAGATTCAAATAATTCTGAAGTTGGCTACTGTAACAGGTAAGTAACTAGAGTTTCTGGTCAAAGAAACATTGTCGATAGACCTTATACGAGAAGACCTAGATTCTTTACCTATAAACCCAAACCCACTCACAGGATGGTTTTTATGTTGATGGATATGGTTCCCAGGATCACACTAATCACATCAACATCACTCAACAGGCTAGCTGTATTACGACGATAATGACGACAAGGTCTCTCCTGAGCGGAGTCTTCATGTCAGGCACACCAGGAGCAAGTTCTTGGAGACTAACACTACGTGACCACCAATATATAACTGGTGCTAAAAGGGTTCCCAGAATCACGGACCCTTAATTAATCAAGTCGTGCAACATGCTAGCTGTGTTACAACCAGATCTACGAATAGGTTTCCTCTAGGGGAGCTTTCATTCTAGGCACACAAGGAGCAAGTCCTTGGGGATTAACACTACTCGACTACCAATTCTAAACCATGTGCTCTCTCTGCTTTTACCAAAGCTCGGGAGTAGAGCTTTACTCATGATGTCATCCCAAAAACCAACAGGCAAAGAAAGATAACAGGCATATATAAAAGCCACAAGAGAACAAATATATAAATGAGAAGAAAAACAATTGAATGAAGATAACTCTCTTTATAAAATCCTAAGATAGGCTTCACTCTCTCTTCCATGGAGCAAACCTCCCCAGTAGAGTCGCCAACTATCGCACCTCAAAAAATCACATAGATAATTCGGAAACACGACCCTCCCGTGAAAGGCGTGGAAATGCGGTTTGACAGAGTCGCCACCGAACTATATTTATCCCTAAAAGGAAAAGGAAAGGAACAGGTTCGTCGCAACCGATGTTTCGAGTTCGGGAGTCGGTTACGCAAGGGGAAGCAATTAGCACCCCTCACATCTGTTGTACTCAACGGGAAACTTATAGTACGATTGATGATGGACGTTATCTAAGTTTGCTTGTTTTCTTCTCAATGGTAAATGCGAAGTGGTAGGATAAAAGGATAAAGACACTAAGGGTAAATGGGTGGTTAAAAGATATGGTGCTCTCCAAGGATTGGGGTCATCGTGCCTACTGTTGCACCCCAAAATTTGCCCTTCCATTTTAACCTTAACTGGCTTTTGTTTCTCTGCATTTTACATTTTTTTATATCATAGCATTTGTTCTTGAGGCATGGGATTAAGGTTTTTCAGAGTCTCAAGGCTCTTTTAATGCAAGAGACTGAACAACGAGCATCATCAGTTCTGGCATTTATTTTGCCCGGCGATCGAGCGGTCGATTTTATTTTGTTTTGCAGGGTTATTTTCAGCTTAGGAGGCAGCACCCAATCTATCTCAAGAATTCTCACGGTTATAATATTCAAGAGCAAGTTTCAAAGGTTTAAAAGAGCTCAGAACGGTTGAAAACGGGCAAATGTGCAGATTTCCCTCCAAAAGGCGCCAAATTCAAAATTTTGAAGGTGTTAATCGATTAACCAAGTCAAAAATAGGTCAAATTTAAATATTCAAGGGTGTTAATCGATTAACCACATGGTTAATCGATTAACCAGTGCAAATTTCTGCTCTGCACATGAATTTTCAAGTGAATTTATTTTGGGGTCCAAATTTGATCACATGAGAAGTTGATTTTACACTTAGGAAGGATCTAGAACCACTTCAAATTTTGGTTAATTTCATTTTCCCTCCAATTTCCCATTCCTAATCCCAAACCATCTTTTCACAAACCACATTGCAAACCATATTTGGATCCAAACCTAAGGGGTATTTAATTGATTTACTCCAAACCTCACAAAGACAATCCTCATAATTCCATTCTCATTTCAGAATTCATTCTCCTTCTCTCAATTTTGCTCTCAAGTTCTCCATTCCCAAAACTTCACCAAAGCTCTCTTTGCTTGAATTCATTGATTCTCCATTGGAATCAATGAATTCTTGAGCTCAAACCTTCATCCATCATCTTCATCATCTCCAATTCTCCATTCAATTTTCGTGTTAGTTTGGATCTAAATTTTGAAGTGGATCTAGAAGTGATTATTTGGATTATTTCGGCTTAATTTTGGTGGATCTTCATTTCTACTACAAGAACTCAATTGGAGCTTGAAGGAATTCCGGATTTCTTGCTTGGATCTACTCCATTGGAGTGAATCAACAATTACCGAAGCAATTCTCCACTTCGTAGGTTGGAAATTCTAGATCTGATTCTATTTTGAGCTTATTTGCATAATCATCATATTGATCTTCATTTTTGATTGATTTTGTTGATGTTGATTCATGTTAATTGTGATCTTGTTGGTTTAATGTGTTTACATATTGATTAGATCACTGATTTCTGGTTTAATTTTGTGCTTAATTGATTGTATGATCATTGGAATGATTGCACATTAGATAAGTTGTTGAAAAGTGCTTCTGAACTGCTGTTTTTTGCTATTGACACAGGGTTAACCAATTGATTAATCGATTAACCAATGCAAATATTCAAATTTTCCAACATTTTTAAGTGGTTAATCGATTAACCCCTGGTGTTAATCGATTAACACTGTGCCAACTGACCTGTTTTGCTATTTTTCATGCTTGTTTTGGTGCTCACTCACTTCGAATCTTCATGGATCAATATGACGCATTAGGAGTGAGTTATTTTGGATATATGTCGGTGTTCTTGATCGTTTAATCATGATTTTATCGACACTCATGTTTGATTTCCACTTGAATGCATGCTTATGGATGTGGTTCAAAGTGATGATCATTTGCATTGTTGCTTTTGCTTGCATTGCTTTCGATTGGGATGTGCTTGTGGTTGTTGTTACCCCACACATTTTTCCTCCCTCTTCATATTTGTGTTGCATTGCATATTTGCATCTTTTTTCTTTATCTTATGCTTTCTTCTTCTTCTTCTTCTTTCTTCTTTTTCGTGTTCCCTTAGGACCTCTAATCTTTCTTATTTAAGAGAGATTATGAATGACCTTAGGTTTGAATCCATGCATGATAACATTAGGGTAGCATTCCATTTCATCCCAATCATAAGTGCACTTTGTATGAGAACATTAGGTTGAGTCTTAGTCTCCCTTTAGAGTGTCTCTCTCTTCTCATCTTCAAACTTTCTCAAAACATCTAATAAAGGTTAAGGATTGTTGTACGTTACGAGCCTTAAGTACTTGGGAAATGGTGATTGGGGGGCTTCCTCTTAATCATCTAGAGTGTTTAGCGTATGTCCTTTGAACGATATGCGACGCTTTCGCTCCTAGGTCATAGTCTTTAGTGCAACATGAATTACAAACAATAATCAATGCACTTCTTCTCTAAAAAACACAAAAACAAACTTCAAATCTTTTTATCCTCCGGGATCTTAATTTGGAAACCTTTTTCATAAGGAGAGTTTTGTTAACTCTTGGTTCTACCGCAAACAGGTAACGCCTAAGTCTCCAATGGTCGAGCTGCATACATCTAACTGCTATAACTAAGTTTTAACCTTACTCGGCTAGATCACTTGAACCAATTTGTGGTCGTGTCAACCCGAACTACGTTTGCTCTGATTTCTCGTACCAGACGAGGATCCGTAGGCACAAGACGACGATGTCTTGGCGAGCAACCTTCCCCCACCTTCACCCGTAGTTAGCCGAACTACATTGACTCTGACTTTCCCATTGCACGAGGTAATACGTAGGCATAGAGCAGTAATGCTCTATCGAGTCTCTTCTCTTTTCTTTTCTTTTGTCCCTGAGTCGTATCTTAGATAGTAAATGCACCCTTTTAGATAGATAACAAGCGTGGATCTCGTCGAGTACGACGGACGTAAGGGGTGCTAATACCTTTCCCTCACGTAACCGACTCTCGAACCCGAGATATGGTTGCGATGACTTGTCTTCTCCCTTTTCCGTAGGTTTTCTATGATCGTTTCCTTTCCCTCTCTTTGGGATAAATAACGAACGGTGGTGACTCTTCTGTTTTTCTGCCGGCCCCTTTTCGCAGCGATGCGACAGATGGCGACTGTGTTAGGGACTGTGATGATCCCCTATGTGAGTCAATCTGAGCGCTTGGTTGTTTATCTGTTGGGTGTGTATATATGTGTTGTACTTTATTTTCCTGCATTTACTTTCAGCATTGTATATATCAGTTTTGTTGTGCTGTTGGGGGGGAAATGTTCCATCGAGAGATAAGCCAAAACCCAGGCTTGAGTACAAACAT
Source organism: Lathyrus sativus (assembly GCA_963859935.3). NCBI lineage: Eukaryota > Viridiplantae > Streptophyta > Magnoliopsida > Fabales > Fabaceae > Lathyrus > Lathyrus sativus. The sequence goes on along the minus strand of OZ012735.1, from coordinate 214,401,822 downwards.
AGTATTAGAAGTGGAAAGTAGTGGTGAACCTGTATGCTTTGCATGCACTAGTTCCCATGAAATTCGCTCTCAGACGAGATTCTCTTTGATGATTTCTTTTCCGGTCCTTTGGACTTGAAAGGATTTTGGATCTGAGGATTGTCGACTCTGGGGACCAATCATTTGGAAGTCAGCTAAGTGAGGCCGCTTCGTTAGACTATGACGCCAAACCAGAAATGGTGAACGTATCATCGTTTCTCGAAAGTCTGTGACGCTGATGACCGTATAGGATGTCGTACCTTGTCAAGTGATAGGTTCATACTTGTGACTTGGGAGGGTTATGCAGAAAACCTTAACCTCCCACCTACCCGGTTTTTTCGTCGGTGCGAACTTCTGATCTTGATACAGTGGGTCCTAATTATCAGTGTTATGTTCTTGTCAAAGCGGAGTGCTGCTTCTTCTCAATCGGCAGCACAAAAATCTTGATCCCTTGTTGCATCTTTGCATTTACATTTTCATTATCATATTGCATTTCATTTGCATCTCATTGTTGCATATCCATCCTCAGGCGGAGCAGGGAGCTTACCCATCTTTTGTCCAACCTGTAGTTGATTTCCTGACATCCGCATTGGACATGAATTAGCTTCTGAAAGAATCATGAACTCAGGAGAGCAGAACTTGATTGTTACAAAGGCAGTGTTTGAATTGATGCAGAATCAGCTAGATCAGCTCATGAAAGCCATGGCAGCTATGACTAGAGGAAAGGCTAATATCTAGAGGACTCCAGTGAACAATGTTGCTCAAGCTCAGCCTGCACCGATGCCTGTTGAAGATCATACCACTGTCCGAAGTAGAGATTCATTTTCTCTCCATGACACGGATTATCATAATTTCACCTTCTCTGTACCAGGTCTTCGAGGGGTTGTTCCGAAGATTAATGCTAAGAGCCCATAGACTGTTGAGTTTCTGAGTAGATGTCACTTGTTGGAGGAAAAGCTTGACGCCTTGATGGGTCGTGATAATCTGAATGCTTCAAGCATGTGTTTGGTATTAGGCCTTGTGATGCCTCCGAAGTTTAAGATGCCAAATTTTGAGAAATTCAAAGGAAATAGTTGTCCGAAGCAGCATCTGGTGATGTTTTGCAGAAGAATGACCTCACATGTCTATAATGACAAGCTTATGATTCACTGTTTCCAAGACAGTCTGAGTGGAGCATCGTTGGGTTGGTACATGCAGTTGGAGAGTGGTTGCATCAGATCATGGTCAGATTTGGCCAATGCCTTTATGAAGCAATACAACTACAATCTCGACATGGCTCCCAGCCGCATGCAGTTGCAAGAATTATCTCAGGCAGACAATGAATCTTTCAGAGCATATGTGCAGAGATGGAGAGAGTTAGCTGCTCGCATTCAACCACCACTTCTGGACAGAGAATTAGTTGGCATGTTCATGGATACTTTGCAAGGCCATTACTTCGACAAGATGGTTGGTAGTGGGACAGCAAACATTTCTGACTTGATGATAATAGGGGAACGTATTGAGAGCGGACTCAAGAGTGGGAAAATTCGAAACATCTCAGATACCTTAATTTATAAAAGCGAATTAGTTGTCAGTTCTCAAGAAGAATGGGAGAAGGAAAGTAATTCTATCCCGGAATCTCCGACACCTCAGATTCAGTTTTCAGACGTTTCGAGTGTTCAGAGTCAATGATCATACCGTCATCAACCGCGTCAGCACGCTCGACAAAGACCAAGGAAGCCCGCAAGGCATTTCACTCAGTTGCCAATGTCGTACAGTTAGATGTTGCCGGATTTGATCAGAGGTGGATTAATAGTGCCGAAGAAGATTAATCCAGAGTTTCTGCCATATCCGCCAGGTTTCGATGTCAACGCCCGCTGTGAGTACCATGTTGGGGCACAAGGGGTTTCAACCGAAGATTGTAAGGTGCTTAGGAGCAAGGTGCAGACTCTGCTGGACTTCAATACGTTCTCAATCACGCCTCAGGGTATCCAGATCAATGATCCTCCATCGTCCAGCCATGTGGGCGTATCGGTTTATGGTATGGAGGAGTTCACCGAGAGTAGATGTTCATAAGAGTATCAGACTGACTTCGATGAGCAATTCTGAAGGTGGCTGGTTCAACAGCGAATCAAGACTTGAAATCCCGGTTCCCAAAAGCTGGAAATCTCTTTTATCATGTCATTTCTTTGCATTTGTAGTTTCTTTTCTGTTTAAGTGCAAATTTCATTTGTAAAACTTGTTGTTTTCAATTGATAATGATAATGAAATGAATATGCAGGTTTTTGATTAAATCCATTTGTGTTCACTAATTGCTTTTTATTGATGTCAAACGCTTGTTTAAGCGGAATCCGAGGGAGGATGGCGAAATTGAAAGACGCGCAAGCTTCCAATTGAATGCTTTTGAACAAAACCTGCTGATGATGTACAGACACTGTTTCAAATTCCCAAACACCGGAGATATAAGGATGATAATCCTTTGTCAACCCCTTTGAGCCTAGAAGTAGGAGTTTCTTTCTGAAAACAAAAAACCCTCAATCTTAACCTGGGGCAGGGTAGGTGTCAGTTAATTTGGCCGAGCGTCCAAATCGCAAAAGGAGTGTTCCCGTTCAAGGATCAATCACACCTATAGAGGTCGTACCTAAAAAACCGCGATGGTTATCCATTACCGACCAAGGAGTGAAACAGTCACTATCTCCTCAATAAGTCAGACAAGCCGGTGTCACATGATTTATTCGAATAAAAAGAGATAGAAAAAGAAAAATCAAAAGAAGAAGTCTGCTAAGTCGAATCTTGAAAACAAGCGACTTAGGCAAAAATTAGGGCATCCCGTTGGACTTCGAAATCAAAAGAAACTCAAAAGAGTCAGTCCAAGCAAAAGTTAGGGAAAAAGCGTAAAAGCGAAAAGGATTACGAAAGAAAAATCCTTGAACAAGGAAAAGTCATGTGACTCCAAATACCAAAGACGAAAAACGAGTGACTGTCACTCCCAAAAAAAAACTTGTGGTTTCCTGAACCATCGCTCTTGTCATTCAACCTTTAAAAGGTGAGCGCTTATGTCGAATTAGCTGAATGTAGGAACGGAGAACATCAAGGATAATGGGTGGGTGAAAATAAACTTTGAGCCTTATATCCTTCCTTTCAAACTATGAACCTGGCCACGTTACAACCTTCAAAAGTCCTAATTGTAGCAGGTTTCTTTGGAAAGCATACTTCGGTAAAGATCGCATCAAAGTTGACTTCTAAAAGGATTCCCTTTACCATGTTGGTACTAATATTGACATTCTGATAAGTGACTCGTTCACTATATGTCACAACTTTTTACTAGTGAACAGACTTGGATTTCAAAACTGTCATATCCATTGCATCAATATATCTTTTATGCAAAACAATTTGTTTTACTTGTGAGTAAGCACTTGACATCAGGAGAGTTTCCACAGTGGAAAGTTTGATCAGGATAGAATGCAGAATGCCTGAGTACTCCGTTGAGCCGGGGCAAGCTATATCAAATGATCATATCAAGGGAGTCAGCCATCCAAAGTTCAGTTAATCCGGGGCACTCGTTCAGATCGGCCAATCAGGGGCAAAATTCATTGCAAGGCTGGGGCAGGCCACCCTAAGAGCACGAAAGTTATCCTTATCCAGAAGGCAACGAATCTGAAGCACCTCTTCGAGGGTCAAATGTTGAGGCAGTTCATATCTAGCCATAAGGGTACGGAGATTTCAAGTTTCCTTTCGAGGAAGATGTCTACAGAAGTCCCACAGGCTGGGGCAAAATTGGAAGCAAAGGAACAGTTCCTCTCCATATCTTCAGAACCGCTCAGAGCTATTCAAGCAGGTTAAGTCAATCTTCAAATTCAGGACAAATATCGAGAAGTCATGGTAACCATTCTTTGACCCTTCACAGAGACCCTAAAGTCCAATCCCTATTGGCAACCACCAGAAAGCCCAATCCATATTGGCGCATCAGTCCAAAGTCCAATTCCCATGGGTACCCAGGAAAATTTCATCTGTCTCCCCAACAAAAGTCCAACCATGCTTGGCACATCCGATTATCCCTAGCGGAGTTGGCTTCACCTCTTCGGCATTTATTTTGCTAAATTCCCCGGCAGCCTGAGCCTGCATCTGCATTTCTGTATATAGTTATCATTTTTGCATTATATTTGCATTGCATCCTCAAATGTGTAGCATTTCCATTTCGCATGGAGCATTACGCCATAGAAAATTCAAACATATGCATGCGAAGCATAAGCCAGTTTTGTTAGTTTTTCGTGGCAACTTGGATCACCTTTCAATCAAGACAGTGGTATATCTCTAGCAGCTTGGTTCAGTCAACTCATCTGCTAGATTTCTTGTGGGTTCCAGATCATACGTCAGTCATACTTTGTCCATCAGCCCTCTGATGAGGACATTCCCCAGCAGATTTTCCTTCTGTCGATTCCTATTGACGAAGGGGTCCTGAGGTTCGTCGAGGTATTCTGGATGATTTTCCTTTTGTCGATTCCTATTGACGAAGGGGTTCTGAGGTCCGTCGAGGTATTCTAGATGGTTTTCCTTCTGTTGATTCCTATTGACGAAGTGGTTCTGAGGTTCGTCGAGGTGGATATGGATGATTTTCCTTTTGTCAATTCCTATTGACGAAGTGATATTTTGGATATGGATATGATTTTCCTCCTGTCAATTCCTATTGACGAAGTGATATTTTGGATATGACTTTCTTTCCGTCTACCATTAGACGAGGTGATATTTTGGACATGATTTTCTTTCTGTCAATTCCTATTGACGATGTGATTATTCTGTGTGGTTTTCTCTCTGTCTATCCTTAGACGATGCGAGATTTAGATGGTTTTCTCTCCGTCTATCCTTAGACGATGTGAGCTTTGGATTTGGTTTTCTCTCTGTCTACCCTTAGACGATGTGGTTCTTTAAAGATGGTTTTCTTTGCGTCGGTTCCTATTGACGAAAAGATTCTGAAGTTCTTTGACGTGATCTGTGGATTTGGCATTTCTTTCTGTCGATTCCTATTGACGAAAGAGTTTTAAAGTTCGCTGATGTGATTGTTTCGGATATAATGTTTGATTTTCGTCTACCATTAGACGAGGTAATGTTCTGGATGATTTTCTTTCTGTCAATTCCTATTGACGATAGGATCTTCGGATGGTAGTTCTCTCTGTCTATCCTTAGACGATGTGAGTTGTGGATATGGTTTTCCGTCTGTCAATTCCTATTGACGATGTGATTTGTTGGATATGGATATTTCTTTCTGTCTACCATTAGACGATGTGAACGTTGGATATTTCTTCCTGTCTACCATTAGACGATGTGAACTTTGGATATGTCTTCCTATCTACCATTAGACGATGTGATTGTTCTGGATACGATATTTCTTTTTGTCTACCATTAGACGATGTGAACTTTGGATATGTTTCTTCCTGTCTACCATTAGACGATGTGAATTTTGGATATTTCTTCCTGTCTACCCTTAGACGAGGTGATCGTTGTTTGATATTTCTTTCTGCTGATTCCTATTGACGAAAGGATTATGAAATTTGACGATGTGTTTACTTTGGGTATGTTTTCTTTCCGACGACGTGTGACTGGGCTCCGATCGCATGCATCCCAATCAGACTGCAAATTTCTGGGTTCTTTTTGTATTCAATCACCTTCTACCTTGAATGTCAAAAGTCGTTCGCTTTTCACCCTTCAGGTCAAAGTCGATTGAATAGGGGCAGCTGTTGCACCCCAAAATTTGCCCTTCCATTTTAACCTTAACTGGCTTTTGTTTCTCTGCATTTTGCATTTTTGCATATCATAGCATTTGTTCTTGAGACATGGGATCAAGGTTTTCTGTGGCAAAGAGCAAGAGACTGAACAACGAGCATCATCAGTTCCGGCATTTATTTTGCCCGGCGATCGAGTGGTCGATTTTATTTTGTTTGGAGGGTTATTTTCAGCTCAGGAGGCAGTACCCAAGCTATCTCAAGAATCCTCACGGTTATAATATTCAAGAGCAAGTTTCAAACGTTTAACAGAGCTCAGAACGGTTGAAAACGGGCAAATGTGCAGAGTTCCCTCCAAAAGGCGCCAAATTCAAATTTTTGAAGGTGTTAATCGATTAACCAAGTCAAAAACAGGCCAGATTCAAATATTCAAGGGTGTTAATTGATTAACCATATGGTTAATCGATTAACTAGTGCAAATTTATGCTCTACACTTGAATTTTAAAGTGAATTCATTTTGGGGTCCAAATTTGATCACATGAGAAGTTGATTTTACACTTAGGAAGGATCTAGAACCACTTCAAATTTTGGTTAATTTCATTTTCCCTCCAATTTCCCATTCCTAATTCCAAACCATGTTTTCATAAACCACATTCCAAACCATATTCGGATCCAAACCTAAGGGGTATTTAATTGATTTACTCCAAACCTCACAAAGACAATCCTCATAATTCCATTCTCATTTCAGAATTCATTCTCCTTCTCTCAATTTTGCTCTCAAGTTCTCCATTCCCAAAACTTCACCAAAGCTCTTTTTGCTTGAATTCATTGATTCTCCATTGGAATCAATGAATTCTTGAGCTCAAACCTTCATCCATCATCTTCATCATCTCCAATTCTCCATTCAATTTTCGTGCTAGTTTGGATCTAAATTTTGAAGTGGATCTAGAAGTGATTATTTGGATTATTTTGGCTTAATTTTGGTGGATCTTCATTTCTACTACAAGAACTCAATTGGAGCTTGAAGGAATTCCGGATTTCTTGCTTGGATCTACTCCATTGGAGTGAATCAACAATTACCGAAGCAATTCTCCACTTCGTAGGTTGGAAATTCTAGATCTGATTCTATTTTGAGCTTATTTGCATAATCATCATATTGATCTTCATTTTTGATTGATTTTGTTGATGTTGATTCATGTTAATTGTGATCTTGTTGGTTTAATGTGTTTACATATTGATTAGATCACTGATTTCTGGTTTAATTTTGTGCTTAATTGATTGTATGATCATTGGAATGATTGCACATTAGATAAGTTGTTGAAAAGTGCTTCTGAACTGCTGTTTTTTGCTGTTGACACAGGGTTAACCAATTGATTAATCGATTAACCAATGTAAATATTCAAATTTTCCAACATTTTTAAGTGGTTAATCGATTAACCCCTGGTGTTAATCGATTAACACTGTGCCAACTGACCTGTTTTGCTATTTTCCATGCTTGTTTTGGTGCTCACTCACTTCGAATCTTCATGGATCAATATGATGCATTAGGAGTGAGTTGTTTTGGATATATGTCGTTGTTCCTGATCGTTTAATCATGATTTTGTCGACACTCATGTTCGATTTCCACTTGAATGCATGCTTATGGATGTGGTTCAAAGTGATGATCATTTGCATTGTTGCTTTTGTTTGCATTGCTTTCGAAAGGGATGTGCTTGTGGTTGTTGTTACCCCGCACCTTTTTCCTCCCTCTTCATCTTTGTGTTGCATTGCATATTTGCATCTTTTTTCTTTATCTTATGCTTTCTTCTTCTTCTTCTTTCTTCTTTTTTGTGTTCCCTTAGGACCTCTAATCTTTCTTGTTTAAGAGAGATTATGAATGACCTTAGGTTTGAATCCATGCATGATAACATTAGGGTAGTATTCCCTTTCATCCCAACCATAGGTGCACTTTTCATGAGAACATTAGGTTGAGTCTTAGTCTCCCTTTAGAGTGTCTCTCTCTTCTCATCTTCAAACTTTCTCAAAACATCTAATAAAAGTTGAGGGTTGTTGTACGTTACGAGCCTTAAGTACTTGGGAAATGGTGATTGGGGGGCCTCCTCTCAGTCATCTAGAGTGTTTAGTGTATGTCCTTTAGACGATATACAACGCATTCGCTCCTAGTTCATAGTCTTTAGTGCTACATGAATTACAAACAATAATCAATGCACTTCTTCTCTAAAAAACACAAAAACAAACTTCAAATCTTTTTATCCTCTGGGATCTTAATTTGGAAACCTTTTTCATAAGAGAGTTTTGTTAACTCTTGGTTCTACCGCAAACAGGTAACGCCTAAGTCTCCAATGGTCGGGCTGCATACACCTAACTGGTAGAACTAAATTTTAACCTTACTCGGCTAAAACACTTGAACCAATTTATGGTCGTGTCAGCCCGAACTACATTTGCTCTGATTTCTCGTACCAAACGAGGATACGTAGGCAGAAGACGGTGATTTCTTGGAGAGCAACCTTCCCCCACCTTCACCCGTAGTTAGCTGAACTATGTTGACTCTGACTTTCCCATTGCACGAGAGAATACGTAGGCATTGAGTGGCAATGCTCTATCGAGTCTCTTCTCTTTTCTTTTCTTTTGTCCTTGAGCCGTAGCTTAGACAGTAAACGCACCCTTTTAGATAGATAACAAGTGTGGATCCCGTCGAGTACGACGGACGTAAGGGGTGCTAATACCTTCCCCTCACGTAACCGACTCCCAAACTCGAGATATGATTGTGATGACCTGTCTTCTCCCTTTTCCGTAGGTTTTCTCTGATCGTTTCCTTTCCCTCTCTTTGGGATAAATAACGATCGGTGGCGACTCTTCTGTTTTTCCGCCGGCCCCTTTTCGCAGCGATGAGACACCTACGTATGCTCATTCGGACGAGAATGAGAAATCAGAGCTTTCATAGTTCGACTATGGGAAAGGTTAGAGGGAAACAGAAGATGAAGGGAAGGTAGCGGAGTGACGAGAAAAGATAGAAGTGTGCTCACCAAGATCATTGCAATCTTGTGCCTACGTATCTTACATTCATACGAAAATGAAGAATCAGAGTGTCCGTAGTTCGTGGAGATGACCACGAAAAAAGATTGGTTGAATTGAATCGAAGTTTGGGTTTGGGAATGAAATACTGAGTGACTAACAACCCAATGGGCGTGCCTCGAGAGTTGCCACTCAAGAATCCAAGGAATGTGAGATTCCAAGAACTCAGTTCTTTCGATAGTTGATTGAATAGGTTTGGATAGAAAAAGTTAAATGTTTTGAAATTGAAAGAGTGAATGAATAACAACTTAAGGGGCGTACCTCAAGAGTTATTCATTCGAAGATTCAAGGAATTCTAGACTCCAAGAATATCCTTCTTTCGTAAGTTTGATTATGCAAATGTTTGAATAAATATTAGGTGTTTTAAGACGAAAGGGTGAATCAACAACAACCCAAAACGTGCGCCTCGAGAGTCATTCATTCGAAGATTCAAGGAATGCTAGACTCCAAGAATCTTCTTCTTTCGTTAATTTGATTAGGAAAAGCGTTTTAATAAAAGATTGAATCGAATAGGTTGCAAAAAGAGGTGGACTGCGAGGCAAAAGGCACTCAACTTAACCCTTAGTTTAAAATAACGTTTGATGTTGGATCAATGGTTTGACTTCTATTTGCGTGAAAAAACGTGTTAGAATGGAAGTGGGTTTGAAAATGGCTCAACGACGAGTCGAGAGCTTGATTGAAAATGGAACCGGTTTGACGATGAATCAAGGGTTAAGTTGTGAGAAACGATACTAGTCCCTGAGGGTGCCCCCAATATCGAAACCATGATGAAATGTGAAAGTGTGTGTGATAGGTTGAGGGCGAATGCAGACGAGCACTCGACTTACGGAGGGTGTTTGAAAATGGCTCGATGACAAATCGAGAATTAGTTTGAAAACAGTTTAATCTACGCTAGTCCCTATGGGTGCTCCTAGAAGATAAACCACAATCAAAGAAATACGACTGCGTACATCGAAATGGGAGAGGGATACATGTAAGTTACACAAGATTACACGAAATAAATGGTCCCGTTGTAAGGTAGCCCAAGATAAAATCGTGTGTGTGTGTGAAGTATCCTAAACTATGCCTTGAACAAAAGTCGGACAAAACTCCAAGCTAGAGTTTCTGATAAAGTCCAAATTCCGTTGATCGGATAATTAACCAATAGTACATCAATTTAGGTTTTTATTGTTTCAATAATTATTATGTGTTTTCGAATATATGTGAAAAAGATAAGAACAAGATGAATATGATATGAGCAATATGAATAGTATGAATAAATGAACAAAGTGAATAATATAACGAGATATATAACAATATAATCAAGACAATATTCACAATGGTATAATCAAGATAATATTAACAAGTATATGAACAAGATAATATAATCGAGATAATATTGATTGAAAATAAAACAATTGTATATTGACTGAAAAGTAAAGCAAGAATATATTAACAGAAAATAAAGTTAGTCGTTAGTTGATTTGTGAATTGAATCAGAACGAAATGTTTATGGAATTTATGGATTTTTGGACACTCTTGATACTGTTTTTAGATATAAACAAGTCCTTTGTTTTGTTTTAGTTCATATTTATATTTGATTTAGAAAGCACACTAATTGTAAAGCACACTACACTAATTGTAAAACACTGCATAATTGATGAATAACTTGTTAATGATTAAATTTGTTCTTCATCTTGTTGCAAGAATATAAAGAAAAACTTCACTAGATGATTCATGACTTAGGAAGACAAATTTTAGAGTTTAAAGAGTTGGTACTAATGTGTGAAAGACCAAATGAAAAGACAAACTGAGGAAATCATCAACAACATTTTCACTGTATGTGTTGTTATTTAGGTAAATATAAACTTTTCACTCTATAAATATTTTCTTTTTTGAATTGTTATTATTGTTACTATTAATTAGTTTTGTTTAACTTTTGAATTTTATCATTAATATTGTTCCTTTACTATATTAATTTATTATTTATAGAATAGTTTTTTTTTCTCAAAATCATTAATTGAATTGTTATTATTTTTATTATTTACAATTTTATTTAACTTTTGAATTTTATTTATTATTGATTTCTCTTTTGTTAACTATTATGATTTGTTTAAATTTTTTATAATAGGTATTGTTTGCATGAATAAGTTGGAAGAAGTATAGACATAACACATTTTATATTTCACAATATGACTAATTCTATATTTGAATGTTCCTATAAATTGTAATAATATTATAGAATTTAAAATAATATGGTTTGTCAGGTTACTTTATTTACGAATTTATAAATTTATAAGTTCAAAATAGTCCTTTGTGCAAATAATTAGTACTCTTTTTTAATTTAAACAATTAATACTTTTTTTTAAATAAAAAATCAGTTAATTTTATCATTTTTAAAATTAAAATAAAATTTATGTTGGTTCTATTTGGACTTGAAATTTGAGTGGTCCAATAGTTTATTAATAACAATTTTAAAAAGTTTGAAAAAAAAAAGAATTTCTTATGGCACCCATGAGTTTCTTTTCCACCGTGTGGTTTTTCACAAATGCTTCTAGATTTCGGAGATATATCTTCGGACGCGTCTCATGGCTTAATAATATTCCTAGATATATCTCTGGAACAATTTAAACCTTAAACAGTCACAACATATCTCTCATAATCCATTTCTATTTGAATTTTTCGGAGATGCATCTACGGGAGTTTTCTGGAGATACATCTTCGAAGTGTTTTAGAACAATTTTTTTTAAACGCCTTGTGTATTTGTTCGCAGATGAATTATAAAATAAAAGACAAACCAAAATAACATAACAATATAGTAATAGGATGTCATACGTCACGTAAATCCAAAATGTAGTAACAATGTCAAGAAAAACGTACAAACTATAGTACTGAAATAAAATAAATACAGACAATACTGAGTGTGTCTGATAACCTTTCATTTGCCTCTTGTGCCTCCTGTGCCTGGTCTGCCTCCCCGGCCATCGATCCCCCTTTGTCCTCGCGCGATGTCTACGGTATAAAAATGCCCCATGTGCCTTCGCAATAATGTCATCCAGTACTCACCTAACAGCAGAACCCTCAGGAAAGACACCCTCGGCAATGCCTGCCCGCACCATCTCCATTATGCGACAACAACGAGGCAATACATCCTCAGTATGATTCATCTGAGCCTCCTTGTCCTCTAGAATCTCCTTATGAGCGGGTCTCAGCGAATCTCCTGGAATAGTCGGCACCATGTACAAATGTGAGACCCTGAAGAACCACCTGATGTATCTATTGACGTAGCTCCAATCATTTGGCACTATGGTAGCTCGAGCCTCATCTGGTATCAAATAACTCTGATAATCAGCAAACATCTCCTCTATCTGTATACGAGTCAAGGTCGGAGGTGCAGAGACAGCAGGGTGTCTAGGCATGGTCTGGGTGTACCAGAATTGTCGTATGACGCGCTCGTGCAAATACTCGATATGCGGGTCAGCCATCCGGAGTATAACGATATGTCATCAAATGGTCACGTCTGACGATGATCCACGTAGCAGTTGAAGTGGATGTCCTCGGCAGCCAAGCGATCATAGACTCTCAAAGGCTCGGTCGCCTGGTTCTCTCTCGGTGGGATAAAAGCACAGGCACGGGGCATCTCCTTAGTGTACTCATCCCAACACGACCAGCCAGCAATGTGCGGGAAATGTTGGAGGATCCAAGCCTAAAATGAAAACAAAAATCCTTCAGGGATCAAGAATTATTGCAAATATTAAATAATAAAGATAAAAAAAATATTCAAGGATCAAAAATTATTACCACTAGTAGTGTCGTGTTGCCTGTGACCTGTTTTATCTTCCACTGACATCCATCTCTCAGTCTCGAATACAGATATTCAAGGCAAGTGGCCACCCAGTTATACTCATGGATCCGTGTGAGATCCAAGAAGTACCGAAGGTATGCAACGTCAATGTAGGTGGAACTCGTGTCCACAAAAAGCACATTGCCAACTAAAAATAGAAAATAACACCTCAAAGCATGAGTTCTATGTATGGACACCTTTTGGGCATCACCGTCAGCCTGCTCTGCAGCAACGATCGCCTCATTAAATCTCGCCTTCAGGAATGAAAACCTAACATGAGCACCCATGATCATATCTACCTCCTTGAGTGTTTTCCCTGGATCAGCCCCTAGATGCCCCACCATCATATCGACCGCCTCGTATTTGGTCATCCCACCATGATAGAGGAATCTCCCCCTGATCAGTAGATGCAACAAAGACGAGACATTGTCTATTGTAATCGACATCTCACCATATGGAAGATGAAAGGAAGAGGTCTCAGAGTGTCATCGCTCCACAAATGCATCAAGCATCCCATGGTTGACCAGAGTGTAATCGGTCAAGCATAGGTCACTCAACCCAAAAGCGGTCAAAACCGGCTGAAACCACTCCTCATCAAGTTGATGCAATGCTAAAATCTTCTGCCCATGGTTCAGAAACTTTTGGGGATCACGCACCTGCAAATTTCCAAAAATAATCAGTGTTAAAAATAATCAATGTCAGCAATTTAAATTAATGTAAATATAATAACAATGTGACTAATGTTACCTCTATGTCCCAAATATATATGGCAGTGTGGTCTGGGTACAGATGAAGTAGGGACATATCAGATGAACCCCCTCTAAAAGCCTATGGCTCCACATCAACAAAATCACCAACATCACCCTCTGGAGGTAGCACCGGTGCATCCCAATCAGCAGGTGCAACCAGATCAACAGAAGGTGGCACCGGATCAACACGAGGTGGCACAAGTGCATCCGGCTACCTGCGGGAGGATAGGCGAAGTGACGCGTCAGCTGGTGCATCTTGTGGTTTGTAGGAAGAAGATGAAGAAGGTGGAGTAGGATGAGATATAGATGGAGTGTGCTGAGATGTAGCTGGAGTGCCCTGAGATGTAGATGGAGTGACTTGAGGTGAAGACTGTACACCAGCAGTCGAAGCATCTCCCTTATTAGAGGTACATGCTGCATCCGAACCCAGCTGGCTCCGCTCTCGTCTAACGGATGCGTGTTGGGTAACTCGTCCAAGCCTCAATCGGTGGACTTTGTCAGCCATTATTTCTGAAAAGTATAATATAATTAACCGTACAATGAGTTTACACGAAAAGAAAATTTATAAAACAAAAAGAAAAAAACAGACTAAGAAAATTTCGGAGATAGATCTCCGAAAAAATTCAATGTTTCATGTACTCTAGGTGATTCTGGAGATACAACTACGAAAATATTTCGCATATGTATATCTGAAATCAGACAGAGTAAGTGAAACGTTGAATGTTTCCAGAGATGTATCTCTGGAACATTCTGAAACTCAGAGGTCGCGACAATAACGTCCTTTGCCCCTCAGAATGAGAAATTTGAAGCCCTGCTCGTCCATTTGAGGCAACAACCAATACATGCAGTTACTCTAAACTATGTTTCATCTGATTTCTAAACATTCCGACACCTAATAATGGATTCTAACTCATTTACAATAAAACTCGAATATTTACCAAAAACTCGAAAAAATTTACTCGAAATTTATGATTTGGAAGATGTTGAATGATGAAATAGATGATGATTGATGATTACTAGAGCCTCGGACAGATGAAATACAATTTGGTGAAGTTGGAGAAATTTGGGAATGAGAGAGTGGAAGTGTGTAGTGAATGGAAATGAAAAAGTGCGGGAGGAGAAGAGTCTGTGACGATAATATCTTCCAAATTATTCCAGAGATATATCTCCAGAATAGTTCAACGTTCAATTGAGCTTTGGTGCGTCCGGAAATATATCTTCGGAATATCTTAATTTTTAATTAAACTATGGTGTCTGGAGATATATCTCCGGAAACTAAGAGTATTAAAGAAAATCTGCATGGTGTCTAAGAAACCCATAAAATACCTTAAAAAATGTTTTTTTTTAAATCTATTGGATTTACTATATGGACTAGATTTTGTATTGACCCAACTGCAAATAAAATCCGAAATAAATTAATTCAATTACTTAAACCCATTTAAATCTGAATCTGAAAAAAGAATGGTGAAATTAATTGAAATTGGACTATTACATATCACCCGAGGGTTGGGCCGATATCCACCCCTAAAAAACCGGCCCAAACCAATATCCACCCAAAAAATGGTTTTTAATTTGAGTTATACTTTTAACAAACAAGCCTATATTATACTAGGTGTAATGGATGGATTTCAAACTGAATGAGAACATCTAATTATCCATAAAACTCTCATGACAAGGTCTAATACATGTGGAATGTAAAGACCAGTAATGTCTGCTCCACGTAAAAACAAAATGAATTGCTTGAAAGTAGGGCTGGCAATGAACCAAACCAACTCGAAGATAGTTCGGAATTCGACTCGACAATTAAATCGTTGAACTAGGTTCATGAACCAAATGAGTTGAGTATGAGCGAAAAATTAAGTTCGTTAACTAAATGAGCTGAACTTGAACTATACATAGTTCGACTCGTTAGGTTCATGAGTCAACTCGATTACATATGAAAAGAATTATACTGTCTTTAAGATTAGGTTTAAATATTTACTTCAAATCTTAGACAAATTTAATCTTCAATTTAGTAGTTTTTGAGTTAGACTCTCAAATGTATCTCTTGAAAGTTGTGTAGGTTTTGAATTAGTAGATTTCGAAGATAAAGTTAAATATCAATATGATAACTTTTATTTTATTTTAATATTTTATTTAAAAAATATATATTTATTTAAAATGTCAAATATACTAAAAAATATATATATTTTAAAAAATAGTTTTTAAGTTCGTGAACCATGTGAGCTGAACCTAATGAGATGAACCTAACGAGTCGAATCGAACTGTTCGTGAACTTATAACGAGTCGAGTTTGAGCTTAAAAAAAAGTTCGTGTCGAACTCGAACTCGAACTCGAATTCGAACAATTCTTAACGAGTCGAGCCGAGCTGAGGTGAGTTCGACTCGACTCGACTCATTTCCAGCCCTACTTGAAAGATTCAAGAAATGAAGAAGTGAACAAGCACACAATTCCTTTACAATGGACTTATTTCAATTATTGAACGTATTTTTACTTTTTAATTAAATTGTTGAACTTATTTTTAGTTTTTATTAAATTAATATTTTATCATAATTGTTATTAATACGTGTAAATCTATGTTATAGAGACACAAACATTCAAATTTTTATTTTATATTAATAACACAATTTATACTTTAACATGAGAATAATTGTTATGTATTGTTAGTCTAAAATATTTTACACGATCAATAAATCACAATTATTTACAAATAATATTTTATATGTGATTAAAGAATAAGTCAAATATTTATAAAAATTTAACGGTTATAATTTATTAACAGAGTAAAATTTCTTTATACTCGGTGTAGTTCAATTAAATTCTTTTGATATTTCTATTAAATAATTTATGTTGTAAATGTGCCTTAAAATTTTTGTTGATTAAGAGAAAGAAAATATATTTTGGAGATTGCATTTACCGCGAAAATCGGATGTAAAGTCAAGAAAAAAAACGTTCGGTGAATAGTGTCGTCCGTACGGTGAATAGTGATATTCGTACGGATGAATAGTGACGTTTGTACGGTGAATAGTGTTGTCTGTACGGTAAATATTGTTTTTGAGTTTTCGGGCTTTTCCGATTCGGCCCATAGATTCATGTGACTTTTGGCTTTGTTTGTTGGGTATTTCCTATTATAAATATATATCTCTTATATGCTTGGTGTGTGACAATCTTAGAGTTTTCACCAACAGGGGAGACCAAGGGTTTAAAAGTATAGCATAGGATTTCAGCTACAAAGAAAACTTTGAGTTACACCTTGGGTTTGAGTGATTCATATATTGAGAGTTGGAGAGGTAGGGAAACACTTGGGGTAGAAAATAGGGTTGTCCTTGGCGCCTTCAATCTCTTGTAACAACTTTTTGAGTATAGTAAATTAGAGAGCTGCTCTCTCCCCCATAGTAGATCGTTTGATCGAACTGGGTAAATAAACTTTCAGTTTTTTCTTGCCTTATTCTGTTATATTATCTGTGTAAGGATTATTATTGCTGAAGACCATTTATTTTGGTTGCTATTGTTTTTTGCCTCACAAATTAATATTGAATTTTGTCGTAATTCACAACAAGTAGTGCATTGAGCATGGAGCAAAGAGATATTGTTGACAAGTGAGCACCATGGTTAGTAGATGGCAGATCGAGAAATTTTCCGGTAACAACGACTTCGGGTTCTGGAAAATTAAGATGCAAGCAATTTTAATTCAAGAGAAGTGTATTGGTGCTTTGAAGAGTGAAGCATTTATGTCTACAGGGCTTACACAGGTACAGAAGAACAAAATGATGGATAAGACCAGGAGTGCCATTATCTTGTGCCTCAGGGATAAAGTTCTAAGAGAAGTCGCCAGGGAGTAAACTGCGGTTGCTATATCAGCAAAACTTGAATCATTATATATGACAAATTTTGGCTCACAGGTTGTATCTGAAACAACAACTTTATTCATTTCGAATGGTGGAGA
The DNA here is from genome assembly GCA_963859935.3 of Lathyrus sativus. Classification (NCBI taxonomy): domain Eukaryota; kingdom Viridiplantae; phylum Streptophyta; class Magnoliopsida; order Fabales; family Fabaceae; genus Lathyrus; species Lathyrus sativus. The sequence goes on along the minus strand of OZ012735.1, from coordinate 214,384,512 downwards.
ACAAATCCATAGTTGAGCAGCTCACAGAATTTCACAAGATTTTCGATGATCTTGAGAATATTAAAGTAAAGATTAATGATAAGGATAAGGTTTTGATTATGTTGAGTTCATTACCCAAATCCTTTGAGCTTTTTAAGGATGTCCTTCTTTATGGTAAGGAAGGTACTATTACTTTGGGTGAAGTCCAGACTACGATGAAATCCAAAAAAAATTCAAAGTTGAAAGAATTGAAGATTGAAGATAGTGGTAAAGGCTTAAATGTGTCAAGAGGAGGAGGTGAGCGTACAAGAATGTCCAAATCAAAGAGGTCTGACAAGTCAAAGGTAAAATGTTTTAATTGTTAGAAAATCAGTCACTTTAAAAGGGATTTTTCTGAAAGAAAGGTCAATGAAGATTTTGTTCAAGCTGTAGATACATTAGGTGAGGAAAGTTATGAGAATGCCGAAGCACTAGTAGTATCGAGTTTAGAAATTGAAGATAGTTGGGTCATTGACTCAGGCTGCTCTTATCACGTGTGTCTAAGAATAGAATACTTTGAAACTTTGAAGATGGTGCAAGGTGGAGTAGTTCGCCTTGGTAATAATAAGGCATACAAGGTTCATGGTATTGGTACGGTCAGATTTAAAATGTTTAATGATCGTGAACTTCTTATTCATAATGAGAGGTATGTTCTAGAACTCAATCGAAATTTGTTATCTATAAGTATGTTTGATGATCTAGGCTATTGTACTAGAGTTGAACGTGGAGTGTTGAAGATTTAGCGTGATAAATTGATTATTGTTAAACGGTCTAAAGTATGTGGTCTATATATTTTAGAAGGTTCAAATGTTATTATTCATTCATCGTTAACTACTGGAGGCTTTCATGATAAGGAAGAGCTATGAGATTTGAGTTTAAGGCGTTATGAGTGCCTTGAGAAAGTTTCAGAGGAGCGCAATGAATTTTGCATAAATTAAGGGATAAAAATGCATGTTAGTGTTGATTTGTTATTGAGTTTTTGGAGAAGAGCTGAGGTTAAAACAACTTACTTGGTTGGTAGAGAATTTCTTCAGAAGAAGAATAGTGAAAACCAAGGGAGAAACCTGGGAGAAACTATAACGAAGAAAACTCAGTTTGAGGTGGAGTTTCCTACTATGGATGCTAGCAGTAGTGAGGGAACGGTTACAGAGATCTTTGATTATCATTTGACTCATCATAAGGTAAGAAGGGTTATTGTAGCATCTCAAAGGGACAGATATGCTAACCTTGGATATTATGTTTTTAATGTGGCTGAAGAACTGCAAAATAAAAGAAGAAAAACCTTCAGGGAGGCATTTCAAAACAGGTGGAGTCAAGGGTGGTTGAAAAATCATACTTGTAGGCTTGTTAAATTACCTAGGCAGAAAAGGGTAATTGGGAACAAGTGGATTCAAGTCACGAGATCAAGATTCAAGGGTTGCTTGAATTTGATCAAAGTTATTGATTAAAGTTTCAACTTAGTAGAGAACAGCAATGTTGTTGATTGTTAAATTGGTATCAACACGGTTTAAAGTCAAGGTGGAGATTATTGTAAATGTGCCTTAAAACCTTTGTTGATTAAGATGAAGAAAACATATTTTGGAGGTTGCATTTACTGCGAAAATCGGACGAAAAGTCGAGGAAAAAATCGGTCGGTGAATAGTATCATCCGTATGGTGAATAGTGATATCCGTACGGATGAATAGTGACATTTATACAATGAATAGAGTTGTCTATATGATGAATAGTGTTTTTGAGTTTTTGGGCTTTTTCGATTCGGCCCATGGATCCATGTGACTTTGGGCTTTATTTGTTGGGTATTTGCTATTATAAATATATATCTCTTATATGTTTGGTGTGTGACAATCTTAGAATTTTCACCAACAAGGGAGACCAAGGATTTAAAGGTATAACATAGGGTATCAGCTATGCACAAAGAAAACCTTGGATTACACATTGGATTTGAGTGATTCATATATTGAGAGTTGGAGAGGTAGGGAAACACTTGGGTAGAAAATAGGGTTATTTTTTGGCGCCTTCAGGGTTGTTCTTGGGAACCTGAATGCGAAGACTATTTTCTTGTAACTCATCTGTAATCTCTTGTAACAACTTTCTGAGTATAGTGAATTGGAGAGTTGTTCTCTCTCCCAGAGTAGATCGTTTGATCGAACTGAGTAAACAAACCTTCAGTTTTTCTTGTCTTATTCTGTTATATTATCTGTGTACGGATTATTATTGCTGAAGACCATTTATTTTGGTTGCTATTGTTCTTTGCCTCACAAATTGATATTAAATTTTATCGTAATTCACAACAAGATTCACAATAATTTAAAATATAAATCAATTTTCCATCAGTCTTATTCTTTTAAATAGTTTAATTAATAGAGATTATGCTTTAAAAGCCCTAAAGACTTTACAAAGTTTTTCACGTCTTAACGAGAGTTCTTCAGAATTTAAAAACAAAGTTTTTAAAGTCTAAATCAAAGTTATTTGGGTGTATGTTACAAGCAATCAAACAATCCTAACAACTAGGGGTGGAAATAAGGTGGGTCGAGTTAGCCTTTGCAAAATTTAAGTTTGACCTGTCAAAAAAACTGAATTTTAAGTTTGACCTATAGCCTGTCATGAACTTATTTTTAGGCCTAAGTCTGTCATTTTCTAATATCTGGTTAGCCTGTTAGCCTACATAAAAGTCTGTTATTTTAAATAGGCTAACAAACTAATAAACTAAGGAGACTAAAATTTTGTTTATATTGACTTATTTTAACTTGCCTATTAGCATAAGTTTTGTGAGATTATGTGTTTAAGATAACTTATAAAAATAACTTATAACATTGTTCATAAGGTGTTTTCAACTTATTTTCATAAGTTCTCCAAGATAACTAATTTTTATTTATGTATTTGAATTCAAAGTACAAAACATAACACAATGATAATAAAAAAATTATTCATATTTATTTAAATAGATCGGTCTGTTAGACTTAAAAGGTTTTTGTCATGGCCTAAGGCCTAGTATTTTTAACTAAATTGACTTATAAAAAAGCCTATACATTTTCTATTTAAAAAAAGTTTAATCCGGCCTGAACATATATAGACTAGGCCCGTAAATCCCTGTTATCGGTCTGGTGTATTTCCACCCCTACTAACAACATCTAACATTTTTCTTTCCAGTAATCCAAAACAATATTAGCAACAAACATAAGAATAATCCAATTTTCCTTATTTTCTTCAGCTCAACCTCTTATATTTTTTAGGGTTAAATATGTCAGGAGTCCTCATAAATATGTCAACATTCAATTTTAGCCCCTCTAAAATTTTTCTTCAAACAATGGTTCTCGCAAACTTTTCCGTCCACAAAAGTGGTCCCTCCCGTTAGTTTCCACAGACGGAGGATGACGTGGCATACTACATAGATTTTTTGATGATGTGGCACACACGTGGTAATGCCTGCGTGGAAAACAATACTGACATGGATGTCACGTGTCAATTATGTTTATTTTATACTAACACCATACCTAAAATCTATAAGTGGTAGTTAATCTAAAGATAATTGTCGCACCCTAATTTTTGACCTTAAGATCCCACCTCCTCGGGCATGTTCTTGCATATCATTTAAGTTAATCATTATGCATAACTAACCGTTTTAACCAACTTGTTTGTTTATTGTGTGAAAGATAGGTTACTGCTAGGAATTCAGAGAATCACGAAGTGATACCTATAAGGGCCTATTATTCAAGGATTGGGGTTTATGTCATCTTGTTGTCAAGGGTTGTCTACCATCGTTCAAAATACAACCAATAAGTTCCATACTAGAGATTTATGAGACTAAAATTCAAGATTTATCCATTGTGCTCATGAAATGCAGAAAAAAGAGAGAAGGGAATTCAAAGTCAAGTCATGATTCAATTTGAAATATCCACAAAATTCATGACAAGAGGTTTCATCTTTGAAATTTTACCAAGTTAGGTATTTAAGATCCATGTTCTTTTCAAAAAATTCATGTTGATGACAAGCGCCAAACTTTGCATATATGGATACAAAGTCTAGTTGCCTTACAAGACTCAAGATTGATGTGGAAGGTTGTTAAAGACTCAAATTTAAAGAATCAAGCATGGAATTTCAAGATTCAAGGCATGAGAAACATAGTGTACTTAAGTTATGAAATCAAGGGGATTTACATATATTTTGAATCAAGATCCAAACTCAAGAGATTCCAAGATCACAAACTTTACAATAAGAAGATTATTTGGATGTGCAAGAATGAGCTAATTTTAAGTTACAAATACATCATCATTCCACAATTTTTCTACAAAAGGATAAATTTCCATATAATTATAAAGTTCAAGATGGAGTGTCTAAGATTCACGACCTGCCTTGTGATACTTCTTGAAGTTATCAAAGTTTGACACCTTGTCTTCCTAGTACGGATATTGGAAAGTCATGCGCCAATGGATTCTCATTGATGATGGAAAACAACAGAAAAAGGAACTAGTTGTTGCGGATGGTGCAGCAGTTGGAATTTCTTCAGGCTTCGACGCAACAGTTGTCGATTGTCTCTTCGCTATTGAAGGCGTGCTAAGACCTCTTCGTGCGGAGAATCCTCCTCCATCTACAACTGCCATGATTATATTGGCTTCTATCTTTTCTTCAAACATCAAACAGGGAAATCAAATTCAGCACCTACTGGAGCACGTGTAGATGTTGATGGTCCTTTGATTGATACAGGGGATACTAGTATACAAACTGATATAAGATCTGCTGGCGCTGAAGCAGGGTCTCAAACATTGAATCAGTTGCTACTTCCTACACTCCCTACATCTGTTGGTTCAGCTCCTCCAGAAAGGTTGATCCCAAGTGGGATCTGCTCAGTGGCGAAGAGTTTAACTCACCAAAAGCAGATAATTCACTTGCTCTTGTTCCTGCAAGAGAACAATAGGCAGCCAGTCCTAAATCTCAACAAAATGCCCTTGTTCGCTTTGATATGTTTTCTAATGGAAACAATGTGCCACTTTCTGTTAATACCCAACCAACAACCCCTCAAATTTCAACAACAAGCTATCATATCTCAAGGTGTATCTTACCCCAACGGTAGTATGCCAAACGCGGGATCACCTCGAAAATGAGCAATCATTATATACTCAAAGTACAGGTCCTGCCTGGAATGTTCAAGTGTTGCAGAACAGGAGCAGCCAGCTTCTCCTTATAGTGCACAATAATGGATCATTGTCGCCACCTCCGTGGGAAACTCAACCTGCAGACAACGGTAATCCAGTAGCAGGCAGTCAATACCCACAGGCAAATGCTAACCCTATCTCTACATTCAATAACCAAGTTCAAATAACCAAATAAGATTGCAGCTCCTTATATGGGCATGATTCCACCTTCCAAAACACCCTTGCACCAAGCCCCCTACATCAAGAAGTTAACCAGTTTTTAGCAAACTCTGAGCTTGAGAAGCTACTTGTTTGTGCGAAGGATCAGGAACCAACAGAAAATACCTGGGCACATCAGTAACTACAATCAAGAACAATAACCTCACGCCAGCAGCGTCACGCCGTTCACATCCGCTGCGACTAAACCATTGTTATTATCAGAGAATTGAGCAGTTCAGCTTTCTGCCGAAGAAATAACCAGTGTCAAACCTGCAAAAGAGCAGACATAAAATATTTGAAGTTTGTAAGTACACAACCAAACATCCCAAAGTTACTTGGCAAGATTGATGTAATTTGAGTCAGACAAAGCATGACCAAGATTGAAAACATGAATTATGTAATTGTAGAGTATGGCAAAACAGAGCAAGAAATTAAATTACCGCACTAAGCAGCACTACTAGCCTTCTGATTCTGATAGTTCCCCTGTCAACAATACACAAAATCTTCGTGCTAACGTCTTTGTGCCAAACCAGAACTACAATTTCGCAACTGATAACACATTTACGCCAGCAATTGTAAATTCATCCTGGACGCTCATTGAATGCAATTCACAATCCAGTTCATGCCAGCCCTCGCAAATATCAGAATGAATCATGGCTAAAATGTGAACATGGTGATGAGAGCGAGCTTGACTTGGCAGTAACCTGCAAACACATGACATAAGGTTAAGACTCTTCACAAACAGCAGATCAATGCCAGCAAGAGTTCGCAGCATATTTCACCCACTGCAATCTTCAGACACCTCACTTGAGGCTAGCTTTGTCGAAAGCAATGACTGTCTGCTACAAAGCAAAGAATCATAACCACTGCTAGTCCCAAAGACCATTAATCTAAACAACATCATTCGTAAACCTACAGCAACGATAAAGGGTGTCATCAAGAAACCAATAGGGCTCAAACATTTATAGTTAATCAGGACAAATTTGCTACATAGTGCAAAGACAACCATTTAAGGGCTGGGAGTGTATCCAAATCCGTTTCAGAAACCATGACTTCACCTGCAACACAAAACCTCACAGCAGTAATTCGCATTAGATTCTTGCTCAACCCTAATACCAAAGAAACAGGGATGAATTCGCAACTTTGGAATCACCAGTTCAAGCACACGTAGATGAGTTTTCAAAGTTCAGGACTGCTCCCAACGATGAGGCTTTGGGCTCACCAGCTCTATTACCGTAAACTACTATGGGCTGTTAGTCTTCCCTGGCCCAAAATCCTTCGCTATCCACACCTATCAGGTTGCCAATTCAGAGTTAGCAATTAGTGGAGGAATATACCGGTTTAAAGGAAAGATTCTCAAGACATTGAATCTGGACAGACAAAAGCATTAAGCATGATTGATACAGGATATCACAGATTGAGATTCCATTAACGAAATCGTACGAAAAAGGAAATTTTCAAATGTTGTCTAAACCAAAACAGAAGGTCCAATATAACAATCATGGCATTTAACCAAAATTTCAAGCAAAGAGATCTCATATGAAGCCTATAAAAGGAGGAATTTGAGAAAAAGAAGGGACCGAATTCGCAAACACCGCAAATAACCCCAAAGCTAAGAAACCCTAGAAATCGAAAGAGGCTTATCTTTTTCTGCAAGTGTCGCCAGAAGCGTCGTCCGGACTCGTAAGCTCGTCAACCATGCCGTTGAAGCCATCACTATGAATCCCTCGTCGGAATCGCGAAGCCGTCGCCACCGTCCTCGCTGAGCCATCGCCGATTTTCTCTGGGTAAAATTCATGTGTGGATCGGATTATCATTACCATGATTGTTGTTTTGCAGGTTTAACGTAGCGATAAGGGAAGAAAAGGAAGTAGAGATCGGGAGAAGACGAAGATGAGGGGGGCGATTGGGGGGGTTAGGGCTCCGTTCGTTTCTTTGTTTGCTCTTTTTTCTGTTTTTCTCTTTAGTAATCCGGTAACTGAAGCACACGCACTACACCATACACCTGCACACACTCGTATTCCCTAATCAACCTTTTAAAATTAACTAATGTTTTTTAATTAAGTTAACCCCTTAATCAACTTTTTATGATATTTATTCAGCAAAAATCTATTTTTGAAATAGTTTATTTATTTTAAAATCCTTTTTTTCTTTTTACTTAGTAAATCTCTTTTTTTTTTTATATATATTTAAAATAACTTAAAGATAATAATAAATAGATAACTAACTCTTTTTAAAAAAAAATCCCAAATAACTTTATCTTTTATAATAGTAATAAACTAGAATCCTTTTATTTAATAAATATTTTACAAAGACTTATTTAAAACCGTTCCATTTAAATTAATTGAGTTAATCCAAGAAAATTTTCGCTAATTAAAATAAACCAACTCGTAATTTTAATTTCGTAATAAAAATTGAGTCACCTCTTAATATAATCAACCAAAGTCAAATTAGACTTTTTCTCTTTTATTTAAAATTCATCTCACTGGATTAATTAACATTTTCTTAAAAATCTAATTCAACCTTTTTTTCAAATCAACCAACTAAATAAATCAATCCAACCATTTTATCAACCCCAAATTAAAATTAATCAACCCTCGTAATTCAATCAATCGCGCACGCCCCGATTCCACTCACATCCATAATTTACACATTTGTGCACTCAGCGCTTTCATGTGTGTGTATGTTTACTTTATCTGCTTTTATTTCTTTCCACAATTTACAATTATCACATTTATCTTTCTTGCATCGCATCCCGTCCAAAGGAAGAACCTATACATGACTTAACACTTGTGTGTATCGCATCTATATTTGCATCATACTCCCCATGATCCTTGATCCCATTCAAGTCGATCTTGTAGGACAGATCCTACCCCGTAGGAAGGACTTTATCTCTTATTTTAACAATGTAAGAAAACAAAACAACTCAACAACAAATATTCAAACACAATAGAGAAATAGATGTTAATCATCTTAAGCGAGATAGAATCTCCACCCCACAACAAATACAATCTCTTACACTTGTGGTGGTTAAATCTCCCTTAAAATGACAACTCATCTTTTCTCCTAAAATCAATTAATCAACTACCCTAAACCCGTAGGAACTTTGACCACAGTCAAAGAACTCCTCAAACCCTTTAGGAGAACTACAAAATACTTTGATTCCATTCCCGTAAGGATATGTAGGCATAAGATGCGATATCTTATTGAGTATACTTAGAAATAAACCCCTAGGTCTTTCATCCTTAAGAAGATAATCCTTAGCAATAAACAACATAAAACAAGAGGTTCCTATAGAGTACAACAGAAACTTAGGATGCTAGTACCTTCCCTAAGTTTAACCAACCCCCGGACCTATAACTCTCTTAACCTTTGCATTTGCATTGCACTGTGGGTATTTCGATCTTTTTCCCTTCCTTTGGACAAATCAAAAACCGGTTGCAAATGAATAAGATTCAAACTAATCAATAGTTTGGTATCCAAATTTCACCGCGACAGAAATGACGACTTCACTAGGGACTCTCAGTGGGTCTCCCTATCCTGTTTTGTTTCTTTATTGCTTTATATATTTGCTTACTTGCTTATTTGCTTACTTGTTTATTCTTTATTTCTTTTGGGTTGTTATCCTTGAGTGGTGAGACAAAGTCCTACACCCGGACTTGAGAGAAATTATGATAGGATGGTGATATATTCGATGAGGCTTATAGGGAGTGAGTCCCGACTAAGTTGACTCGAGAATCCCGCTTAGTTGAGACCCTTTTGAAAATGGTTCGGTTGAACGAGTTTAGTCGTGAAAACTTTTACTATTCTCAATTGGAGTCCATGATACTAAGGACCGTAGTTACCTTTAACCCCACTTTGGACTTTATTAGGACGTAGTGCGAGGCTATAAGGGAGTAAGTCCCAAAATAGTGTTACGCGATGCTACACTCAAAAGAAGTTCTCTTGAGAATATTATTAATCCCCGAGTTAGTTGGGAAATTGATAATATCCGAAAGATGGACTAATGACTTTGAAAACCTCTTTAGAACCTCGTTCTACAGGTACAATCCGCCTTTAGTCCATGTCCTTTGGGAAATGGGTATACCCTTGGCTCCATGCTTGTTGAAAACCTAGGACCTTTGTTTGTTTATCTTTGTGTGTCCTTGTGTGCTTACTTGTGTTTGTTGCATTCATATAGCATCATGTTGCATTGGACTTCATGGGATTTACCTTCGTTTATGAACATTGTAGGGCATTATAGATCCTAACCGAAGAAATGCTTTAAAATATACTTTTAAGAATCCCAAATTGGATGACCTAAGGGAGTTGGGGGCTTTGATTGAAGACCAAGAGAAGTTCAAGGGTAAATATGGGAAGTTACTATCTTTGTTGAGACGTAAGGAAAATGAGGATCTCCTTTCCGCTCTATTACAATTTTATGATCCGATGTATCACTATTTTACTTTCCCAGACTATCAATTGTTGCTAACTTTGGAAGAATACTCCTTTTTGATGGGTTTGCCTAGTCTAGAAGGGTCTCCTTTTCCTTTCTTGGAAAAGGACCCCGAAGAAAGAGACATTGCTAAGGCCCTTTATCTCAAGGTATCTGATGTCAAGGCCAACATGGTTGTTAAAAGTGGGACTTTTGGTTTGACTACAGATTTTTTATTTAAGAAAGCTTTATTTTATACTGATTTTACGAACAAGGCTCCGTTCGAGGCAATCTTCGCTTTGCTTGTTTATGGGATGTTTCTATTTCCGAGTTTTGAAGGGTTTATTGACCTTAATGCAATTAAGATCTTCATGAAGAACAATCCAGTGCCGACTCTATTGGGTAATACCTATCACTATATACATCTCTGAAACCTTCGTGGTGGAGGAATGATTACATGTTGTGTGCCCTTATTATACAAATGGTTCATTACGCACTTGCCCAAGTATGTTTCCTTTTGGCATCTTAATGATAGGTGTTGGTCAGAAAGGATTATGGATTTGACTCATTCCGACATTGATTGGTATAGCTGTAAGTATGATGGGATTCTAATCGTTGATGGATGTAGAGATTTTGCTAATATACCGTTGCTCAGCTTTGGTGGAGGGATCAGTTATAACCCCGTTTTAGCTCTTCCACAGTTGGGATATCCGTTGAAGGGACCACCTAAAAGCATACAAGTTGAGAGTATTTTCTTTGAGGATGACCAAGAGCTCCGAGAGAAAATTGTGGAAGCTTGGAAACATTTGCATAAGAAAGATAGGAATAGTTTGGGAAAGCCCAATTGTGTGTCTTTGGAACCGTATTTTCAGTGGGTTAGGAATAGGGCAATCAAGTTGAGGATGCCTTATTCTCTTCAAGATCCTATACCTCCAAGGGAAGAACCTACTTATACATTTATGTCTAACGCTGAAAAGTTGGGGGTTTCCTTGAGGAAGTCACAGCACGAATCAGAAGTGTGGAAGAACAAGTATCAAGTGTCTGTTGCAGAGAATGATGGACTTCAGAGACAGATTGTTAAGCTTCAGGAACAGCTGCAGTTGAAGGATGAAGAGTTACTCCCCTACAAGAGGAGGAAGGTTTTGGAGGATTTATTTTCCTCCGACTCTCAGTGTACCATCTGGAAGATGATTATGCACAATCTCACCCGTGAGAAGACTCAATTGGAAGAGCAACTCAAGCAGCAGAATTCAAAATTTCCTTAGTGTCTTTACTAGTTTTTATTTAGCTATTTATTTGGGACTTTTAAAGGCAATTATTTTTAATCCGTTTCAAAATTAATAAAACATTTTCTTTTACCGCAATGTTTATAAATAGTTGGGATCCCATGAAGTCCTACTCATCTTGCATTGCATTATTTTCTTTATTCACTTCAAGAAACTCGATTTTATTTCACAGGTATTGTAACCATGGACTTCAAGAGAGACGCATTGGAGTACACTTTTCAGAGTCCTAACAGTGAAAGCTTAAGAGAGCTAACAGATCTCATCGAGAACTGTCACGCTTTTGCAACAGAATATGGAGAAGTCTTCCATTTTCTCGAGCTCAAGATGAAAGAAGGGTTGTTGGAGACTCTTGTGCAGTTTTATGACCCGTTGTACCATTGTTTCACTTTTCCGGATTACCAGTTGATGCCAACCCTGGAATAGTATTCTGATTTCTTGAAGATACCTGTGACTGCCCGACCAATATTCACCGGCCAGGAAGACATACCCAGTCACCAAGAAATTTCAAACACTATTCATCTCAGCCTAGCAGATGTTCAAGCGCACTTAACCACCAATGAAGGAATCCTTGGATTCCCAGCTGATTTCTTGATTGAAAAAGTCTGTTACCATGCTGAAAGAAAAGAGGTCCTTATCTTGGAAGTTGCCTTTGCTTTGTTGGTCTATGGGATTTTCTGGTTCCCAAAGATTGATGATTTTGTTGATATGGATGCGATTAAACTGTTCATACTCAAGAATCTGGTTCCCACTTTGCTAGCTGACACATACCATTCAATCCACTCGAAGAATGCCAAAGGGGGAGGACACATTGTCTGTTGTACTGCCTTGTTGTACTCGTGGTTCATCGCTCACCTAACTCGGCATCCGTCTATTTGGGATGAGGTAGAAACACCCCATTGGTCCGAGATAGTTATGGCCTTTACTCACTCAGATATTGTATGGTATGACCCTACTTATGGAGGTATATGTATGATTCCCAGCACCGAAGGATTCACCAACATACCGCTCATTGGGAGAGAAGGATGCATAAGTTACAATCCCGCTTTGGCCCGCAGACAATTTGGGCATCCCATGATCGAAATACCTGACCAAACTCTGTTGGAAGGGATCTTTCTCAAGGAAGGAGAAGATCCAGACCTGAAGACCGTCATAATTTACGCATGGAGATACGTCAACAAGGAAGGGATGACTGCTTTAGGATACCCCAATTGTGCTGTCTCTGAAGAATATCTGTATTGGGTACGAGAAAGGGCTCTCGACCTCAAGATGTCGTTCCCTTTTCACGAACCTATGGTGCTGAGTTTTCATGATCCTGATTGGTTTGATGTAAGTGAAGTAGATTAGTTGAAGGCTGCCTTGGATGAGGCTCGGAAACTGAAGACCGCTTAGAGGAACAAGTTTTTCACCCTCAAGGTAGAGAAGTCCCAGAAGCTGCCAGAGATAGAATTTGCAAAGAAGAGGAAGGCGCAAGAGGATTTATTTTCCTCTCACACCTCTTCCAAAATTGACACCAGAGATGATCTTCCCCGGCTACTGTGGCTTGGAAAGAATGTGTCGATCGGTTCATCAGTGAGAAGGCCGAATTGCAAGAACGCGTCAACCAGTTAGAAGAGGAACTTCGTGCACAGAAGGAGCATAGGGAGTAGATCTCCGAGTTCTCTTTTGCTTTTGGTTCAATGTAATAAACTCTTAAAAGAGTACTTTGCTTTGTAATGCTCCTCGAATATCAAAATAAATAATTTTTTTCCAACGTTATAATACCGAAGATAATTTGAGTTTCTTGAAGTTTCATACTCATTTGCATTTTGCATAAGCATAGCATTGTTTGCATTCCAGAGTCTCACTCTTGCTTCATCTCCACAGACAAGCTGAATCACCAATACAACACTTGAGCTAGTCAGCGCCAGAAGATGGATCAACTAGAACAGGAAAACAGAGTACTCCGTGATGAAATCGCAATTCTGAAGTAAAGTTTAGAGAGAATGAATGGATTATTCGAAGCTTTGTCCAATCAAGCCTCACTCAACAACCAAGATGTTCAAAGGACTGTGATCTCTGAAGTGACACCAACACCGATCCCAGTGGTGTCTTCTATTGCCGAAGTGACCTATAGCATGCCCTAAGGTTTCCCGTGGGGTTGTCTCCTAATTTCTATTCGGCCGGTTACCGTCCGTCTGTGCCTGAGATCCCTGTTGTGACCACTGTCCAAGCTACTCCTGCAGTTACTGCTGTGATGACTACTGCATCTCCACATGTGAATGTTGTTCCGTATATTCTGGATGAGCCAATTTTACAAGGGTCGCCAACCGAAACTGTGGGTTTGGAAGAAAGAATGGATGGTTTTCAAGACCAATTTTCTGAGATGCAAAAGAAGTTGAAAGCCCTTCGTGGGAAGGATCTATTTGGAAATAGCGCTTCTGAGCTGTGCTTGGTTCCAAATGTCAAGGTTCCGCCAAAATTCAAGGTCCCTGATTTCGAGAAGTACAAAGGAAATACTTGTCCTCAGAGTCATCTCATCATGTATGCTAGGAAAATGTCTGCACAAACTGATAATGATCAACTGCTCATTCATTATTTCCAAGATAGTCTGACAGGCGCTGCACTCAAGTGGTACATGGGGTTGGATAGTACGAAGATTCAAACTTTCAATGATCTAGGGGGAGCCTTTGTCAAGCAATATAAGTATAATGTGGATATGGCTCCCGACCGAGATCAATTGAGAGCTATGACACAGAAAGATAAGGAGAATTTTAAGGAATATGCCCAACGTTGGCGCAAGTTGGTCGCGCAAGTCACACCACCGTTAGAAGAAAAAGAGATGACCAAGATTTTTTGAAGACCCTTGGTCCTTTCTTTTATGAGAAAATGGTAGCAAGTGCACCCAGTGACTTTACTGAAATGGTTAATATGGGAATGCGTTTAGAAGAAGGTGTCCGTGAAGGAAGATTGGCTAAAGAGGAGAATGCTCCTAAGAAGTATGGGAGTGGTTTTGTGAAGAAAAAAGAGCAGGGTGTAAACGCTGTTCAAAAGGGACAATTTAGAAAAAGATATTCGCCATCACCCCAAGTTGCAGCAGTATCGCCAGTGTTTAATGCTCCAACTTATCAATTACAGTCCCCGCAACCGAGTCAGCAACCTCAGTCCCCCAATGCTCAATAGCCACAACCTCAGCAAAATCCGCAGTATCCTCAGCAGAATCGACCATTCAACAATCAGGGTCGTGTGTATAGAAAGATAAACTTTGAGCCCATTCCTATGAAATATGCTAATTTGTTTCCAGCTTTGATCCAGAAGGGTCATATTCAGACAAAAGCTCCACCTATGGTTCCCGCAAATCCTCCTCCTTCTTATAGAGCTGACAGGTTTTGTCCTTACCATCAGGGTGCTCCAGGTCACGATATTGAGAGTTGTTTTGGTATGAAAACAGATGTCCAGAGGCTCATTAAGTGCGTAATTTTGTTCTTCAAGGATTCTGACCCTAATGTGCAGGTTAATCCGTTACCCCCGCATGGTTCACCCTCCGTCAACATGATTCAAGACTATTGGGCCGATAATGATCAGGAAGTTTTAGATGAAAGGGCCGAAGAAGTTTGTGTTAAAGTGCCTCACTTTAAGGAAGTGGGGCGTATCGAAATCGTTTATAATAGCAGAAAGCCGGTTGTTACCCCTTTGGTAATCAACGTGCCTGGACCCGTCCCTTACACTTCTAGTAAGGCTATCCCATACAGATACAACGCCACAATGTTGGAAAATGGAAAGGAAGTACCTTTGCCCACCATACCTTCAGTAGTTAACATCGCAGATGTCAGCAGAGTAACAAGGAGTGGTCGAGTTTACCCGACTGTACCACCAAAAGAAAAGGAGGTCTCATTGGAACAACCAGGCTCAAAAGATCCAATTGTGGGGCAATCTGGTGGATCCAATTTGTCCAATTCAGATGAATGTCTAAAGGTGATCAATAGAAGTGAATATAAGGTTGTGAATCAGCTTCTGCAAACCCCGTCGAAAATTTCTGTGTTGCAATTGCTGATGAGTTCTGAGGCTCATAGAGAAGCACTCCAGAAGATTTTAGAGCAGGCATATGTTGAACAAGATGTAACTATGGAATAGTTTGACAACATCATTGGTAGTATTACTTCATGTGACAATCTGGGTTTTAATGAGGACGATCTCCCAGAGGAAGGGAAGAAACATAACATGGCTCTACATATTTCTATGAACTGCGGAAATGATTCTTTGTCCAGTGTGTTAGTTGATACTGGATATTCTCTAAATGTGATGCCTAGAACCACTCTATCTAAGCTATCCTATCAGGGACCGCCGATGAGGCCAAGTCATGTTATCGTCAAAGCTTTTGATGGGTCTAGGAAGGCAGTAATTTGCAAGGTAGATTTGCCAGTGACTATTGGATTACAGACTTTTATGATCATGTTTCAAGTCATGGGCATTCATGCCGCTTATAGCTATTTGTTAGGGAGGCCATGGATACATGAAGCTGGGGCAGTTACTTCCACCCTACATCAGAAGTTGAAATATGCGTTTGAGGGCAAAACAGTTACAGTTTGTGGAGAAAGAGCTTTGGTGGTGAGTCATTTGTCATCATTCTCGTATGTTGAAGCTGAGGAAGAAGTTGGTACACAGTTTCAGGCTTTGTCTATTATGGGCGAGGGTGTCCAGAGACCTCAAGCATCCATGTCATCATTCAAAGACGCACAGCGTGTAGTGAACAGCGGTCCTCAGACAGGTTGGGGCAAGGTGTTGTCTTTGCCAGAAAACAGAAATAAAGAAGGTCTTGGTTTCACCAGCAGTTCTTCTCAACGAACTACCAAAAATCAAGGGTTTCCGCTGATTAATGAAGTGTTCCGTAGTGGAGGGGTCATCCATCATCCTCAAATTAATGTTGTGTTAGAGGATGAGCATGAAGGTTACATATCAGATGGTTCGGCAAGGTCCTCCATTCCTTACGAAGATTATGAGACCTATATGGAAGGTCCAGGTTATGTTTCAGATGAGTTTGACTACAGCTTTGGCGTCTACGCTGTGACCGAGGAAGATTCAGATGGGGATGTTCCAGACTTTGTAACCCCAGGATTTTTGGTTAAGAACTGGAGTATGGTTGAAGCCCCTGCTGTCATTCATATATTGAAGTAAAGCATTCGTTTTTTAAATTTCTCGCTCTGCCCAAGGCGAAACTGCATTGTTAGGGCTTACTTTTAAATAATTCCCTTTTGCTCTGCCCAAGGCAAAGGCGACTTTATTGGGCGTGTCTCTTTGGTTTTGCTATCATCAATAAATCTCTTTCATTTTCATTTGTGTGTTATTTCTCTTATATTTATTTACGATGTTGGAAAATAATAAGTAGCATCTCGCGTACACACTCTTCCACTTTACGAAAACTTATTGAAAATCATATCACTTGCGCAGATTGCTACATAAGTTACATCCTGGGAATAATGATCCACTGCCTTCTCCGAATTTTGAGTTTCCTGTGTATGAAGCCGATGACGAAGAAGATGATATTCCAGAACAGATTTCCAGACTGCTTGAGAAAGAAGAGAAAGCTATCTAACCTCATCAAGAGCCGGTGGAAGTAATCAATTTGGGAACAGAAGAAATCCGTAGGGAAGTGAAAATTGGAGCTTTGCTCAAGCCTGAGGTAAAGAAACAGTTGATCATTTTGCTCGAAGAGTTTGTTGATGTGTTTGCTTGGTCATATCAAGATATGCCTGGATTAGACACTTCTATAGTTGAACACCGTCTACCTTTGAAGCCAGAGTGCCCGCCAGTAAAACAGAAGCTCAGAAGAACTCGACCCGACATGGCTCTAAAGATTAAGGAGGAGGTACATAAACAGATTGATGCAGGTTTCCTTGTCACTGCTGAATATCCGCTCTGGTTGGCTAATATTGTGCCCGTTCCGAAGAAGGATGGTAAGGTTCGCATGTGTGTAGATTACAGGGATTTGAACAAAGCCAGTCTGAAAGATGACTTTCCGTTACCTCACATTGACATTTTGGTTGACAGTACCGCAAGATATGAGGTTTTCTCCTTTATGGACGGTTTTTCAGGTTCAATCAGATTAGAATGGCTCCCGAGGACAGAGAGAAGACGTCATTCATCACACCCTGGGGCACCTTCTCTTACAAAGTTATGCCATTTGGACTGAAGAATGCAGGGGCAACATATCAGAGAGCTATGACTACTTTGTTCCATGATATGATGCACAAGGAGATAAAGATTTATGTGGATGATATGATAGTTAAGTCGAAGACTGAGGATGATCATGTTAAACACCTGTCTAAGCTGTTTGGTCGTTTGAGGAAATACAAGCTCCGTCTGAACCCCAACAAATGTATATTTGGAGTACGATCAGGGAAACTATTAGGTTTTATTGTCAGTCAAAGAGGGATTGAAGTGGACCCCGACAAGGTGAAAGCTATTCGGGAAATGCCAGCTCCTACCATCGAGAAACAAGTCAGAGGATTTTTGGGACGTTTGAACTATATCTCTAGGTTTATATCCAACATGACTGCTACATGTAAACCTATTTTCAAGCTTCTGAGGAAAGAACAAGGGTATGTTTGGACTGAAGACTGTCAAAAAGCTTTTGATAGTATCAAAGAGTATTTGCTTGAACCACCTATCCTGATACCGCCAGTTGAAGGCCGACCTTTGATTATGTATTTGGTTGTTTTGGAAGATTCAATGGGTTGTGTACTCGGTCAACGAGATGAAACAGGAAAGCAAGATCATGTCACTTATTACCTTATCCAGAAATTTACCAATTGTGAAACGAGATACACTATGTTAGAGAAGACTTGTTGTGCTTTGGCATGGGCCGCCAAACGCTTGCGCCAGTATATGTTGAATCACACCACTTGGTTAGTTTCGAAGATGGATCCTATCAAGTATATTTTTGAGAAGCCCGCTTTGACTGGGAGAATTGCTAGATGGCAGATGTTGTTATCCGAATATGATATCGAGTACCATACTCAGAAAGCTGTTAGAGGAAGTGTTTTGGCTGATCATTTGGCTCACCAGCCTATTTTGGATTATCAACCTTCAAACGATGACTTTCCCGACGAAGATGTTATGTTTTTAAAGATGAAAGATTGTGAAGAACCCTTGCATGATGAAGGACCAGAACCCGGATCTCAATGGGGTTTAGTTTTTGATGGAGTTGTCAACGCTCATGGAAAAGGGATAGGTGTTGTTATCGTGACTCCTCAAGGGTCCCATATCCCGTTTACTTCCAGATTAACATTCAAGTGTACTAATAATGAGGCTGAATATGAAGCATGCATTATGGGTCTTGAGGAAGCAATAGATTTGAGAATTAAGAATTTGGATGTGTTTGGTGATTCTGCAGTGGTAATCAACCAAATCACTGGAGAGTGGATAACTCGACATGATAATTTGGTCCCATACAGAGACTATGCTAGAAGATTGTTACCATTCTTTGACAGAGTCGACTTTCATCATATCCCTCGTGGTGAAAATAGAATGGCAGATGCGTTGGCAACTTTGGCCTCAATGATTGTGGTGAATTTTTGGAATGATTGTCCTCGAATTGAAGTAAAACGTCTTGACAGACCCGCCTACATATTTGCCGTCGAGGAAGTTGAAGATGGCAAACCCTGGTACCATGACATCGAAGTATTCCTTAGAACTCAAGAGTATCCTTTGGGAGCTTCCAACAAAGATAAGAAGACTTTGAGAAGGTTGGCTGAGAGTTTTCTTCTAAGCAATAATGTGTTATACAAACGGAATTTTGACATGGTCTTGCTAAGATGTGTTGACAAGCAAGAAGCAGATATATTGATGGCGGAGATTCACGAAGGATCCTTTGGCACTCATGCCAATGGACATACCATGGCTAAGAAACTTTTAAGAGCTGGTTATTATTGGATCACGATGGAATCAGATTGTTACAAGATTGCTAGAAAATGTCACAAGTGTCAGATTTACGCAGATAAGATTCATGTGCCTCCGACTTTGTTGAATGTTATCTCATCCCCGTGGCCGTTCTCTATGTGGGGAATTGATATGATTGGTATGATAGAGCCGAAAGCATCTAATGGACACCGATTCATCTTAGTAGCCATTGATTATTTTACCAAGTGGGTCGAGGCGGCTTCTTACGCTAATGTAACTCGACATGTGGTTGTTAAATTTATCAAGAATCAGCTTATCTGTTGGTATGGTGTGCCAAGCAGAATTATTACAGATAATGGTTCCAATTTGAATAACAGAATGATGAAAGAATTGTGTGAAGAATTTAAGATCGAGCATCATAATTCTTCTCCTTATAGACCAAAGATGAATGGGGCTGTTGAAGCCGCCAACAAGAATATCAAGAAGATCATTCAAAAAATGGTCGTTACTTATAAGGACTGGTATGAGATGCTCCCGTTCGCCTTGTATGGGTATCGTACGATGGTGCACACACCATCTGGGGCAACCCCGTTTTCACTTGTCTATGGTATGGAAGCAGTACTCCCGATAGAAGTTGAGATTCCTTCTGAGGATTTTGATGGATGCGCAGTTATCAGAAACTGAATGGTGCCAGAACAAATATGATTAGTTTTAGTTGAACTTAATCGAAGAAAAGAGGATGGCGGCGCTATGCCATGGACAGTTGTATCAGCAAAAGATGAAGAAGGCATTTGACAAGAAAGTTTGACCCCGTGTATTCAAGGAAGGCGACCTCGTGCTCAAGAAGATTCAGTCTTTCCTCACTGACGTCAGAGGAAAATGGGCCCCGAACTATGATGGACCATATGTAGTAAGAAAGGTTTTGACATGAGGTGCTTTGATGTTAGCAACAATGGACAGAGAAGAGATCACTCGCTCTGTGAATACAGACGCTGTCAAGAAGTATTTCATTTAGAACTCGGGGAGTTCTCGTTAACTTAGGAAGAGCAAGTTGTTATTCCCTTGATGCAATCTCTATTATTTTCCAACACTGTAATATCGGGGTCACGCCTTTCTGCTGACCACCATTCAATAAAAGTTTTTCATTTGTCAAAAATCTTTATTCTTGATAGCAAAATCCAGATTTGATTTAAACTTTTTCAATACTTTGTGTTTTACTTGATGTATGAATAACAAACGGGATGACCAAGGATGTTTATTTCATCCATGGAGGAACGTCAATCATATTTGATTCCCCAAGCAGAGGATACTTATTTTATCCAGAGATGAGGATTGCGTACGCTCAGGATTTCTTTACAGGCGGTAAGAGGTCTGTGGAGATTTTGCTTAAGTACCTTTCTGTTAGAGACGTTTTCACCTCTCCCGGTTTGGCAGCATACGCATAGCATATAGATAGATAGCATGGCATGTGCATTTTGTTGCATCCCTTTGTGTTTGTTTTATTCTATCGCTTTGGAAGTGGTTATCCCCAGGCATTTGGGTGAGTCTTATCCCTCCAAATAGAGTTATCAGCCCTAGGCAGAAAAAGCACAATATTTCTACTTTCCCCATGAAGTTTGATCCTCGTGGAAGACGGTTATTCCAGTACATTCCATTTGAGTTCATACCTCAATGGTCGAGTCTTGCTTGACAATTTCTCTTCGGCTACTTCCCGAATTGAATTTCGGTCCTTGGCAATCACATTGTGGATAATCTCCAACTTTTGAACATGGATCAAGTGTGCATTTATTTTGCACTATATTCCCCAGGAAGAATATTCATGAAGACAGGTTTTGCTCCAAATATCACAGGTTTTCTCAACCATCTACATTTGGACTATAAATAATCTCTTTATTTGAGCAACTGTTTTGACTAAGATCTTATTCAAAACGACAAACGACTGTTTCTACAAGACAGTTTATTCACCCTCAGTGGGTTCTTCAACATCATCAATTCGTCAAATGGTATCACTTTGCAAATCCATCAGAGAAGTTCGCCAAAGACATTACAAGACACTTCTCTTTATTTGATAATTTCCACTACAAAAATTTCAAATATTTTAAACCTACAATAAAGATGCTCCTCAGAAATGAATTCCCCAGTGAGTTCATCACACAAGATTAATTTCATCAAGTGACGTCTCCCCAGAGAAGTCGAGGAGGTTTACCACATTAGTCTCTTTATTTAAGAAGACATATTTTACATATCAACCGGCCTACATCTCTTCTGAAGATCCTCGGTGAAGTCTTACAGCCTCCTTTACATTACATATTACAATCTGCAAAGTTCTACATTTACATTGACAATTACATCTACAAATTATAATCTACAATGACACCTACAATCTACAAAATTTGCAACCTCTGTGAAGGCGCTCTCACGAGTTTTCATCACTTCAGGTAGAGACTGAGACCAGTTCATGGTTCCCATACCATGACGCTCGGGGAGGTTCTACATCAGAGACTGAGACCAGCTCATGGTTCCCATACCATGACGCTCGGGGAGGTTCTACATCAGAGACTAAGACCAGCTCATGGTTCCCATACCATGACGCTCGGGGAGGTTCTACATCAGAGACTGAGACCAGCTCATGGTTCCCATACCATGACGCTCGGGGAGGTTCTACATCAGAGACTGAGACCAGCTCATGGTTCCCATACCATGACGCTCGGGGAGGTTCTACATCAGAGACTGAGACCAGCTCATGGTTCCTATACCATGACGCTCGGGGAGGTTCTACATCAAGAGACTGAGACCAGCTCATGGCACCCAGAGCATGACGCTCGGGGAGGTTATACATTTTACTATTTCCAGTTGGATTTCAATAGAAAATAAAAAGAAGAAAATAAGAGAAAGAATAGGAAACAAAATTGAATCATTGACCCAATCATAAAGGTCATTATGGTTATTACCATCGTCTGGATTGCTCCATGTCGGTAAAAGTTATCCTTCGATTACAAGTTTCTCACCAATTATCTAAATCACCATATCCTTGGTGTATGTGCTACTGTTATACTTTGGAGATTCCTCATTGGTGGTTATTTCCTGTCCCCGTGGAGTCCCGCCTCGTTGGGTCTGTTGCTCTTTTGTCTCGCGTGTCTATCCAGTTCCTCCCCTGTGACCTATCTTCCTCACAAGACCGTCTGTTTTGTGTTCCCATATCATTTGCATTCGGTGTTTTCTTAAGGTCAAAAATTTGTGCAATGTTTGTATTTAAGTCCCTCCTATCTCGTCGAGACGGAGATTTCAATCTCCATATCTCCGGATAGAAGTAACTTAAATAGGGGCATTTGTCGCACCCTAATTTTTGACCTTAAGATCCCACCTCCTCGGGCATGTTCTTGCATATCATTTAAGTCAATCATTATGCATAGCTAACCGTTTTAACCAACTTGTTTGTTTATTGTGTGAAAGATAGGTTACTACTGGGAATTCAGGGAATCACAAAGTGATACCTATAAGGGCCTATTATTCAAGGATTGGGTTTTATGCCATCTTGTTGTCAAGGGTTGTCTACCATCGTTCAAAATACAACCAATAAGTTCCATACTAGAGATTTATGAGACTAAAATTCAAGATTTATCCATTGTGCTCATGAAATGCAGAAAAAAGAGAGAAGGGAATTCAAAGTCAAGTAATGATTCAATTTGAAATATCCACAAAATTCATGACAAGAGGTTTCATCTTTGAAAGTTTACCAAGTTAGGTATTTAAGATCCATGTTCTTTTCAAAAAATTCATGTTGATGACAAGCACCAAACTTTGCATATATGGATACAAAGTCTAGTTGCCTTACAAGACTCAAGATTGATGTGGAAGGTTGTTAAAGACTCAAATTTAAAGAATCAAGCATGGAATTTCAAGATTCAAGGCATGAGAAACATAGTGTACTTAAGTTATGAAATCAAGGGGATTTACATATATTTTGAATCAAGATCCAAACTCAAGAGATTCCAAGATCACAAACTTTACAATAAGAAGATTATTTGGATGTGCAAGAATGAGCTAATTTTAAGTTACAAATACATCATCATTCCACAATTTTTCTACAAAAGGATAAATTTCCATATAATTATCAAGTTCAAGATGGAGTGTCTAAGATTCACGAGCTGCCTTGTGATACTTCTTGAAGTTATCAAAGTTTGACACCTTCTCGTCCTAGTACGGATATTGGAAAGTCATGCGCCAATGGATTCTCATTGATGATGGAAAACAACAGAAAAAGGAACTAGTTGTTGCGGCTGGTGCAGCAGTTGGAATTTCTTCAGGCTTCGACGCAACAGTTGCCGATTGTCTCTTCGCTATTGAAGCCGTGCTAAGACCTCTTCGTGCGGAGAATCCTCCTCTATCTACAACCGCCATGATTATATTGGCTTCTATCTTTTCTTCAAACATCAAATAGGGAAATTAAATTCAGCACCTACTGGAGCACGTGTAGATGTTTATGGTCCTTTGATTGATACAGGGGATACTAGTATACAAACTGATACAAGATCTGTTGGCGCTGAAGCAGGGTCTCAAACATTGAATCAGTTGCTACTTCCTACACTCCCTACTGTCGCTACTGCGAAAATCGGCGCCGGCTGAACAGAAGAGTCGCCACCGTGCGTTATTTATCCCACGGGAGGGAAAGGAAACGCTCAGAGTAAACCTCGCACAACACGGGAAAGGTATGGTCGTCGCAACCAAAACCTGGATTCGGGAGTCGGTTACGCAAGGGGAAGGTATTAGCACCCCTCACGTCCATCGTACTCGATGGGATCCACGCTTGTTTTCGGGTATGGATTGTTATTCTATCTAAACTATAGGTCAAGGGTGAAAAAGAAAATAAAATGAAAAAAATGACTCGGCAAAGTATCGCACTTTATGCCTACGTATTCCCGTCTGGAACGAGAAATCAGAGTCAACGTAGTTCGCCTACCTACGGGAAAGGAGGGGAAGGTTGCTCGCTAGGATATCGCATCCTATGCCTACATACTTTCATACAGCATGAAAGATCAGAGCAAACGTAGTTCGGGCCACGGAAGACACAAGCTTGTCTTGGTTGATTTTATTCCTTCTGAAAAAGGTTTTCTTGATTAGCGGTCCAAGCGGACAAAAATGACGTTTTGATGAGTTCACATTCTTTTACGGAAGAAGTGTCTTTTATTGTGTTTGAAATCTTTATGTGTTTTTCTGTTTGTTTTGAGGAAGAAAGAGACAGAACTCTAACCTACGGTTGCGAAGGGAATCAAACTATCCTAATGTTATCATGCATGGGTTAAGACCTAGTGTCTATCATGCTCCTCTCTTGCACAGAGAGAAACAGAGATCCTACGGGATAGGCAGCAACAGAAACAATATCAGATATACAGTAAAACAGTAAAATGCATGGATGCAACAGTACAAGCGAGGCAAGGGAGTCCCACTCAACCTCGAACCTAGAAAACAATAGGCAAAAGTGAACAGGCTTCACTTTCAACCCAACAGGGTAAACAGCAAACAATACAGTCCGGAAAACCAATCAATACATCAACAATGAAATACAAACAGCTTCAGCAGCTCTGAATCAACAGCTGGCTTCAAGTAATCTCCAATCAGCTACAGGCTTCAACAAGCCTCAATCTCCATCTTCATGGCCTTCAGGCAAGGGCTTTGATCATCAGTCTTCTATCTGCAATGGCTCTTCTTCAAGCTCAAACCTCCAGGATGAGGGATTAGTCACAAGAGTGAATTGGGTGTTAAGCAACCAGCTGACTACCAAAGGTGGTGAACAGACTGCTTCTAACACAAGAGACATTTTCTCTCAAGAGTTCTATCTCATAGACACTATCACCAAGCCTTCCAAAGGAAGGGGGTGAGTGTCCTAGAGAGACTCTGAATCACAGAGAAGAATGGATGCAGACAAGGCAATCCATGTTTGAGAAACAAGCATTCTAATCTAGAGCTCTGCCTAGCTCCTAAACCCTAGTCTCCTCAGCATCTGCTAGCAAGAATCTTCTCTTCAACTCTGGAAGTTGATCTTCATCTTTGAATCTCCAATGGTCTTCATCTTCACAAATCTTCAGCCTCCCCAGGGCCCAGACAAACCCAATACCCAATCAAACAATCAACAATCCCCAGAGGGCACACCACACCAGACAACAGATATACAAACAGCATTAATAGCAGAAGGGGAATCCTAATTTTTCTAAGGGATCTAATAGCTACCCATAGCCCATATAGTCCCATAACTAATCTATTTAAACCCTAAGTCCTAAGGGAAATGAAATCAAACTCCTAAGTTGTCACCTAAAACCCTAGTTTTGTACATGATGTTCAAGCATTTATTAATCACCTAAAATTAACCTCTAAAAATGGGAACTAAAATATTTCTACAAGTTGAATATCTCATCTAAACAATATGAAAAGAATGATCAAAAAATATTAAAGCATGTGAGAGAACAAAAATCATAAAAATGAGGCATGAAATGAAACTATCTAATGTGACATTTATTTAGAAAATATGTAAAAAATATGAAATAAAACTAAAAATGAAAATTTATTTTTCTATAATATTCTAGACATTTTAATGAAAATATGGTAAAAAGAATGGATGAAAATGCATTTTTTATGAATTATTTATGAATTTATGAAATTGGTAAAATATTAATGGAATTAAGAAAAATAAATGGAATTAAATGAGGGAGGGGGTACAAATAGAACTTCGCCCAGTTCAATCCAGGATGGGCCTTCACAATGGGGGTGCGCTTATCACTTTACCAAAGCCCAGTACACATTCAGAATTAAAGAAACAAATGGAAGAGCGCTGGGGGGTGAGAAAAGTAGCGAATTCACGTTAGAACTTGGTTTTGGGCCTAACACGGGGGTGGGATTAGCACAAGAGACTCAGGCCCGCCCGTTTCAATTAATGAAACGGCGCGTTTTGGCCAAGGTCCTTCCCTCCAAATTTCAGATTAAATGACAGCCACAAGATCATCCTCCAAGTCAAAGGTCTTCGCGCGCATTGGACGGGTAGGATTATGTCTTCCTCCCTTGATCTGAAACCTAGGGTTTCAACCTCCATGAATGGCCATGCACGACTAAACTTCACCTCCTCTGTTCTCACTCTACACGCAATGAAATGCCACGCCATAAACATGAAACCTGCTCAGAATCTTTCCCTCTATAATCCTAGGGCATCAATTCATCTTGAAACTCATCACAATAACAAACCCGATGACATCAAACTCTGGCCTCTATGAGATTACACTGATATGAACCATCACCATTCTCCCTCAAACTTACCCTAATCTGATCTATGCACAAAGGTGATTAACCTACACTATCGATCTAAGATTCTAATGGCTTAACCTAAGAGATATTAATCCAAACAGTTTGTTGCACCTGTCACTAACCATCACCAATCCTTTCCAAATTCATCTAACTTAATCTCCTAACCACCTAGATCAAGTCTAAACTAATAAAATCATGTTAAACTAACTGAATTAAGCAAATCGAATGAAAACTTACCTGATGAGAAACCTTGAAAACAACTATGGAAGAGGTGGATCTGAAGCTTCTAAGTGTTGAATCTTGATCAATCCTTGATGAACTTGATTCTGTATGCAAAATTCTGGAGATTCCTTGCTTGAATTATGCTATTCACTTGAACTTGTGATTTTGATGTTGATGAAAAAAGCACTCGAAAATGGATGAGAATCACCAAAACCTTGCTTCCATTATGATCTATGATGATGATGGAGTAAAATTGAATTGATTTTGATGAAGATTGATGAAGAATTTGAGAGATTTGGAATGAAACTTTTGTGAACAAGAATGAGAAATTTGTGAAATTCTTGGTGCAAATGAAGCCAACCCTTGCCAAATTCTCCTTTCATGAATATATAGACCCCAATGGTACATTCTAGATCCATCTTGCACATTCCCTTGTTTTCAAACTTTGGCTCATTTTGATTATGTTTCTTAAAAAACAAGCAACCATGGATAACTTCATTTTTTCCTTCTAAACTCAAAAAAGTGTGTGAACCATTGTTCTTAGAATTGTTTTTCCATTCAAAATCATATATTGGAAGTCTCCATTTGGACTTGGAAATCTCCCAAACCATTTTTCACTTTGAAATTATTCACTTTATAAACCTTTTTAGTTCATATTTTGACCAATCATGCAACTCCATGCTATGAGCTTCTCCAATAACTTGTGACCTTCTTTCTAGACTTAAAATCCCATTTGGAGCAAGTTTGATGTTGTAAGTTTTTCCATTTGAGGCCTCCTTGTATGAGTTTTGGACATAGATTAAAATGACCTGTAATTCACAAATGCCCAAAATACCCTTTGCTTGTCAAGACCATAAGTTGAGTTCTCCACATCATATGAAGGCATGCCATACCATTCTAGAAAGCTAAGACAATGAGGAACAATTCTTATGTTGACCAAGAATTCATTTGAAATCTCCTTGAGGGGCAAAACTAGCTTGGAAGTCAAGTCACTTTCACAGACAAAAATTCAGACACCCCAAATGACCTGTAACTTGCAAGGACCATAACTTGAGTTCTATAAATCTCCTTGAGGTCTTCCACCACTAAAATTAAAGGTCTTGAGATCCTCTACAAGTTTCATGTTGGCCAAGAAGCCATTTGAAGTTGGCATTTTGACTTATCTTGCTTGGAAATTTGACCTAAACTAGGGGATTTTACAGAGAAACCCTAATTTAGTAACTCCTCTTCTCCTTGATTTCTCTTGCATTCTTCTTGTCATATCTCCATATCCTTCTTCATATGTCCAATGATGAACCCCACATCTCTCCAATAGCCTGGAATGCTCTTTTAAGTCAGTCAATTGACCTAGGGTTGACCTAGGGTTGACCCAGATGAAACCCTAGTTGACTGTCTTCAGTTATAACTATTGTGATCACCTCAACAACTTATTTTCTTCTCCAAATGACCTTTTGAGTCTCTCAAGATGTCTAGATACTCTCCATGCCTTCACTCCACAGCTCACAATCCTCTTGTTGGTCCTCAGATACCCTCAGCTAGGAGATGGTCTCAAGGCTTGATCTGCTGAACTCCTTGCTTTCAAATTCTTTCCTGATGACTTGAATATGATTGAATTATGATGATAACCTCATGATAGGCCTCTAGAGATGAGAATAATGATTGGTCCCCCGTTGAATGACTTGCTATGCTTATGCTATGCAGATGGTTAGTCTATGTACATGACTCTAAATGCTAATGATAATGATATTAAAACATGAACCAAGTGAATAAGGTTGGGCAAATTTTAGGGTGCAACAGCTTCCCCTATTCAAGCGACTTGGACCCGATTGGGTGAAGAGCCCGGAGCCTTCAGACATTCGCGGTACGAGACGGTTGAATACTAGTGAAACCAAAAATTTGCCAACTGCCAAACTAAATTGCGCTCCTGCTTGAGGACTGACATTCATCAGCTGAATCTGACTGTTATAGTAACCCACTGATCCATTAGCGACCGTGCTGGGGATTATTTTCATCAGCCTGAAAAGAATTCTGTCATAACAGGTTGCTTGCTTGTCCACCTTAGGACTCTGTCTGTCATCAATACGAAGAAATCTCAACTAAAACCTGTCCACGTTAGGACTCCACTTACTGTTAACCCAGAGAAATCTCGGCAACTCCGCTGGGGATACTTCGTCTGCATTTCCATAAATTGAATCGCCCGCGTTAGGAATAAAATACTTCCACGTTAGGAGTAACACCTGTCCACGTTAGGAGTAACGCTTATCCACGTTAGGGATCATTCATTCTGTATCTGTCCGCGTCAGGACTAAACCTTTCATCTTTCCACGTTAGGAAACAACCTTCTTTCGGCGTCAGGAAAACTATATCAATCTGTCCACGTTAGGACTCCAATACCATTTGACATGTTCGCGTCAGGACTCCAATCTTTCCACGTAAGGAATTCAACTTTGGTTCTGAACCTGTCCACGTTAGGACTCAACTTTTCTCGAATCTGTCCACGTAAGGACCCCAATTTCTCCGCGTAAGGAATAAACTTCTTCTTCCACGTTAGGAATATCTTCTTTGATCTGTCCGCGTCAGGACTAAACTCTTCCACGTCAGGAATAATCTCCTTCTTTCCACGTCAGGAATCAATCTTGATATGCCCGCGTGAGGACTCAATCTTTCCACGTAAGGAATAAACCCGTCTGTCCACGTTAGGAAACCATTTTTCTTCCACGTAAGGAATGCTCTTGATATGTCCACGTCAGGACTCTGATCTTTCCACGTAAGGAATACCAACTTTTTTCTGATTTGTCCGCGTCAGGACTCATTTTTCCACGTAAGGAAACCATCTTTTTCCACGTAAGGAATCATCTTAATCTGTCCACGTAAGGACTCTCTTCTTTCCACGTTAGGAATACTGTCATTTCCACGTAAGGAAACTATCTTCTGATACGTCCGCGTATGGACTCCATCTTTTCCGCGTTAGGAATCTCCGTCTTTCCACGTTAGGAATCACTTCTGTTGATATGTCCGCATAAGGACTACATCTTCCCACGTTAGGAATAATAATCTCTTTGACCTGTCCGCGTTAGGACACTGATCTCGTCTTGATTTGTCCACGCTAGGACTCAGGCGTCTTCGACCTGCTGAGGAAATAAGACTTGTCCACATAAGGACTCACACCTTCGACTTGCTGGGGAAATATCCGCGTCAGGACTTACACTTTGCCAACAACACGAAGAAGAATAAATTTGTCCACGTCAGGATTTTTGCATCTTGTCATCACAAAGAACTACAAACTTGTCCACGTCAGGACGCACATTTCACCATTACGAATAAAGATATCTGCTGGACACAAATGATCCACGTCAGGACACCAACACGAAGAGTAACCAATCTTTTGTCAACGTCATGACCTCCCTTTCTCCAAATTTCGAGAGACCGAATCTATCCACGTCAGGATTAACACACCTTACCAATCCGGTAAAACAAACCTGTCCACGTTAGGACGCCCACTTCTGAAGAAATCCCGTCATTCTAGGAGTAAATTGTCCACGTCAGGACTTAGTTCTTCAATGATCCTCACCTACAAACTGCTCAGCACGGACGCGACAGCGACTTTGGGATGAACTCTACTGGGGATGTCTGAAAACCCACTATCGGACGCCTGCGCTGATAACCGGCGGTGGCCTCTGAAATTCTGATTCATGCGACCCGTTGATGACAAACAAACTCTGCTTGGGGATAAGGAGATTCTTATCCTGGCCACTCTGGCTGGGGAAAATAAGAGACATTTGCATAAATGACTCTGCTGGAGACAAAGAGACTCTCATGATAACTCTGTGGGGAATGCAGCCGAAACTGACATTATCGTTGAATATCTCCTGCCGAGATCTTGACTGTTTGGTGATTTATTTGAGCAAGAGCTCTCTCCACCTGAACTGCTAGAGTACAGAAACTGCCTTAGCAAAATAAATGCTGGAAGGATAATGCCGACTCGCCGGAGATAGCCTGATGCTACAAAATTATTCCGGCAAAATAAATGCTGGTAGGGTGAAGTCGACCCTGCTGGGAAGTTGGGAACTCAAACCACACGTCTTGTTGAAGTAACCCCCTGCTGGGGAATATAACTCAAACCAAACACCTAGCTGAGGTAACCCCCTGTTGGGGAATATAACTCTGCTGGGGAATAGCAGATGCGCCTGGTATGATTGAGCTTCTGCTGGAGAGTGAACTAATATCACACGTATCTTGAAAGAACTCCGCTGGAGAGGGGACGATTCTCTAAGGGAAAATTAACTGACTCCACTGGGGGAGAGTGCCTGACCCTGCGGGGAACGATGAACCTGTCTGAATACAGCCTTACGATCTCGGAATCGCTAAACTCTGTTGAGGTCGATTAACTTCTCTGGAGCATGTCCTTTGGATAAGCTATGGCTAGCTGGGAATTCTATCCTTCTGCATGACCTGCGTGGGGATCAAGCCTTTCACTATCGCAATCTTTTGATCACCTTCCTCGTAGGGTTGTGAAACCTGCAACAACACAAACAAGACACGGCAAGCCTATGCAATCACATCAATTCAGGTTAGTGACGTTACACTCAGTCAATTCAAAGCTTTAACAATTGTTGGCAAGGGCCAATGATGTTATACTCATGTTAGTTTCATCAAACTTAGGCATTTTATCATGCGCAAAACAGTAAAGAACAATCATCAAGTGCTGAATAACACATTTTCATTGATTGGGCCCCTGAATGGGCGGAGTTTTTTGTACACGGGATGTAACTCCTGAAAAGAGGAAGCTACGCGAAGCAAATACACAAGTATGAAAGTATGCACAAGAAGCATAAATATTGACAAATTAAATTTTGTACACATGTCGGCAACTGGATGCAGATGAACACCACGAACTGATCCTCCCATGACTCGTCCGACTCTAATACTTTCCCGGTATCCCCACTTCCGAAGAGGTTGTATCCGATAACTGACTCCTCAAATATATTCTCCCGCATTGATACTCATTGAATTCAAATTCGGACCGCAGTCATTTGCTTTTCTCATCCCTAACTTTTGCGTGAACCGCCCTTTACGGGTTTTCAGTTCACCGGGATACCCCTTTTTGCCGAAGCCGCCCAGTGTAGGTTTTCAACTTCGCGGGTGTACATTTTTTCAATTTTATCCCTAACTTTTGCCCGAACCTTTCATTCTGTTTTTGGTTCGCCAGGATGCCCCATTTTTGCCTGGACTCTCTTTTTTTTTTTTTGTCCAGCGGATCTATTTTAAGCAAAGTATTTTTTAACTGCGTCCGAATTCACAGGTGATGCAAAGTCTTCCCCGTCCATGGTGGACAACAATAAAGCTCCTCCTGAAAAGACCTTACTGACAACGTATGGCCCTTCGTAGTTGGGGGTCCACTTGCCCCTGTGATCTGCTTGCGGCGGGAGAATCCTTTTCAGCACAAGGTCGCCCGTCTGAAAGCTTCGCGGAAGTATCTTCTTGTCGTACGCTTTCTTCATTCGTCTTTGATACAAACGACCGTATGCCAGAGAAGCTAGCCTCTTCTCATCCATCAAACTCAGTTGGTTCAACCTATTCGTTACCCATTCTGCCTCGTCCAGCTGAACGTCTCGCAATACCCTCAGAGAAGGGATCTCAACTTCCAATGGTAATACCGCTTCCATTCCGTATACCAACGAGAACGGAGTTGCCCCGGTTGATGTGCGTACCGTCGTACGATAACCGTGCAAAGCGAAAGGTAGCATTTCGTGCCAATCCTTGTAAGTCACCACCATTTTCTGGACAATTTTCTTGATATTCTTATTGGCCGCTTCGACAGCGCCATTCATCTTGGGTCGGTAAGGGGAGGAGTTGTGATGTTCAATCTTGAAATTCTGACAGAGCTCCTTCATCATTTTGTTGTTCAGATTAGAACCATTATCCGTGATTATTCGCTCGGGAACCCCATATCGGCAAATGATATCCCTCTTGATGAATCTAGCCACCACTTGCTTCGTTACATTTGCGTAAGACGCCGCTTCCACCCACTTGGTGAAATAATCGATTGCTACGAGGATGAACCGATGCCCGTTAGAAGCGGTCGGCTCGATCTTTCCGATCATATCGATTCCCCACATCGAGAATGGCCATGGAGATGACATCACATTTAGAGGACTCGGAGGCACATGTATCTTGTCAGCATAGATTTGGCACTTGTGGCACTTTCTCGCGAACTTGAAACAATCAGTTTCCATCGTCAACCAAAAGTAACCTGCCCTAAGCAGCTTTCTCGTCATAGCATGCCCACCAGCATGCGTACCAAATGCACCTTCGTGAATTTCCTCCATGAGAAGCTTTGCCTCTTTCTCGTCTACACACCGCAACAACACCAAATCGTGGTTCCTTCTGTATAAGACGCCATCCGGGTTCAAATAGAAATTACCCGCTAATCTCCTGAGAGTCTTCTGATCTTGACTGGATGCCCCAGCCGGATACTCTTTATTCTTCAGGAAATTAAGGATATCAAAATACCACGGTTTGTCATCAGACGCTTCATCAATAGCAAATACATAAGCTGGCCTGTCCAACCGAGAGATAGTGATTTGGGGAGCTTCGTTCCAGAAATTGACCTTGTACATGGAAGACAAAGTGGCAAGGGCGTCAGCCATTTGATTTTCTGCCCGCGGCACGTGATGCAATTCAACCTTGTCGAAGAAAGGCAACAATCTCCTTGCATAATTCATATAATGTATCAAATTGGGCTGCCGTGTCTCCCATTCCCCTTTGATCTGATTCACCACCAGAGCTGAGTCTCCGTATACGTCTAGATGTTTGATTCGCAAATCAATGGCTTCTTCAAGCCCCATTATACAAGCTTCGTATTCGGCCTCATTGTTGGTAACGGCAAAGGTCAATCGGGCAGTAAACGGGATGTGCGACCCGTGCGGCGTAGTGATAATTGCCCCTATTCCGCTACCGTAAGCATTCACAGCTCCGTCAAATATCATCTTCCACTGGGACCCCGGCTCTGGTCCCTCGTCTGGTAACGGCTCTTCACAATCCTTCATCTTGAGATACATGATATCCTCGTCAGGAAAATCAAATCTCATCGATTGATACTCTTCAATAGGCTGCTCCGCCAGATACTCAGACAGCACACTCCCCTTTATTGCCTTTTGCGAGACGTATTGAATATCATATTCAGTCAAGATCATCTGCCACCGGGCAATTCTACCTGACAACGCCTGCTTTTCGAATATATATTTGATTGGATCCATCTTCGAGATGAGCATGGTTGTATGATTCAGCATGTACTGCCTCAAACGCTTGGCGGCCCAGGCTAGCGCGCAACAAGTTTTCTCCAGCATTGAGTACCGAGATTCACAGTCTGTAAATTTCTTACTCAGATAGTAGATCGCATGCTCTTTTCTCCCCGTCTCGTCGTGTTGACCGAGAACGCAACCCATGCTTCCCTCAAGAACCGTCAAATACATTATCAAAGGTCTTCCTGCCACCGGGGGTATCAAAATAGGAGGCTCCTGCAGATACTTCTTTATTTTGTCGAACGCCTTTTGACAATTTTCGTTCCACGTTACAGCTTGATCTTTCTTTAACAGCTTGAATAATGGTTCACACGTGGCAGTTAGGTGAGATATGAACCGGGCAATGTAGTTCAATCTCCCTAAAAACCCGCGCACCTCTTTCTCTGTTTTAGGCGTCGGCATTTCTTGAATCGCTTTTATTTTAGCAGGATCGACCTCTATTCCTCTTTCGCTTACGATAAACCCCAGCAGCTTACCCGATCTCACCCCGAAGGTGCATTTATTAGGGTTCAGCCTCAGCCTGAACTTTCTAAGCCTTTTAAACAACTTCAACAAATTCACCAGATGCTCTTCCTCCGTCTGGGATTTAGCAATCATATCGTCAACATAAACTTCGATCTCTTTATGCATCATGTCATGAAAGAGAGTCGTCATCGCACGCTGATATGTTGCCCCAGCATTTTTCAAACCAAAGGGCATCACTTTGTAGCAAAATGTTCCCCAAGGCGTTATAAAAGTAGTCTTCTCCATATCCTCTGGCGCCATTTTAATTTGATTGTAGCCTGAAAAGCCATCCATGAAGGAGAATACAGAATATTGAGCGGTATTATCAACTAACACGTCAATATGAGGAAGTGGAAAATCGTCTTTTGGGCTTGCTTTATTCAAATCTCTATAATCCACGCACATTCGAACCTTGCCATCTTTCTTTGGCACTGGTACGATGTTAGCAACCCATGAGGGATACTTCGTCACAGCCAGGAAACCAGCGTCCCACTGTTTCTGAACCTCCTCTTTGATCTTCATTGCCATATCTGGGCGAGTTCTGCGAAGTTTTTGTTTGACAGGCGGACAGTCTTCTTTCAGTGGCAGGCGATGCACAACCATATCAGTATCGAGCCCTGGCATATCTTGATACGACCAAGCGAATACATCATTATACTCTCGGAGCATTTCAACCAGTTTTCGCTTGATATCACTTTGCAGTGCGGCTCCAATACGAATATTTTTCTCAACCCCTTCCGACCCCAAATTGATAATCTCGATAACCTCGTCGTGAGGCAGAATGGCTCTTTCCTCTTGCTTCACTAACCAAGACAGTTCCTCAGGAACGTCGCTATCTTCGACAACCTCTTCTTCGGTCTGGAATACCGGGTGCTCGAAGTCGGGACGAGTCATAGGTGGCTCAAGGATGTCATCTGAAAATGTCACCCTGCAAAAGGAATGGTTAAGTGCTTCAAAATGCGTATAAAGCGAATAACCACGTTGCCATTTTATTGAAAAATACAAAACAAGAAAGACAGGGATTACAGTATTTGCACATGAAGAAACGCCATTTATTTAATGATTAACACGCAATGTTTATAACAACACAGCCCTAAGCAAATCCTGATGCCCCGGGCAAGACATCAGATTATTCAACAATTAATAAAGCAAAGCATTACTGTTTAAAAGTCACAGGAACAAGCTCCTGAATAGACCAGTTGCACAGTCCTTGTCCTGGCGTGCTTGGCTGAATCCAGGCATCCATATCACAGTCGCTGTCCCCTTCATCGGATTCTGAAGCAGCATTGACAGATTCATGGCATACTCCACTGGCAGAGATGGTGATTGACTTTCTGAAATGAGGGGCCCCCACAGAAGGAGCTGATGACGACGGTCGGTACCCCAGTCCGAACCGGTCCATTTTCACAGGAATGTCCAATACTTTTCCCCAGCCTTTGGCTTCTCCTGCTTCCACTAGCGCTTGAGCTTCTTTATACGATGAGACAGCTATCTCTGGCACTTTGCTCGGCCCGGGACTCTTGTCCTTGACGCGCAAACCTTCGAATGCCTGGCACGGTGTCTCGTGGATCTCCCCGTCGACTTCCACATATTTAAACGAAGATAGATGGCTGACCAGGATGTCTTCTTCTCCGCACACGGTTACTACACTGTCTCCGACCATATACTTTAACTTCTGATGCAGGGTAGACGTGACTGCCCCTGCCCCGTGAATCCAAGGTCTTCCCAGCAAGCAGCTGTACGCAGGCTGTATATCCATGATATAAAACTCCGTTGCAAACACTTCCGGCCCCACTTGCAGAGACAAGGTAATCGATCCGAAGACTGTTCTCCGCGTGCCGTCAAACGCTCTGACTACCAAATCGCTGGGTGTACACAAAATCCCTCGAACGTCCAGCTTCATCATAGCCTTCTTAGGCAGCACGTTCAAAGACGACCCGGTGTCAACCAATACGTGCGACATTGTCGACCCTCTGCACTCAACAGATACATGTAATGCCATGTTATGATCCCTTCCTTTCGGAGTCAAGTCGAAATCAGTAAAGCCCAGACTGTGGCCTGCATTTACATGTGCCAATACTCCTTCTAACTGGTTTACGGAGACATCCTGTGGTACAAAAGAAGTGTCCAGGACTTTCAGCAAAGCGTTTCGGTGGGCTTCCGAACACAACAGCAATGACAATATAGATATTTTGGACGGCGTTTGCTGCAGATGCTCCACAATTTTATAATCGCTTTTCCGAATCAAGCGCATGAATTCTTCCACATCTTTCGATGCTGCTCCTTTTTCACTTGCTTGTACCGGAACGTTCTCCACCGCTTTCCCTTTTCCTTTCGCTAGCCTTTCGGCTTCTACTTCAGGAGATATAAAGATCCTGCCGCTCCTCGTCATGCCTCCTGGGCCAACAACATTATCCACAACCTCCGCTGACTGCTTGTTAACATCGATTTTAATCCCGTCACAATACACCTCTAGCCCATATGACCATGGGACCGCCTTCGTGTTCTCATACGGGATTGGCCCGGCTTTAGTTATAGTAATCGGTGGTCGCTGAGCTGGTGCTGAAATGGTGATCGTCTTCCTAGGAATTGTTACCGTGGCCACATCACTCCGATTATCCACTACTGTCCCTGCAGGCTCATCAGTTGCTGTTCTATCAAACTGCAATATACCATCATCAATTAAGGCCTGAATGCCTTTCTTCAAATCCTCACACCCCCCAGACAGGGCCCAACAATCTAAACAGTACTCATTACATCCCGGGTAAACACCTCCCTGCAACAGTCGGCTCTTTATTTCGCTCAGCGGCGTCTTTAAATCCTCAACATTCATAATAAGATTCAGACCTTCCTCAGTCAGCACGGCGTTCGCCCCATGATTAGGCATGGGTTTCTGGACTATATTCGCACCGGTCGTTCCGAAGTTGATAGACTTGTTGTCCAAAAGATCCTGTACAACGTGCTTAAAAGCATGGCAACCTTCGATATCATGGCCCGGGGCCCCAGAATGAAACTCGCAGTGCCTATTTGCATCATAGCCGAATGGGGGAGTTCCCGTTATCGGTGCCAAGGTTCTTTTCTCTACCAGATTCAATCCCAACAAGGTCTGCAATAAATCAGCATAGTTAGAGGGAGGCTTCTCGAACACCCTTCTCGGCTTACTACCCTGAAATCTTCGTTGAGCTTGCTGTGCCCCCTGCTGAGGCTGCTGCTGCTGTGGCATTGGTTGCTGCTGAACCGGTTGTTGTTGCTGGATTGGTTGCTGTTGGTAAGGAATAGTAACACTCGA
Organism: Lathyrus sativus; assembly: GCA_963859935.3. Taxonomy (NCBI): domain Eukaryota; kingdom Viridiplantae; phylum Streptophyta; class Magnoliopsida; order Fabales; family Fabaceae; genus Lathyrus; species Lathyrus sativus. The sequence continues at coordinate 214,346,956 of OZ012735.1, read as the reverse complement.
CACTTGCTGCGGCTGACGATATTGATTTCTTCCCCTGCCTCGGCCTCGGCCTCGGCCTCCAAATACCGCGCTAGCTTCGCCCTGACGGCGCCCACCATAAGCTTTCCTATTACTGCCAGATGCAGTTGATTCATCGACCTGGAACTTTCCTTGCTTAATGTTCCGCTCAATCTTTTCGCCCATCAGAATCAGATCTGAAAAATTAGCCAGAGACGTATGAAACAGCATATCATGAAACAGCCCGGTGAATGTACCAACAAACATATCGTTCATTTCTTTATCTTCTACAGGGGGACGGACCCTGGCAGCCATATCGCGCCACCTTTGCGCGTATTCCTTAAAACTCTCCCCCTTCTTCTGCGAAAGCCCGGCCAACTGGACCCGATTGGGCGCCAGATCGCTGTTATACTTGTAATGGGCTACGAACGCCTCCGCTAATTGCTTCCAAGTCTTGATATCAGTTGGCTCCAACCCCATGTACCACTCTAAGGAAGGACCCGATAGACTATCCTGAAAGAAATGCATGAGCATTCTTTCGTCAGTGGAGTATGCAGACATCTTTCTGTAATAAGCTCGTACATGCACTTTCGGGCATGTGTCTCCTTTGTACTTATCGAACGCAGGCGCTTTGAATTTAATGGGCACCCTCAGCCCAGGTACCAAGCCCATAGTTGCCATGTCCAGTCCTACAGCACTCTGATTTAGGACTCCCTTCATTTGCTCTTCCAGCATTCTAATCTTTTGAGAATCATCCATCGGCCCGTCAAAACCTCCTCCAGAGAAGGCGTCTTCCTGTTGATCCTCTTGCCACATACCGTTTCCAGCCCCGTATCCGTCATATGCATTATTACGTCCAGCTCTGTTCTGATTCATCCCCGGACCTCGGCCTCTGTTGCCGTACCCTTGAACACCTCCGGCAGGACCACCAGCCATAAAACCAGCACCGTTTCCGTTTCCAAAGCCTCCGTAACCCTGATTGACCATACCATAACCATCTTGCCCAAAGCCTTGAGCATTAAAGCCATACTTGCCAGTGTTGTCGAATCCCTGATCGTTGAATCCGAACCCAGCGTTGACAAAGCCATTGCCTCCGAGATTATCTCCCAAATTGACATCACCTAGCCCAGCATTATGGCCAGCAGTATCATTTCCAACTCCGACGTTACCATTCACAGCAGCGGTAGCGTTGTTGACGTTAGCAGCATTCATATTGACGACAGGCGGAGCCACTGGCGTTGGAGTGCCATCTCCATGAGCAGTATCAACCCGGACAGACTGATGATCTTCGTTACCATGACCAGCGTTGCGAGCCAACAGAGGCTGGACCATGGCCTGCAAGTTTTCTTGCCCTTTTGCTATAGCCTCCATGGTCTGCATGAAGAGGGCGAGCTTCTCGCGTACATCCTGCATCTCATTCTGAATCTGGTCCATGACTTTCCGACAGTTGGATCGTGTAGAATAGCGGTGCGGATGTTGATCTGGAATCCTGTTAAGTACCTGATGCAGAGCAAGAAATAAGACACCATTCGAAGATTACCTGTTATGCAATATGAATATGAATGCAATGCAATGTGTCTGTGCATTAGGGAAGTTCATTCCCCCAGTTCTAGTGCGAAGGTGCCGGTGCAGTGACAGTGTTGACAATAGGAATATCGGAGTTGAATCATAGAAAGCCTCATATATTGCAGAGAGAATCAATAAGCCCCGGGGTACAATATCACTGAGAGTACAAAGATGGCATGACCTCAACCAACAATCCTGGTGATGGTCAGCACTATGCAGATAAGGCATACAAATAATGGAATGATCAAATCCTCCCAAAAGTCTGGTACTCCTCTATCAACTTCTTGGTCTCCGGATGGCTTGGTCGATCAAGCAGCCCTTCAACAAGCAGGTTTCTCCTCTTAAGGACACGGCGTACGTCTTCAGCAGTTTCTTCCCATGTTGCTTCCCCGAAACAATCTTCTAGCTTTCGCTTCTGGGACACTGCTTCATCTCTGGATTTGATTGCCTTGTTCAGTGCATGCTGGACACTATACCGATTCATCACTTCCTCCTCACACTTCTTGATGCTAGACTTCAACTTCTCTTCGAGGTCGGAAATTTGCTGCTTCAGCTTATCTTCCCTCTTCTTGTTGTTAGTGAGTGTAGCATTCCAAGTCTTATTGCAAGAAGATATCTCTCGGTGTGCCGCGTCGAGCGCCTTCTTTTTGGCTTCCAGCATGTCATGGGAACTCCTGAACTCTTGCCCCAGACGCTCACGCTTCTTCTTTTCCTCGGTCAACTCGGCTCCTAACCTGTTTACCAGCTCAATCTGTTGTTGGAAAGCATATACGGCCTTGTTTTTCTCACTGCGTGCCTGGGCTAGCTCTTGCTCTAACCCTTCATTAATCTTCATCAAAGCTTCTTTCTCTCTCACAACTTGTTCATGGACTTCCCTAGAAACAGTAGTAGGCTCTTCTACCGGAACGGGAACAAGAATTGGTGCATCTGGAAACGGCATCCTCAACTGACTAGCCCTCTCCTGAATCCAAGCTCTATAAGGTGCATAGGCCTGACAGTCATTCTTTCCTAACAACGGCTTCCCTTTGCGGTTAATATGCGTCCAGGCACGTCGCAACTTGGCTAACAACTCCCCCTTTACGTCACCAGTGAAGTACAGAGATTCCTGTACTTCTTCCTCCTGAGGCGGGTTCTTCAGCGCATATCCGAACTGGCGAATGAATAGAGAAGGGTTGTAGTTGATGCACCCTTTTCTTCCTATCAATGGCACATTAGGGTACCCAGCACAGCCAAAGATGAGCTCAGATCCCAACAAATCTCTATCAAACCACTCCATATCTTCCGACGATAGCCTCATCAAGCGTTCTGGCCAACCAACTGGAATTGTAGTCTCTGCAGTAGATCCTCTCTTAGGAAGATGACTCTCAAACCACATACTCAATAAGGGTACACAAAGATGAACATTCTTCCCTCTTCCCTTCTCATTCTTGTAATGCAGTGAGTGGTAGAGGTCTCCGAGTAAAGTAGGTACAGGATTACCAGCGGCAAACAAGTAGAAAGCATCGAAGTCCACAAAATCCGGTATGTTGGGGAACAAAACTATGCCATAAATGCACAAAGCCAACACAGCATTGAAAGCAACCCAGCACCCATTCTTGGCGTACTCTTGGGCTTTACCAACTAAGAACTGAAATGAGAAGCCTGGAACTCCACGGGAAACAGTAGTCACAAGTTCAGAAGCATCAACATGCAAGGCTTTTGCCAATTCCTCCGGCTTGGGTTTGGCATCATAATGAATGAATGGAACCTGGTTCTGCACGGGCAGCTCAACATACTCAGCGTATTCCTCCAGGGTTGGTCCCATAATAAAGTCAGAGAACGTGAAGCACCTCAGAGCAGGGTCGTAGAATTGCATCAAAGCATACAGCCCATCTAGCTCCACCTCTGTAGGTTTGCACACCAATCTCAATAATCTACCATAGCTCATCCGGAAACTCCTACGAACACCCTCATCGGCAAGAGAGATCAACCCCAGTAAAGGAACAATATCAGGCGTAGGCAATTTGTAGGCAACCGTTCTCCTTAAGCTAGTCATGATCAAATACTCAGAAGTCTGGGCACTAGAACTAGGGAAATGCAAATGCACCTGCAGCACAGACACACGTTAGTGAAATGCAAATGGTAATGGATATGCAAGCAATGCAATGCAAGTAACATTCAACAGGGACCAAAGCTGCAGCTGAATAGCCTAAACCCAATCAAGAAAGGTCTCAGATAGACCATCCAGAAGTCATCAAACCCTGGTCCCAGATAGACCTGAAATAAAACTCCAATACTGGTCTCTGACAGACCTCAACCCATAACTCCAACTGGTCTCTGATAGACCTCAAATCACATCCATAATTGGTCTCTGACAGACCTCAAAACACCTCTCCAAATGGTCTCTGACAGACCTCGGAACACATCTCCAAATGGTCTCTGACAGACCTCATAACCCTCCATAAATAACCAGGATCTCTGGTCAAGAAATAACCGGTAGTCTGGAGGTCTAGTTACCTGCATAACCCTGAATCCCCTCACAGGTGGGTGGCCCTATAACTGGCACAAGGTACGGCATCCTATGCGGTCGTCGGCGTCACAGACTTTCAGGGTTGATGATACGATTCCCAGAAGGAGTGGCATCATCAAATCCTGAAGAGGCCTCACTCAGCCAACTTCCAAATGATCGGTCCCCAGAGTCGACAATCCAACTAACCAGCAACCCACGCCAACCAAAGGAAGGGGCAGGAGGCCAACCAGAGGAACCTCGTCTGAGTGTAGATTTCATGGGACACCAAAGCAAGCAAAGCAAGCGGGCGCCCACTAATTTCTACTCTAATTCTAGGTGCACTCAAGCCCAGGTCCGGCTTATCTCTCAATATCAGAACACCCGTCACACCCCAGATACAGCAATAATAATCAATATACAAAGCTGAAAAATACAGGGTTAGAAATATAAAATAACTCCATACAAAATCCTCGACGGGAAAACAAACGTTAGGATTGACTCTCTCAAGGGACGTTGGATCCCAAATGCATAAGAACCATCGCAGTCCTTAGCAGCTAGGGGACGTTGGATCCCCAGCAGAGTCGCCAGCTGTCGCTACTGCGAAAATCGGCGCCGGCTGAACAGAAGAGTCGCCACCGTGCGTTATTTATCCCACGGGAGGGAAAGGAAACGCTCAGAGTAAACCTCGCACAACACGGGAAAGGTATGGTCGTCGCAACCAAAACCTGGATTCGGGAGTCGGTTACGCAAGGGGAAGGTATTAGCACCCCTCACGTCCATCGTACTCGATGGGATCCACGCTTGTTTTCGGGTATGGATTGTTATTCTATCTAAACTATAGGTCAAGGGTGAAAAAGAAAATAAAATGAAAAAAATGACTCGGCAAAGTATCGCACTTTATGCCTACGTATTCCCGTCTGGAACGAGAAATCAGAGTCAACGTAGTTCGCCTACCTACGGGAAAGGAGGGGAAGGTTGCTCGCTAGGATATCGCATCCTATGCCTACGTACTTTCATACAGCATGAAAGATCAGAGCAAACGTAGTTCGGGCCACGGAAGACACAAGCTTGTCTTGGTTGATTTTATTCCTTCTGAAAAAGGTTTTCTTGATTAGCGGTCCAAGCGGACAAAAATGACGTTTTGATGAGTTCACATTCTTTTACGGAAGAAGTGTCTTTTATTGTGTTTGAAATCTTTATGTGTTTTTCTGTTTGTTTTGAGGAAGAAAGAGACAGAACTCTAACCTACGGTTGCGAAGGGAATCAAACTATCCTAATGTTATCATGCATGGGTTAAGACCTAGTGTCTATCATGCTCCTCTCTTGCACAGAGAGAAACAGAGATCCTACGGGATAGGCAGCAACAGAAACAATATCAGATATACAGTAAAACAGTAAAATGCATGGATGCAACAGTACAAGCGAGGCAAGGGAGTCCCACTCAACCTCGAACCTAGAAAACAATAGGCAAAAGTGAACAGGCTTCACTTTCAACCCAACAGGGTAAACAGCAAACAATACAGTCCGGAAAACCAATCAATACATCAACAATGAAATACAAACAGCTTCAGCAGCTCTGAATGAACAGCTGGCTTCAAGTAATCTCCAATCAGCTACAGGCTTCAACAAGCCTCAATCTCCATCTTCATGGCCTTCAGGCAAGGGCTTTGATCATCAGTCTTCTATCTGCAATGGCTCTTCTTCAAGCTCAAACCTCCAGGATGAGGGATTAGTCACAAGAGTGAATTGGGTGTTAAGCAACCAGCTGACTACCAAAGGTGGTGAACAGACTGCTTCTAACACAAGAGACATTTTCTCTCAAGAGTTCTATCTCATAGACACTATCACCAAGCCTTCCAAAGGAAGGGGGTGAGTGTCCTAGAGAGACTCTGAATCACAGAGAAGAATGGATGCAGACAAGGCAATCCATGTTTGAGAAACAAGCATTCTAATCTAGAGCTCTGCCTAGCTCCTAAACCCTAGTCTCCTCAGCATCTGCTAGCAAGAATCTTCTCTTCAACTCTGGAAGTTGATCTTCATCTTTGAATCTCCAATGGTCTTCATCTTCACAAATCTTCATCCTCCCCAGGGCCCAGACAAACCCAATACCCAATCAAACAATCAACAATCCCCAGAGGGCACACCACACCAGACAACAGATATACAAACAGCATTAATAGCAGAAGGGGAATCCTAATTTTTCTAAGGGATCTAATAGCTACCCATAGCCCATATAGTCCCATAACTAATCTATTTAAACCCTAAGTCCTAAGGGAAATGAAATCAAACTCCTAAGTTGTCACCTAAAACCCTAGTTTTGTACATGATGTTCAAGCATTTATTAATCACCTAAAATTAACCTCTAAAAATGGGAACTAAAATATTTCTACAAGTTGAATATCTCATCTAAACAATATGAAAAGAATGATCAAAAAATATTAAAGCATGTGAGAGAACAAAAATCATAAAAATGAGGCATGAAATGAAACTATCTAATGTGACATTTATTTAGAAAATATGTAAAAAATATGAAATAAAACTAAAAATGAAAATTTATTTTTCTATAATATTCTAGACATTTTAATGAAAATATGGTAAAAAGAATGGATGAAAATGCATTTTTTATGAATTATTTATGAATTATTTATGAATTTATGAAATTGGTAAAATATTAATGGAATTAAGAAAAATAAATGGAATTAAATGAGGGAGGGGGTACGAATAGAACTTCGCCCAGTTCAATCCAGGATGGGCCTTCACAATGGGGGTGCGCTTATCACTTTACCAAAGCCCAGTACACATTCAGAATTAAAGAAACAAATGGAAGAGCGCTGGGGGGTGAGAAAAGTAGCGAATTCACGTTAGAACTTGGTTTTGGGCCTAACACGGGGGTGGGATTAGCACAAGAGACTCAGGCCCGCCCGTTTCAATTAATGAAACGGCGCGTTTTGGCCAAGGTCCTTCCCTCCAAATTTCAGATTAAATGACAGCCACAAGATCATCCTCCAAGTCAAAGGTCTTCGCGCGCATTGGACGGGTAGGATTATGTCTTCCTCCCTTGATCTGAAACCTAGGGTTTCAACCTCCATGAATGGCCATGCACGACTAAACTTCACCTCCTCTGTTCTCACTCTACACGCAATGAAATGCCACGCCATAAACATGAAACCTGCTCAGAATCTTTCCCTCTATAATCCTAGGGCATCAATTCATCTTGAAACTCATCACAATAACAAACCCGATGACATCAAACTCTGGCCTCTATGAGATTACACTGATATGAACCATCACCATTCTCCCTCAAACTTACCCTAATCTGATCTATGCACAAAGGTGATTAACCTACACTATCGATCTAAGATTCTAATGGCTTAACCTAAGAGATATTAATCCAAACAGTTTGTTGCACCTGTCACTAACCATCACCAATCCTTTCCAAATTCATCTAACTTAATCTCCTAACCACCTAGATCAAGTCTAAACTAATAAAATCATGTTAAACTAACTGAATTAAGCAAATCGAATGAAAACTTACCTGATGAGAAACCTTGAAAACAGCTATGGAAGAGGTGGATCTGAAGCTTCTAAGTGTTGAATCTTGATCAATCCTTGATGAACTTGATTCTGTATGCAAAATTCTGGAGATTCCTTGCTTGAATTATGCTATTCACTTGAACTTGTGATTTTGATGTTGATGAAAAAAGCACTCGAAAATGGATGAGAATCACCAAAACCTTGCTTCCATTATGATCTATGATGATGATGGAGTAAAATTGAATTGATTTTGATGAAGATTGATGAAGAATTTGAGAGATTTGGAATGAAACTTTTGTGAACAAGAATGAGAAATTTGTGAAATTCTTGGTGCAAATGAAGCCAACCCTTGCCAAATTCTCCTTTCATGAATATATAGACCCCAATGGTACATTCTAGATCCATCTTGCACATTCCCTTGTTTTCAAACTTTGGCTCATTTTGATTATGTTTCTTAAAAAACAAGCAACCATGGATAACTTCATTTTTTCCTTCTAAACTCAAAAAAGTGTGTGAACCATTGTTCTTAGAATTGTTTTTCCATTCAAAATCATATATTGGAAGTCTCCATTTGGACTTGGAAATCTCCCAAACCATTTTTCACTTTGAAATTATTCACTTTATAAACCTTTTTAGTTCATATTTTGACCAATCATGCAACTCCATGCTATGAGCTTCTCCAATAACTTGTGACCTTCTTTCTAGACTTAAAATCCCATTTGGAGCAAGTTTGATGTTGTAAGTTTTTCCATTTGAGGCCTCCTTGTATGAGTTTTGGACATAGATTAAAATGACCTGTAATTCACAAATGCCCAAAATACCCTTTGCTTGTCAAGACCATAAGTTGAGTTCTCCACATCATATGAAGGCATGCCATACCATTCTAGAAAGCTAAGACAATGAGGAACAATTCTTATGTTGACCAAGAATTCATTTGAAATCTCCTTGAGGGGCAAAACTAGCTTGGAAGTCAAGTCACTTTCACAGACAAAAATTCAGACACCCCAAATGACCTGTAACTTGCAAGGACCATAACTTGAGTTCTATAAATCTCCTTGAGGTCTTCCACCACTCAAATTAAAGGTCTTGAGATCCTCTACAAGTTTCATGTTGGCCAAGAAGCCATTTGAAGTTAGCATTTTGACTTATCTTGCTTGGAAATTTGACCTAAACTAGGGGATTTTACAGAGAAACCCTAATTTAGTAACTCCTCTTCTCCTTGATTTCTCTTGCATTCTTCTTGTCATATCTCCATATCCTTCTTCATATGTCCAATGATGAACCCCACATCTCTCCAATAGCCTGGAATGCTCTTTTAAGTCAGTCAATTGACCTAGGGTTGACCTAGGGTTGACCCAGATGAAACCCTAGTTGACTGTCTTCAGTTATAACTATTGTGATCACCTCAACAACTTATTTTCTTCTCCAAATGACCTTTTGAGTCTCTCAAGATGTCTAGATACTCTCCATGCCTTCACTCCACAGCTCACAATCCTCTTGTTGGTCCTCAGATACCCTCAGCTAGGAGATGGTCTCAAGGCTTGATCTGCTGAACTCCTTGCTTTCAAATTCTTTCCTGATGACTTGAATATGATTGAATTATGATGATAACCTCATGATAGGCCTCTAGAGATGAGAATAATGATTGGTCCCCCGTTGAATGACTTGCTATGCTTATGCTATGCAGATGGTTAGTCTATGTACATGACTCTAAATGCTAATGATAATGATATTAAAACATGAACCAAGTGAATAAGGTTGGGCAAATTTTAGGGTGCAACACCTACATCTGTTGGTTCAGCTCCTCCAGAAAGGTTAATCCCAAGTGGGATCTGCTCAGTGGCGAAGAGTTTAACTCACCAAAAGCAGATAATTCACTTGCTCTTGTTCCTGCAGGAGAACAACCGGCAGCCAGTCCTAAATCTCAACAAAATGCCCTTGTTCGCTTTGATATGTTTTCTAATGGAAACAATGTGCCACTTTCTGTTAATACCCAACCAACAACCCCTCAAATTTCAACAACAAGCTATCATATCTCAAGGTGTATCTTACCCCAACGGTAGTATGCCAAACACGGGATCACCTCGAAAATGAGCAATCATTATATACTCAAAGTACAGGTCCTGCCTGGAATATTCAAGTGTTGCAGAACAGCAGCAGCCAGCTTCTCCTTATGGTGCACAATAATGGATCATTGCCGCCACCTCCGTGGGAAACTCAACCTGCAGACAATGGTAATCCAGTAGCAGGCAGTCAATACCCACAACCAAATGCTAACCCTATCTCTACATTCAATAACCAAGTTCAAATAACCAAATAAGATTGCAGCTCCTTATATGGGCATGATTCCACCTTCCAAAACACCCTTGCACCAAGCCCCCTACATCAAGAAGTTAACCAGTTTTTAGCAAACTCTAAGCTTGAGAAGCTACTTATTTGTGCGAAGGATCAGGAACCAACAGAAAATACCTGGGCACATCAGTAACTACAATCAAGATAAATAACCTCACGCCAGCAGCGTCACACCGTTCACATCCGCTGCGACCAAACCATTGTTATTATCATAGAATTGAGCAGTTCAGCTTTCTGTAGAAGAAATAACCAGTGTCAAACCTGCAAAAGAGCAGACATAAAAGATTTGAAGTTTATAAGTACACAACCAAACATCCAAAAGTTACTTGGCAAGATCGATGTAATTTGAGTCAGACAAAGCATGACCAAGATTGAAAACATGAATTATGTAATTGTAGAGTATGGCAAAACAGAGCAAGAAATTAAATTACCGCACTAAGCAGCACTACTAGCCTTCTGATTCTGATAGTTCCCCTGTCAACAATACACAAAATCTTTGTGCTGATGTCTTTGTGCCAAACCAGAACTACAATTTCGCAACTGATAACACATTTACGCCAGCAATTGTAAATTCATCCTGGACGCTCATTGAATGCAATTCACAATCTAGTTCATGCCAGCCCTCGCAAATATCAGAATGAATCATGGCTAAAATGTGAACATGATGATGAGAGCGAGCTTGACTTGGCAGCAACCTGCAAACACATGACATAAGGTTAAGACTCTTCACAAACAGCAGATCAATGCCAGCAGGAGTTCGCAACATATTTCACCCACTACAATCTTCAGACACCTCACTTGAGGCTATCTTTGTTGAAAGCAATGATTGTCTGCTACAAAGCAAAGAACCATAACCACTGCTAGTCCCAAAGACCATTAATCTAAACAACATCATTCGTAAACCTACAGCAACGATAAAGGGTGTCATCAAGAAACCAATAGGGCTCAAACATTTATAGCTAATCAGGACAAATTTGCTACATAGTGTGAGGATAGCCATTTAAGGGCTGGGAGTGTATCCAAATCCGTTTCAGAAACCATGACTTCACCTGCAACACAAAACCTCACAGCAGTAATTCGCATTAGATTCTTGCTCAACCCTAATACCAAAGAAACAGGGATGAATTCGCAACTTTGGAATCACCAGTTCAAGCACACGTAGATGAGTTTTCAAAGTTCAGGACTGCTCCCAACGATGAGGCTTTGGGCTCACCAGCTCTATTACCGTAAACTACTCTGGGCTGTTAGTCTTCCCTGGCCCAAAATCCTTCGCTATCTACACCTATCAGGTTGCCAATTCAGAGTTAGCAATTAGTGGAGGAATATACTGGTTTAAAGGAAAGATTCTCAATACATTGAATCTGGACAAACAAAAACATTAAGCATGATTGATACAGGATATCACAGATTGAGATTTCATTAAACGAAATCGTACGAAAAAGGAAATTTTCAAATGTTGTCTAAACCAAAACAGAAGGTCCAATACAACAATCATGGCATTTAATCAGAATTTCAAGCAAAGAGATCTCATATGAAGCCTATAAAAGGAGGAATTTGAGACAGAAGAAGGGACCGAATTCGCAAACACCGCAAATAACCCCAAAGCTAAGAAATCCTAGAAATCGAAAGAGGCTTATCTTTTTCTGCAGGTGTCGCCAGAAGCGTCGTCCGGACTCGTAAGCTCGTCAACCACGCCGTTGAAGCCATCACTGCGAATCCCTCGTCAGAATCGCGAAGCCGTCGCCACCGTCCTCGCTGAGCCATCGCCGGTTTTCTCTAGGTAAAATTCATGTGTGGATCTGCTTATCATTACCATGATTGTTGTTTTGCAGGTTTGACGTAGCGATAAGGGAAGAAAAGGAAGTAGAGATCGGGAGAAGACGAAGATGAGGGGGGCGATTGGGGGGGTTAGGGCTTCGTTCGTTTCTTTGTTTGCTCTTTTTTCTGTTTTTCTCTTTTGTAATCCGGTAACTGCAGCACACGCACTACACCATACACCTGCACACACTCGTATTCCCTAATCAACCTTTTAAAATTAACTAATGTTTTTTAATTAAGTTAACCCCTTAATCAACTTTTTATGATATTTATTCAGCAAAAATCTATTTTTGAAATAGTTTATTTATTTTAAAATCCTTTTTTTCTCTTTACTTAGTAAATCTCTTTTTTTATATATATATATTTTAAATAACTTAAAGATAATAATAAAAAGATAACTAACTTTTTTTTTTAAATCTCAAATAACTTTATCTTTTATAATAGTAATAAACTAGAATCCTTTTATTTAATAAATATTTTACAAAGACTTATTTAAAACCGTTCCATTTAAATTTAATTGAGTTAATCCAAGAAAATTTTCGCTAATTAAAATAAACCAACTCGTAATTTTAATTTCGTAATAAAAATTGAGTCACCTCTTAATATAATCAACCAAAGTCAAATTAGACTTTTTCCCTTTTATTTAAAATTCATCTCACTGGATTAATTAACATTTTCTTAAAAATCTAATTCAATCTTTTTTTCAAATCAACCAACTAAATAAATCAATCCAACCATTTTATCAACCCCAAATTAAAATTAATCAACCCTCGTAATTCAATCAATCGCGCACGCCCCGATTCCACTCACATCCACAATTTACACATTTGTGCACTCAGCGCTTTCATGCGTGTGTATGTTTACTTTATCTGCTTTTATTTCTTTCCGCAATTTACAATTATCACATTTATCTTTCTTGCATTGCATCCCGTTCAAAGGAAGAACCTACACATGACTTAACACTTGTGTGTATCACATCTACATTTGCATCATACTCCCCATGATCCTTGATCCCATTCAAGTCGATCTTGTAGAACAGATCCTACCCCGTAGGAAGGACTTTATCTCTTATTTTAACAACGTAAGAAAACAAAACAACTCAACAACAAATATTCAAACACAATAGAGTAATAGATGTTAATCATCTTAAGCGAGATAGAATCTCCACCCCACAACAAATACAATCTCTTACACTTGTGGCAGTTAAATCTCCCTTAAAATGACAACTCATCTTTTCTCCTAAAATCAATCAATCAACTACCCTAAACCTGTAAGAACTTTGACCACAGTCAAAGAACTCCTCAAACCCTTTAGGAGAACTACAAAATACTCTGATTCCATTTTCGTAAGGATATGTAGGCATAAGATGCGATATCTTATTGAGTATACTTAGAAATAAACCCCTAGGTCTTTCATCCTTAAGCAGATAATCCTTAGCAATAAACAACATAAAACAAGAGGTTCCTGTAGAGTACTACAAAAACTTAGGATGTTAGTATCTTCCCTAAGTTTAACCAACCCCCGAACCTATAACTCTCTTAACCTTTGCATTTGTATTGCACTGTGGGTATTTCGATCTTTTTCCCTTCCTTTGGACAAATCAAAGACCGGTTGCAAATGAATAAGATTCAAACTAATCAATAGTTTGGTATCCAAATTTCACCGCAACAATAACTCCTAACTAATTCGTAGTTAATTTGTAACAACTTCGATTTAATCTTTGAACGATTTGAAAGATCATGCAGGTACCGCCAGATATGGGCTAACAATTAGCAGGTGATGCCAAGTCATAGAAGAGTTTGGTCATTTGAAATTACATTTGGAGTTTTGTGAACCACAAGTCTATAGTTAGCAAATTTCAATATTATTGTCTGCATAATGCAAGCATTCATCCATCAGAAAATGGTGATTCATAATATGCACATGCCATGATAATTAAACACATAAAATTATAAGTTCAGTGCACACCTAATTTGTGAACACGCTCTATGTAAAGCTATACATCACTAGTTCTTGGAACTTCCACTATCAGAATGTTATCATTTGCTGGATTAAGCAAGTCCTGAAGAGTCTCCATGCAAAGCTACACATTTATAGTGTACAAAATATGAGAAAAGTTTTCCAAAATTTAAAATACCTTATAAATGTTAAGTAAACAAAGAATTATTTCATGATTAAACAAAATAAGGCAAAAAAACTAGAAGATTGATAGATTTCATATATTGATGGTTAGATAAAATTATATTTAATCCATTAACTATTATTAGAAATTTCTGGTTGTCTTCATAAAATTTTTTTTAAGTATGTAATATTTTTAGCTTTGTTATATTCTAGGTTGCGGGTGAGAAGTCCACTGATGAGGAGGTATTTAATCCATTAACTATTATTGTCCTCTTTCTTTCAAAAAGGATGTCTTTATTGAGAAATTAAATAAGATGGATATTTTCCTTAATATAGTAAAAGTTTTATATATTATGTTATAGTTACAGTTTTATAAAGTTTTGATGCTTAAACAAATTATGATCATATTGCAGTTCTAACAGTTATATATTAATCCAGTGAGTGGATATGTATTTCATTCTAAAAAGGATGTACTGCGTTATCTTGAATATGTAAAGCAAAGATAAGTGATAATCTAAGTTTGTACTTTTTGTATGTTTTACATTTTGAAATGGAAATATGTTTGATGGGGAGTAATGCATTGTTTTGCATTTTTATTAATGTATTTTACCTTTGTACTCTTCTTTAAAGTTCTCATTCTTTTATGGCTAAGTATATTTTTGGCTTAATGCATTATTTGGTCCTTTAATTTAATTTATGATTTCACTCTAATCTCTTATTTAATAAACGTTTGTTACAAGTCCTTTAAATGTCATTCTGTTAGTCATATTGGTCCTGTCCGTTAATTTTTATCAAATTCTGTTAAATTTTGTATGCGTGGCACTCCAACTGTACTAAATTAGATGACATGAGATTGTTTTATTTTATATTGATGTAAAATTTAAAATTTAAAAATAAAAGAAGCTGAAATAATCTTCTTCTCTCTTCCTCAAACCCTAACGACCACCTCTCTCACTTCTTTCTCTCTCTCTTTCTCTCACTTGATTTTGTTGATTTTTTCAAGAGTTATCCCGATTTTATTTTCGTATTGTGCAGATCTCAGAGCTATGAGGTATGAATTATTTTGTGCACTGATTTTGTGATACTTACATCTAACGTTCTATTTTTCAGATCTCATGACTAATTTCTTTTTCATTTACAATATTACTTGGTGATTAAAAATGGTGGGTTTAATCTTTTTTGGATTTTAGGGGTTTCTTTGTTTTAAAAAATCAATATTTTTAGATTTGGAATTATGGGTTTTTGTTGTTTTGTTATTTTGTGAAAATTAGTTTTACAATGATTTAGTTTGTATGCAAGTCGAGAATATGTTTGTTTTTTAGATTTGCTCGGTTTTGTATCATGATGATGCTACAGAGGTGGAAAATTCCTACTACTAAAGCATTCTAAAAGGTGAAAAATATTCAATGAATGAAGCTTTTTTTATGACTCCAAGTGGTGATTTGCACTACTTTTAGAGTAATTGATGAAACTGCTTTTGTTAGCTTTCTATTTCCTCTACATTATACAAGTGATGATTTGCACTAGAATTAGAACTACATCTTTATGTAAATTTTTAAAAGAATGATTAGATATGTTGTTAGTTACTATGCTATATTTTTATTATGTTTTCCTAATAGTTTTTGTTTTCTTTGTTTGTTTGTTTTTTAGTTTGGAATTTATGATTTTGTCTAACTCTATTTACAATCTTACATGATAAGGATGACGAATAATGAATATCCTTCCTGCAGCAAAAAGAATGGATCTCTAACAAATGTGAGAATGCAGATTATTAAAGTATATGTGATTGATATAATGTTTATTAATTCTTACTAGAATTTTTTAGATGAAGAAGCATTGAAGGTAACTAAACTAAATTCAAATAAATTATTTTACTCATTTAGATATATGTTATCAATATAATGTTTCTTTAATGTTTGATTTTTGTCACACCCTAATTTTTGACTCTAAGATCCCACATTCTTTTGCATTATCTGTGTTGTTTATCGTGTCTTGCATATTGGATAATACTCAATTTATCAGTTGAAATAAACTTTTTGAAATTACAGTCGAATCGGTGAAACTAAAAGTCAACTGTGCGTAAAATCAGTGGACGAAAATATTTAAAATAGAGCTTGCAAACGTCAGTGATATTAATCTACGTTTCACATAGTTTAACCTGGGGTGCTCATTTAAATTTTTCGATCACTTTTTGGTCATATTTTTGGAAAATTTAAGTCATTTTAGCGGGTAAAATGTATTTCAAAATTTGACCAAAATGAATCGTATATTTTACGCTGATCATTTTGGTGTATTCATTTCATTTTCTTGACTACTTCGATACCGGTCCAATTATTCGTTTTTTTACCGTTTTTATTTTTATTTTTAATTAATATTTTTTTATTTATCAGTTTTATTTATTTTTGTTAGTTAATATTTTTTCTTATTTTATACTTAATTTTTTAAATTTTAATTTTAATTTTATTTATTTTTTAGAAACTTGTTAAATAAGTCTCGTAAATTTTATTTATTTTTTAAAAACTTGTCAAATAAGTCTCATAAATTTTATTTATTTTTTAGAAACTTGTTAAATAAGTCTCATAAATTTTATTTATTTTTTTAGAAACTTGTCAAATAAGTTTCTTAAAAGTGATTTGTTTGAGTTTTGATATCTATTAATCAGCGTTGTATATCATGAATTTTTTTTTTCTTTTTTGAACTCTTTAGAGCATCTTTAATGCAGGTCTTTAATAGTTAAATTTTTTATAGTAAAAGATGATTATAAAGAATTTGCATTGGAATGGCTATGACATGCCATTTAATTCACTAACGTTTAGTTTTCGGCAATTATATAGCTAACGTATGCTATTTATTTTAAAACATATAATATTATTATTTATATTATCAAAGTCTTGTAATTTTTTGAAAACTTCAATAAAAAAAATAATTATAATTAAAAAATATAAAATATAGGATCAAGTTTTAGTTTTTTATAAGCAACTATCATTAAAGTAAAAACAACTCAAATCAACTATAAATTTTTTAAATCCTACAAATCACTTTGTGCCCACAAAAAATATCTTAGTTTATCCACTTAAGATACTCTCATTAAAGATACTCTTAATGGAGATTACTCACCATATTAATGGCGTGGAGGTCAAAATTTTGATATTTATTGATGAGTCTTTTTATTTCTTTTTAAAACTATTTTGTGGGGATTGTTCACCCATATTAACGGTGTGGAGGTCAATAACCCTGCTGTTTCAAAGTTTTTTTTATCTTTAAAACATGTTTCAAGGTTATTTTGTGAGGTTATTAATTGTTAAAAAACGAAGAAAAAAATCTTTCATGCGGTTTCTTTCGTAAAGCTGTTAAAATGAACTAACTCATATAAATCGACACACCAGGCATATAATATTTCAGAATTTGGATCTTAAAAATAAAAACTAATATTTTTTAAGATTTTTTTTAACTGAGTTTAAAAATCCACTACCAATTATTAGAAGTAATTCATATTTAGTTGTACTATTACTTAGCCCCTAAGTTTGTTAGAGGGTATTTTAGTATTTTATCTTATTCTAGTAACCCTAGTTTTAGCTTATAAATAGGGTTGCAATCATTGTAATGTTAAGAGAGTTGTGTAGCCGTCATTCTCTTTAATAGAATATTTCCTCTGTTCATCATTTATTCACCTTTGCACCAACAATTGGTATCTAGAGCTTCAGTTCGGATTCATTGGGAAACACGGGAAACACGAGTGAACATGAGGTCTTGTGTGTTTGATTTTGTTTCTTAGATTCGTGTTGAATCTTGAATAAAATCTGATCAGAATTTTAATTCTGTGGGTTGGGAAACACTGTGTGAGAAATCTGAGTGTACTGTGCAAGGTAGAAGATGAACACCAAACTTCCAGTATTTAACGGTAAAAACTGGAATCGTTGGATGATCCAAATGCGTGTATTATTCGGTGCTCAAGACATTCTAGATCTTGTCACTGATGGTTATGTTCCGGTAGCAGCAGATGAGACGGATGAACAGAAAAACGCGCAGAAGGAAGTAAGGAATAAGGATCATAAAGCATTGTTCTTCATTCATCAATGTGTGGATGTAAATGTGTTTGAGAAGATTGCAGATTCAACGACAACAAAGGCTGCGTGGGACACGCTGGTGAGATGTTATGGTGGTGATGCATCAGTGAAGAAGGTGAAGCTTCAGTCCTTTAGAAAGCAATATGAGAATCTCAACATGAAGAATAATGAGAAAGTCTCTGAATACATCTCCAGAATGATTCTGATCACTAATGAGATGAAGGCATGTGGAGAAACTTTTTCTGAAGAAGCAATCATGGAGAAAGTATTGAGATCCCTTACCTCTCAATTTGATTACATTGTGGTAGCAATAGAACATTCCAAAGATCTGAGCATCATGAGAATTGAAGAGCTGCAGAGTAGTCTAGAAGCACAAGAGTTGCGTTTGACTGAGAGAACTTCTGAAAAGGAAGTAGAGCAGCAGGCTCTGAAAGTAACTTCTGATAGGAGGTATCAGAAGCAGTTAGAAGCCAGGAGAAGATCTGATGGTGATCAGAAAGCTCAACCTCTGATAGACAAAAGAATGCTCAGAAGGGAAAAGAGAAGTATGACGAGAAGAAAATCCAATGTTATTGTTGTAAGAAATTTGGTCACTTTGCTAGAGATTGTTGGTCAAACAAGGAGAGAAAATCAGAAGAAGCAAACATAGCCAGAAGTTCTGATGACGAATATGTGTTATTGATGGCCTCTGAATCTGATGATATGGATCTGATAGACTGGTGGTATAAGGACACTGGCTGTTCAAATCATCTTACTGGAAACAAGAAATGGCTGGTTGACTTTGACTCTGAAAAGAGAACAAAGATCAGATATGCTAATGACAAATATCTTAACGCAGAAGGTATGGGAAATGTCAGAGTGATTCTGAACAATGGGAAAACAACATTAATTCAGAACGTGTGGTATGTACCTGGCATCAGAAGCAATCTGATGAGTGTGGGACAATTAATTGAGAAAGGTTTTTCATTTACCATGAAGGACAATCTTCTGAAGTTGTATGACTGCAATCAGAAGTTGATTATGGAGTCATAACAGGGAAGGAATAGAACATTCAAGGTGAATGTCAGAACTGCAGACTCAGAATGTATTAGTGCAACAAGTGCTGAGAAGGAGAGTGAGTTGTGGCACAGAAGATTCGATCATTTGAATTTCAGAAGCTTAAAACATCGGAATTCAAAGAAGTTGGTACATGTAATTTCTGCAATTAAGAATCCTGAAAAGTCATGCAAAGTTTGTAAGAGCACAAATTGTGTCTTAGTTATATCTCTATGTTTTGATGATAACACCTATAAATTTTGTATTCAAGAATTATATACTCTAAACGTGTTCTAAATTGTTTGCTACAGGCACTAAAGAAAATTATCTTAAGAAAGCAAAATTGCATCTGAACATTGTTTGTATGAAAGACTTCATAAGTTCAAGAGCATCTTAAGTAAAGATCTGAACACTGCTCCCAGAAGAATCTGACTACTGTCTCTTGAAGATTCTGAAGAAGGAGCCTCTAAAGCATAGAAGACTCTGCTCTGAAGGATTTACACGCTCAAGAACACAAGCTGCACATACTCTGATTCAGCTCAATCTGAAGAATATTCAAGACTCTGAAGATCCAGATGATCTCTAGTCTGGAGACTCTGAAGATTCAGATTCTAATGTTGAAAGCTGAACTTACTTTGAAGAAGTTTTAAATATGTACGTTGGTTTGTTCTCAACAGCTCTTTCCTATTTTGTGCTAGACACAAGGACACAGACAAAAAGGTTTTATCTGTGCATTCCATTCTGAGGAAAGTATTCTGCAAGTGAAGACAAAAAGCATCAGGCCTGTTTCAGCACAGCCTCCAATGTGAAGACAAAAGGCTCTAGGCTTTTCTGCACAGCCCTCAACGTAACAAGACTTCTTGGATCTTAGTGCCTATATAAAGAAGTCCACTCCATCTTCTTCAGTATCGTATCTCTGGCAAAATCACTCCTCAAAGCAAATCTTTCAAAGCTCTTAATCATATTACTTTGCTTTATCTTTATTCTTAACTTAAGAGAAATATCACTGTTGTGATAACAGCTTATTAGAAGCATTCTTACTCTTGTAAAAGTTTTACTTTGTTTGTAAAAGGTTTTCCTTAAGAGGATCCAGTTAGGATCAGTTGCTCTTGAGAAGACTAAGAACGGTTGTTCTTAGGTGTTGCTATTTGTAATCTGTTTGATTAAAATAGTGGATTAAGTCCTTGACAGAGAAAGGCAAATCACTCTTGAGAGGGTGGACTGGAGTAGTTGTTTTCAACGAACCAGGATAAAAATATCTGTGTTCTAATCTTTGATTTTTAGTCTTACTTATTCAACCCCCCCCCCCCCTTCTAAGTAATTTTCTCACCTTCAGTTGTCATCAGAGCTCCGGTTCTGCGTGTGCTCCACTTAACCGTGACAGTTAAAGATCCTGTGAGAAAAATACTTTGATATTTGTGTTGTTGTCATTATGGAAACAACTACATCAACTTGCAACAACAAATATGAAGGAGATAGGATCAGTACCAAGCCACCCATGTTTGATGGGGAAAAATTTGACTATTGGAAAGATAGAATAGAAAGTTTTTTCCTCGGGTATGATGCTGATCTTTGGGATATGGTCATTGATGGATATAAACATCCTACTGATGAGGATGGCAAAAAGATTGATAGAAAGTCAATGACTGAAGTACAGAAAAGAGATTTCAAGAATCACCACAAAGCCAGAACTATATTGCTTAATGCAATCTCTCATACTGAGTATGAGAAGATTACAAACGGAGATACTGCTCATGACATGTTTGAGTCACTCAAAATGACTCATGAGGGAAATTCTCAGGTTAAAGAGACCAAGGCGCTGGCGCTCATACAGAAGTATGAGGCATTTAAAATGGAAGAGTCTGAAAATGTAGAAACTATGTTTTCTAGATTTCAGATTCTTACTGCTGGTCTGAAAGTTCTGGATAAGGGCTACTCAACGTCAGATCATGTCAAGAAGATCATCAGAAGTCTTCCCACCAGATGGAGACCAATGGTGACTGCATTGAAGATGGCAAAAGATCTGAATAAGATCTCCTTAGAAGAACTTATCAGTTCTTTGAGAAGTCATGAAATAGAGCTGGAGGAAGATGAGCCCCAGAAGAAAGATAAAGGTAAATCCATAGCTTTAAAATCTAACAAACCTGTTAAAGCTTTGCAGGTAAAAGAAGAAAGTTCTGAAGAATCGTCTTCTGAAGAAGAAGATGAATTGTCCATGCTTTCCAGAAGAATCAACAAGCTCTGGAAGCACAAGGGAAAGAAGTTTAACAACTTCAGGAAAGCTGACCACAGGAAGGAATCTTCTGGATACAGAAGATCTGGAAAGAAAGAGGTCACATGCTATGAATGCAAGGAACCTGGGCACTACAAAAATGACTGCCCCAAACTTCTCAAGGAGAAACCCAAGAGAAAGTTTGATAAAAAGAAAAAGGTTCTTATGGCAACTTGGGATGATTCAGATGAATCTGAATCTGAATCTGAAGCAGAAGAAGAGTGTGCCAACATGGCATTAATGGCTGGAATAGAAGATCAGAATGAAGAATTATCATCTGAATCTGAGTCAGACTCCGACTCTGATGCTAAAGAGGTAATGTCCAAACTTACCAAAGATGAACTTATAAAGGTGTTATCTGAAGTTTTGAAAAGCTACAATAATATCAAACTCAAGAACAAGAAGCTGAAAAGCAATCTTGAATCTGAGATTGATAATCTGAAAACAGAACTTGTTGAGCAGAGAGAAATAAATTTAAAAATAAAGAATGATTTGGAAATTGTTCAACAAGAATCTGACTCTGAAGCTAAGTCATCTGAAAATATTTTGGAAAAATATGACTCTAGTTTTCAGAGGTTCCTCACTAAAAGCATAGATAGAAGCAAGATGACTTCTATGATCTATGGAGTTAGTAGGAATAAAAGAAAGGGAATTGGATTTCAATCTTCTTCTCTTGAAAAAGATGTAAGACCAATACCTGTAGATGATCTGATCATTAAGATAACTCCTTTATACTCTAATTTTAAATTTGGTCATTTAAATGATATTAAACACACGAGCTCTGAAAAGAATACTCATGTGTTTAGATCTAAGGCAAGTCTAAACAAAAACTATGTTGAAAAACAAAAGTTTAGACAAACCTACAAGGCAACTAACCCTAAAGGACCCAAGAAGATCTGGGTACCTAAAGACAAAATAATCCCTGTTGCAGATGTCCTTAGCAGCAAAGTCAGGACACCAATCATGGTACCTGGACTCTGGATGCTCACGACACATGACGGGAGAAAGGTCTATGTTCCAAAGTCTGGAACTTAGATCTGGAGGGGACGTGAAATTTGGAGGGAACCAGAAGGGCAAGATCATTGGCTCTGGAACTATAGGTAATGGCAACCTACCCTCTATTTCTAATGTTTTGTTAGTTGAAGGATTGAAACATAATCTATTGTCCATAAGTCAATTAAGTGACAATGGTTATGATATCATCTTTAATCAAAAATGTTGCAAAGCTGTATGTCAAAAGGATGGTTCTATCCTATTCAATGGAAAGAGGAAACACAACATTTATAAAATCAACCTTTCAGAACTTAAAGTTCAAAATGTAAAATGTCTCTTATCTGTGAATGATGAGCAATGGGTCTGGCATAGAAGATTGGGGCATATTAACATGAGACGCATATCTCAAATTAATAAACTCAATCTGGTCAGAGGACTTCCTAAGTTGAAGTTCAACTCAGATGCTCTGTGTGAAGCATGTCAAAGAGGCAAATTTTCAAAATCTCATTTTAAATCAAAAAATGTTGTTTCTACCTCCAGACCATTGGAATTACTTCACATTGATCTGTTTGGACCAGTGAAAACTGCATCCATCAGAGGCAAGAAGTATGGGTTAGTCATTGTAGATGACTACAGCAGATGGACATGGGTAAAGTTTCTAAAACACAAGGACGAGTCTCATTCTGTGTTCTTTGACTTCTGCAATCAAGTCCAGACTGAAAAAGATTGTAAAATTATTAAAGTCAGAAGTGATCATGGTGGAGAATTTGAAAATAAACATTTTGAAAAATATTTTTCTGAAAAAGGCATTGCACATGATTTCTCCTGCCCTAGAACTCCACAACAAAATGGAGTTGTAGAGAGTAAAAATAGAACATTGCAAGAAATGGCCAGAACCATGATCAACGAGACAAATCTGGCAAAATATTTCTGGGCAGAAGCAATTAACACAGCTTGTTATATTCAGAACAGAGTGTCTGTAAGACCTCTTCTGAAAAAGACTCCCTATGAATTGTGGAGAAACAGAAAGCCTAACATTGCTTATTTTCATTCTTTTGGATGTATTTGTTATATGCTTAATACTAAAGATAATCTGAACAAGTTTGATTCCAAAGCACAGAAGTGTTTCATGCTTGGTTATTCTGAACGCTCTAAAGGCTACAGAGTATTCAATACTGAAACACAGATTGTGGAAGAATCTATTCATGTCAGATTTGATGATAAGCTTGGCTCTGAAAAGCCAAAGCAGTTTGAAAGTTCTGCAGATAGAGAAGTGATTCTCACAGACTCTGAAGGCTCAGAGGCAGAAAAGGCAAAGAACAAAGAATCTGACGCAACCCCAGATGCTACACCTTTGACTTCCCAACTAAACAACTTGCATATTTCTGAAAGACCAACCGTCAGAGGATCTTCTTCCAGAATCAAAGCTTCTCATCCAGAAGATGTGATAATTGGAAAGAAAGATGATCCCATAAGGACAAGATCATTTCTCAGAGCTTCTGAATCTTCCTTATTTGGCCTAGTGTCAATGATAGAACCAACATCTGTAGATGAGGCTCTGGAAGATAATGAATGGATTATAGCTATGCAAGAAGAGCTGAATCAATTCGCCAGAAATGAAGTTTGGGATCTGGTTCCTAGACCTAAAGGATTCAATGTCATTGGAACAAAATGGGTCTTCAGGAATAAGCTGAATGAAAAGGGAGAAGTAGAAAGGAATAAGGCAAGGCTAGTTGCTCAAGGATATAGTCAACAAGAAGGTATTGATTACACTGAGACATATGCTCCAGTGGCAAGGTTAGAATCTATTCGTCTTCTTATTTCATTTGCTGCACAGAATAACATCACTCTGTATCAGATGGATGTTAAAAGTGCTTTTCTTAATGGTATTATAGAAGAAGAAGTATATGTCCACCAACCTCCTGGTTTTGAAAGTGAAAACTTTCCAGATCATGTTTTCAAATTAAAGAAATCCCTTTATGGATTAAAACAAGCTCCCAGAGCTTGGTATGAGAGGTTGAGCAACTTCCTTCTGAAGAAAAATTTTATCAGAGGAAAAGTGGATACAACTTTATTCTGTAAATCTATTAAGAAAGATCTGTTGATTTGTCAGATTTATGTAGATGACATTATTTTTGGATCAACAAATATTACGCTTGGAAAGGAGTTTGCTAAATGTATGCAGGAAGAATTTGAAATGAGCATGATGGGAGAATTGAGATTCTTCTTGGGAATCCAAGTCAATCAGACTCCAGAATGCACCTACATACATCAAACCAAATATGTTAAAGAGCTTCTGAAGAAGTTCAACATGGTTGATAGCAAAATGGCAAAGACTCCAATGCATCCTACAAGCACTCTAGGTAAGGAAGAGGTAAGTAAGAAGGTAGATCAAAAACTCTACAGAGGTATGATAGGATCTCTTCTATACTTGACTGCTTCTAGACCAGATATTATGTTTAGTGTCTGCTTATGTGCTAGATTCCAATCAGATCCTAGAGAATCACACTTAACAGCTGTTAAGAGGATTCTGAGGTATCTGAAAGGTACTGCTAACATGGGTCTGTGTTACAGAAGATCTGATGAATTTTCATTAGTTGGATTCTGTGATGCTGACTATGCTGGAGACAGAGTTGAACGTAAAAGCACTTCTGGAAGCTGTCAGTTTCTTGGAAGTCATCTGATCTCATGGTACAGCAAGAAGCAACCTACCATTGCACTATCAACTACAGAGGCAGAATACATTGCTGCTGCTGGATGTTGTACTCAGATGCTCTGGATGAAGAGTCAATTAGAAGATTATCAAATCTATGAGAGTAACCTTTCTATCTTCTGTGATAATACTTCTGCTATATGTTTGTCAAAAAATCCAATCTTGCATTCTAAGGCAAAACATATAGAAATTAAACATCACTTCATCAGAGACTATGTTCAGAAGGGTGTAATTAATCTAGCTTTTGTTGATACAGATCATCAATGGGCTGACATTTTCACAAAACCCCTTGCTGAAGATAGATTTAAGTTTATTCTGAAAAATATTTGTATGGATTTATGTCCAGAGTAATATTTCTCAGAGGCAACCTCTCAGATGCAAAATGTTTAATAATCTAAAGTATTTCATTTGTCTATTTATTCATTTATATTTATTTGATGATTTCGTTTTGGGTAAAACTCTGAACTAACAAGCTCAGAAGATCTGAAAGTTGGAAACGTTTCATTTCTTGAGAGAAATCAGATGAGCCAACAAAGCAAACACGTGGCATTCAATTTCTGAAAAGATTGAGTGCTTAACTGATTTGACGTTTGAGGTAATGCTTTGAAAATCTCACTTTTCTTGTTTTTCCCCCCAGCTGTCATAATTTAATGTGAAATGATTACTTTTCATTTAATGCTGTCCAAACGTGCGTAAGTGTCTTTTGTGTGCCCTATGTTTTTTTTTTTTGGTTTCCTATATATATCACCTATCACACTTCTATCACACTTTCCACATTCACTTCATTCATGCGTTTCTGCTTTCTTTTCAATCTCTTCCAAAATCCTAAACCGAAACCAAGGTATTCTTCCTCTTCAATGGCGTCAACTTCAAACACTGCTGCAAAACCTAACAAGACTATCATGTACAAAGAACCTGAACGGACCTTATTCACTCCAGTGGCTGATCTAGAGGTGCTCTGTGAAAGCTTCATTGACCTCGACTCTTTAAAGGAAAATGGGTTTGATCTCATTTCTGCCATCAAAGCTCAAGGGTGGGAAAAATATTTTGAAAGGCTAATGGGTCCTGTTTTTCCAACACTGGTTAAGGAATTTTGGATACATGCAAGCGCTGGTCCCAAGTTTATACATTCTTCGGTTCTTGGAGTGGAGATAGTCATCACTGAAAACCTGATCAGACAACTGTTTAGCTATACTGAGTCTGATGGTGTTTCAAATCTTGCTTCTTCTCGCATCGATATGGCTAGGGTTTATGAAGAAGTTACTATTGCTGGTTTTCCGTCAAGTAAGGTTAAAGATTTAAAACCCATTTATAGGATCTGGGCGAAAATCTTTATGAGTACGTTTTTCCACAGAAAACCTTCCAACTCTCCAGATTATGTGAGTTCTGAACATTTGTATTTTATGTACTGCATTAGCAAAAATGTCAAAGTGGATCTACCGTATCTCATCTTCAGTCATTTATTAACTCATGTCAAAGAAACCAAAGAGGAAGTAAGGGCGAAAGCTGGTAAAGTAAGGACATGGATACCCCTGGGAAGGTTGATTTCTGATATACTTGTTGAGAACAAGCTGGTTCAACATCTGACTGATGCGAAGATTACAGAAGATCTGACTCACATCATTGGCTCTGAAATTAATGGACTCAATCTGAAGAGGATGAAAATCATCTCAGAATTGAAAGGACAACTCAGGAAGATCAACTCTGACGATATTCAAGGTAGAAGAATTCCTGTGGAAGATTTTCCACTATTCAGTGCAGATGAACCTAAGGAATTTGTCTGGTTGTACATTACTGAATGTCTAAAGGAAGGAATCCCTTTACCAACCAATCTCGTTCAGAAGCCTGGAGAAGAATTGCCTAATCAGATGAAGGAAAGGCGCAGTAAGAGGAAGGCTAACGAAGAATCCGTTCAGAAGAAGAGAAAAGCTCCTGAAGCGTCAAGAAAGAAGAGGAAAGAAGGAAAGAAGGCCAGAAGCAGTCCAAGAGAAGCTACTCTGGAAGAAATCAGAGACACCATTCAACAGGTATTAGCCTTTGATCCTACTCCTACTGTTCATTCACCACTATCTTCACCACAACTCTCTCCAAGCCTAATACCAAGAACTTCAAAATCTAGAAAGTCTGTAAATATCTCATCCGAACCACTATCCTCTGAACTAGTAAATTTACAATCATCTCCAGCACCAATTCCATCTGACCCACAACCTCAAATTATTCAAACAGAAATTCCACCACCAGAACCAATTTTATCTGAAAACTCTCCAACAATAACTCCACCAGAACCAACTCAACCAGAAATTTCTCCAACAGCAACTCCACAACCAACTTTGTCGCAACTAGAGAATCCACACTTAGAGACTCTCCAACCACAAACAATTATTTCAGAACAAAATCAACCAGAGACTGTTCAAACTGAACACTCTGAACAAGCAATTCCCTCAGAAGATCCAAATCTGTCTGACAATATTCTTGATATTCCACCCCTAAACCAAACAATTGAAATTTCTTCTACATCTGTTCACTCAGATGAATCCTCTGATTCATCTGATTCATCTGACTATGATTCAGAATCACTCAAACAAGCTCGCTCTGAGAGTGTTATGAAGAAACATCTTAACATTGCTTTGTTTCATACCCCACCAAACTCTCCATCTCAACAACCATCTGAAGCTCAACCCTCTGACACTCAAACAGCTGAAAACCAAACCATTCCACAACCACCTGAAACTAATCCATCTGAGAATCAAACTTTTCCTCACTCAGCTGAACTCCCTCAATCTGTCATCCACACCTCAACCACAACCATCTGAACCTACTCCTACTAACACCCCTAATCCTTTTTCCTCTGGTCAGAATGAACAGTCAGATTTAGGATCTTGTGTTAATGCTATGTTTGATATTTTCAAAAAGGAGTTAGATTCTGAATATGATCGTGTTAAGGCTGTATGCATGTCTAGTTTGGACCCAAATGTTTCGAATACTGCTTGGAAGCGCTTCATCTGGATGTTTAACAAAGCTGCCCTAAAAGTGAGAGCAAAATGCTCTAAGCTTGCTAAGACAAAATTTGCTGAGTTAATAAAGGTAACACTGATGAACATGCCTCCTCCTCCTCCTGTGTTACTATTGGAAGCTGCTCCTCCAGTTGTTCCTGATTTTGAAATGGTTGAACAAGCTTCTGTTGAAAACCAAACTGAAGGGAACCCTGCTGCTAATGCATCTGCTCCGTCTTCATCTGTGGTTTCTGAACTTGTGAATGATGTGAAGGATATAAAGGACTGGATGATCAAGCAAGAGAAAACAACTGATGAAATCAAGACCTGGATGTCTAAGCAAGAAGAGTCAGCTGCCAAGATGACAGAGCTTCTGACCCTCATTGCCTCTCGCCAGACCTAGTTTTATTTGTTGTTTTGCACATGAACTGAGTTTTTTGATGTTTGGTTACTTTTATTGTGTTATGTGTTTTTGGCCTGTGCCTGTTTGTCTGTGAACTTTGGTTTGTTTTGTTTTTTTAATTGCATGATAACATGGTTTGCTCCTATTTGCTTCTTTTCTTTTATTTCTTTCTGTCGTTGAAAATCTTTTTGATTATGACAAAAAGGGGGAGAAAAAGAGAAACTGAGTGTTCAACCTATAAGCATTTACCAAAACTAAAATTCAGACATTTTATTAACCTATTTGAATTTAAGTCTTTCAGATTACACTGTTATATCTGACATAATTCATTGAAGTTACTCTGAGACTGTGTCAACCAGAACCTGATTCTCTAAAGAAAATCTGAGTATTCAATCAACTCTGATATCTTACTCTGATTTATTTATTCAATCAACTGGCATCAAGATTTGACTCTGAACTCAATTATCAGGCTCTGAATCTGAAATATACTCAATCAGAAAGGGAAGTATTCTATTCTATTGTTGTATTTATTTCAGGGGGAGACTGTTTATCTCAGGGGGAGTTTCTAATTCTTACTCTTTATTGAACAAAATTTTCTCATGTTTTGTCATCATCAAAAAGGGGGAGATTGTAAGAGCACAGATTGTGTCTTAGTTATATCTCTATGTTTTGATGATAACGCCTATAAATTTTGTATTCAAGAATTATATACTCTAAACGTGTTCTAAATTGTTTGCTACAGGCACTAAAGAAAATTATCTTAAGAAAGCAAAATTGCATATGAACATTGTTTGTATGAAAGACTTCATAAGTTCAAGAGCATCTTAAGTAAAGATCTGAACACTGCTCCCAGAAGAATCTGACTACTGTCTCTTGAAGATTCTGAAGAAGGAGCCTCTAAAGCATAGAAGACTCTGCTCTGAAGGATTTACACGCTCAAGCACACAAGTTGCACATACTCTGATTCAGCTCAATCTGAAGAATATTCAAGACTCTGAAGATCCAGATGATCTCTAGTCTGGAGACTCTGAAGATTCAGATTCTAATGTTGAAAGCTGAACTTACTTTGAAGAAGTTTTAAATATGTACGTTGGTTTTTTCTCAACAGCTCTTTCCTATTTTGTGCTAGACACAAGGACACAGACAAAAAGGTTTTATCTGTGCATTCCATTCTGAGGAAAGTATTCTGCAAGTGAAGACAAAAAGCATCAGGCCTGTTTCAGCACAGCCTCCAATGTGAAGACAAAAGGCTCTAGGCTTTTCTGCACAGCCCTCAACGTAACAAGACTTCTTGGATCTTAGTGCCTATATAAAGAAGTCCACTCCATCTTCTTCAGTATCGTATCTCTGGCAAAATCACTCCTCAAAGCAAATCTTTCAAAGCTCTTAATCATATTACTTTGCTTTATCTTTATTCTTAACTTAAGAGAAATATCACTGTTGTGATAACAGCTTATTAGAAGCATTCTTACTCTTGTAAAAGTTTTACTTTATTTGTAAAAGGTTTTCCTTAAGAGGATCCAGTTGGGATCAGTTGCTCTTGAGAAGACTAAGAACGGTTGTTCTTAGGTGTTGCTATTTGTAATTTGTTTGATTAAAATAGTGGATTAAGTCCTTGACAGAGAAAGGCAAATCACTCTTGAGAGGGTGGACTGGAGTAGTTGTTTTCAATGAACCAGGATAAAAATATCTGTGTTCTAATCTTTGATTTTTAGTCTTACTTATTCAACCCCCCCCCCCCTTCTAAGTAATTTTCTCACCTTCAAAGTTTGCATGGAAGGAAAACAACGACGGTTGCCATTTGCGTCAGAAGCTACTCGAAGAGCAAAACATGCCTTGGGAGTTGTACATTCTGATGTGTGTGGTCCATTTCCAGTAGCATCAATTGGAGGGAATAAATACTTTGTGTTATTTGTTGATGAATTCACAAGAATGACATGGGTATCCCTTATTAAGTTTAAACACGAGGTGTTTGATGAATTCAAGAAGTTCAGAATGAAGGTTGAGAATCAGAGTGGTCAGAAGTTAAAGATTCTTAGAACTGACGGTGGAGGTGAGTATAACTCCAAAGAGTTCCAGAAGTTCTGTGAGGAGAATGGAATTGAGCATGAGGTTACTGCTCCTTATACCCCTCAACACAATGATCTTGCTGAAAGAAGAAACCGCATTTTGCTTGATATGGTGAGAAGCATGCTAAAGGAGAAGAAGCTTCCTCAGAAGCTCTGGGGAGAAGTTGTTACCACTGCAACGTATGTACTCAATCGATGTCCTACGAAAAAGTTGAAGGAAATAGTTCCAATACAGAAGTGGACTGAAGATAAGCAAAGTGTTAGTCATCTGAAGGTGTTTGGTTCTGTTTGCTATAAACATGTTCCAGAAGACAGAAGTTGGATGATAGTAGCAAAGTGATGATTCTGATAGGGTACCACAGTACAGGTGCATACAAGCTCTATTGTCTAGAAACCAATAAAATTGAATTCAGCAGAGATGTGATTGTGAAGGAATCAGAAGTTTGGAATTGAGATAAGTCTCAATCTGATTCTGATGTTAGAACTTCTGAAGAAAGGTCGGAGTTAAGAATTTCTGAAGTTGGAGTAAACTCTTACGTTGAGTCTGACTCTGATAGTAATTCAGACTCTGGAGAAGACTCAGAAGATGAAGGTGACTCTGATGATCCAGACTCTGATGGCAATCCAGATTCTGGTGGCAATTCAGACTCTGGAAATATGCCAGACTCTGAAGATGGTCAAAGCTTTGAAGGAAGTCAATCATCTGAAGCTAGAAACTCTGAAGCTCAAGACTCTGAATATGTTCAGAGACCACAAAGAATAAGAAACGTCCTCAGAAGATATACAGAATTTGACATGCTGCAAGACACTGAAGTAGACACTGAAGGAGAAGTTATTCAGTGTGCCATGATAGTAGACTCTGAACCCATAAGTACAAAAGAGGCTCTTAAGCAGAAGCTCTGGCTGAAGGCCATGAAAGAAGAACTTGATGATATAGAGAGAAACAAGACTTGGAAGCTGACAGAACTTCCAAAAGACAAGAAAGCCATCAGCGTCAGATGGTTCAATTGGCAAACATAAAGCAAGGTTGGTAGCCATAGGATTTCTACAGAAACCTGGGCTGGATTATTCTGAAGTGTTTGCACCTGTAGCAAGACATGAAACAATCAGAATGGTGATTGCAATAGCTGCTAACAGGAATTGGCCTCTGATGCACTTAGATGTAAAATCTGCATTTTTGAATGGTCCATTAGAAGAAGAAGTTTACGTGTCACAACCTCCTGGATTTGTGAAAAAGAATCAGGAAGGGATGATGTACAGATTATACAAAGCTCTATATGGATTGAAACAAGCGCCCAAAGCTTGGAATCAGAAGATTGATTCATTTTTCAAGAAGCAAGGCTTTCAGAAATGTGAGATGGAGTACGGTGTTTATGTTTAGCATACTTCTGAAGGCAATATGACTATGGTGTGTTTATATTTTGATGACATACTGCTGACTGGAAGTTCTGAATAGGAGATAACCAAGTTCAAGAAAGTTCTGATGAATGAATTCGAAATGACTGATCTAGGCAAAATGACATACTTTCTAGGGATGAAGTTCAGATATTCTGAGAAAGGTATCATTTTGCATCAGCTCAAGTATGAATTAGAACTTCTGAAGAGATTTGAACTGAAGAATTGTAAGATTGCTGTCACACCTTCTGATACAAATCAGAAACTGGATTCTGACTTTGATGGAAAGGATGTGGACGCTACAACCTTCAAACAGTTGGTTGGTTCTCTGAGGTATCTGTGCAATACCAGACCTGATATTTGCTATTCTGTTGGGATGGTTAGTAGGTTCATGAGTAAACCTAAGTGGTCCCATTACCAAAATGCTGTCAAGATTCTGAGGTATATCAAGGGAACTCTGAAGTATGGAGTGTTATTTCCTTCTGGAAGAAAGAATGAGTTAGAACTTCTGAGTTATTCAGATTCTGATTGGTGTGGAGACAGAGTTGACAGAAGAAGTACCTTTGGGTACTTGTTCAAATTTCTGGAAGGTCTCATTTCTTGGTGTTCCAAGAAGCAACTTGTTGTGGCGTTATCAACCTATGAAGCTGAATACATTGCAGGTGTTGTTACTGCATGCCAAGCTGTGTGGATTTTGAATCTGTTGCAGGATCTGAAGATGAAAATAAACAAACCTCTGAAGCTGATGATTGACAACAAGTCTGCAATCAATCTTGTCAGAAATCCAGTGTCGCATGAAAGAAGCAAGCATATTGAGACCAAGTATCATTTTCTGAGACATCAAGTTCAGAGTGGAGTGTTAGAAGTTGTACACTGCAGCACTCAGAAACAGTTGACAGATGCTCTGACGAAAACTGTCAAGACTAATCAATTTCTCAGACTAAGGGATGGAATTGGTGTTACAAGTTTTGATGGAATATGAATTAAGGGATGATATTAGAAGTAATTCATATTTAGTTGTACTATTACTTAGCCCCTAAGTTTGTTAGAGGGTATTTTAGTATTTTATCTTATTATATTAACCCTAATTTTAGCTTATAAATAGGGTTGCAATCATTGTAATGTTAAGAGAGTTGTGTAGTCGTCATTCTCTTTAATAGAATATTTCATCTGTTCATCATTTATTCATCTTTGCACCAACACCAATAAGTGCTACTCCGTATAAAAATCCACTACCAATTAGTGCTACTCCGAATGAGACACGGGTAGCTCATTAAATTAATATAACTTAAATTATAAAAAAAATATATATTAATATATTAATTTTTTTTATCTGTCTAAATTTTATTTTTATTCTATTCAAAATTTTTATTTTAAATATTATATATTAATATAATTAAATTAATATTTAATTAGTTTTTGTTTAATTACGAAATTTTTTTATATTCTATTAATTTTTCTTATTTTAAATATTTCATTATTATTATTATTATTATTATTATTATTATTATTATTATATACATTTTATCTATTTAAAAACATAATATAATATTTATAAAAAATAATATGTTTATCATAAATATTATGAGTTTTTATTTTAACTTTTGTATAAAAACTTTAAAAAAAAAAATCCCTTTAAGACTAAATAACCTAAAGTACTTCTAGGACCGAGTTTAAATAATAATTTTTGAATTTATATTACAGCTTAAATATTTTAAGAGTTCCATCAAGATAGATCCATTTAGAGTGCTCTAGAGCGTCTCATTGATCACCCCAGGAGCGTTTGGCAACCCTCCCAGTTAAAAGTGAAAAACAAAACAAAAAAGTGCAACTTCATGTGATTCTTCCCATCACACCAATGGTTGTGGGGACCCGTAAAAACATCAAAAGAAAACAAAACTCTCGTGCAGATTCAATTCTCTTGTCACGCAACAAATAACAAACATTAAATACATTTTCTTATTCACTCAAAATGAACCTCTGTTTTTAGCTGCATGGGTAGATCTTGTCGTTATTAGCTTTGTGAGGATTAACCTAGGAACCTGAACCCTCCGCTGGTCCACACCGTAGTCTATAGTAGTCTATTCCTAACCTAACTAACCCTTTATATGTACTTCACCATTCTTTGAAAAATGAAAATGACATCTCTGTTTACCACTATATTCTTCCTACCATACCTGCACCTTCCTCCCACTTTCACATTCCTAACTTTCCAACACTTTTCAATTCACCCAATACTTATTAAATAAAACACCATATATATTTATAACACTTCATCAATAATAAATGGTTTTCAATACATAGAGCCCTTTAAAAAAAATGATTTTTTAAAATATTATAAAAAAATTAAATTCGTTTTTCATAAATTAAAAATTATTTTTGACATTCTATAACATAAATATATATATTAAAGATTAATACATAATTAAAATCATAATTTTAAGAAAAAAATCAATTTATTTATTTATGAAAAGCTATTTAAAATAACTTTAAATTTAAGTGATTTTGTTAAAAAAAATTGATACACAAAAAAGTTGTACAAAAATGATGAAATACTTAAAATAATATTTAAAAATAACTATTTAAATTAATTTGTCATTTGAATTTTATTTTAAAAAATTATTTATAAATTTTATTTCAATAAAAATATACAACACTATAAATTTTTTCAAACAAACAGATCCATTATATAAGAATAAAAATGAGAAGTGTAAGTCACCTTATTAAAGTGAAACTGATCCATTATATAAGAATAAAAATGAGAAGTGTAAGTGACCTTACTAAAGTGTCACTAATACATTTGCTTTTCTTATAGAGAAGTCAACCCATGAGTTCTTAAAATTATTGTTCCATCCTTTTCACAATATATGTATTTTTAGTTTTACAATGTCTATAAAAAAAATTTCTTTACTATTTTAACTTTTTCTAATTTTTTGAATTTTTTTTCATATGATTAGTGAATTGTAATTGATTGAGTTGAGTCAGAATTTAAATGTTGATTAATGTTTGACGACGGTCTTTGAATTGTAACTCTTAAAATTAAAGATGTACTTTCAAACATTATAACAATTAAATTTAGAGTTGATTGTCATAATGTTAGGGAATGTTAGGGTTGAACTTTGAAGAATGCATATATGAGTCCTAAAATGTTAATTAGATTTGATAACAACATTTTAGAGTTTAAATGTCTTATGATCTTCCTTGAGACAAATATTTCTAAAGACATGTGCTATATAATCCCTTTATCTTTTTCATTTCATAAATTTTAGAGTTCTGTTAGTCTTAACTCTTAATCAAGTGTAATATTAAGGCATGTTCAATCTCTGGTCTTCCTTGAGCCTTAACCTAGTTTAGAAAAGTTCTCCTCAAACAATGTTGCTCCCATCGATGTGTGTTGATAGTGTCGCCTTGCATTGTGGGTTGATGAGAACACCAATGATTCTAATGTCTTGTAGAAGACGATATGTAAGATCTTGGTCATCGCTCTTGATAGTTCGCTCGCCTTGGTGTTCTTCAGACACGCTTTGAGGCACGTGTTATGGACGTCACACATTTTTCCACATCCTTAGAAATTTTCGAGATCCGATTATCACGTCAAAATTTGTCATCATTCATGCTCTTATCCACTGTCAATAAGTAGTGTCGTGACTCGACCTAACCTCTACGCTTCCTCTTTTTGATAAGTAGACCTAACGTGGGGGTTACATGACCTAGGCTGACACGTGCATTGGTTGCTCTTCATAGACTAAATCAGGATCACAAATTTTTTAGGGGAGTGATATTTCCTTTGATTGACCTAGCTCAAGTGCATTGGTTCGTTTGCAACCTTTATGATCATCAGTTTTCCAACCGTTGAATCTTTGAACTTTTGATATTCTTAAATCATTTGGGAAGATGTATTAAAAGAATATTGTCCCTATATTATTCCTTTTTTCATCCTCCTCATCCCTTAGATTTCTTGATCTTATTTGAGTTTCTTTATAAAATATACACTACATAGTAAACTTATGATTGTTCATTTCTCTTCATACTCTAACTCTTTATTTACTTGTAATTATTATTATTATTATTATTATTATTATTATTATTATTATTATTATTATTATTATTATTATTATTATTATTATTATTATTATTTTGCATTTATTTTGGCAGAAAGTCTATTTTCATGCATGTTTTTTAACCTTTGCTTTCTTTTTTATAGTTTTTCTAACATTATTGTCATGTGTTATGTTTTTTACCGCATTAGATGGTGGTCGTTGATGGTCTAATGTTACTTTGTTTATATCATTATTAAGTTTTCTCTCATCATTGTGCACCTTAGAGTTGAGTTTTAAATTCATACTTACACATGCATAAATCAAACTGATTAATTATACTATAAGCAATATGCTTCTAGTCAATTTGTTGAGTTTTGAATCAAGAACCACATTTGAGAATGGTTCAAGTCATGAAAATGTTAGAATCTAAGAAACATTTCACATTTTTTAAAAATTGATATTTTGTAAGTATGATTTGAATTCCAAACTTCCATGACTCAAATCAATATTACAGAAAGTCCAGGAATCGCTTTCAAGATGCCATGACTCGAATAATAACATCCATGACTAAAATCACAGAAGCTTGATTTGAATCATAGATTTCCTTATTCGAATCAGATAGAGACTGCATATTTTGCAATTTGGTTATATAAGTTTGATTCAAATCACACATTTTCATGACTTGAGTTACATGACTCGAATCACAAAAAAAAGCATGAATCAAATCACAAAGCTAGTTTTTTTTTCTTCTGTTTTTTAATTTTTTATTCAAATCACATGATCCTTTGAATCAACTCCTACTATATGCTTATGACTCGAATCAAATATCATTTTCTCTCATTTTTGTGCTAGATCTTCGACTCATATTTAAACCATTTCTATAAAAACCAATTCACAATGTAGGAAAACATACGCATATGTGGATCTACATGCTTGAAGATATGAAGGTGATGATCCTAACGTTGGTGACTTCTTGTTGTTTTGATGACGATAAAGCTGATGAATGTTGAAGTCGATAGTGATAACTTTCTAAATCTTTGATGATGATGATTAGCTTCAAGATATCTCAAGCCCCGTCAAGTAGAAGATTCAATTCCATTGAATTGCTTATATGATTAGTATATTTGGCAAAGGAACTTGAAAGCTTCCGAGTTGTGAAAGAGATGAAATGTGAAAGCTTATCTAGACGTGTCTGTTTGAGTGACCAGAGTTTCGTAAAACTATGAGATTAACTCTTAAGGTACTAAGGTAACTCACGCACACATTTAAAATACTTTTAGAGCATTTCTTTACTTAACAAAATCACCAAAAAAATGTTTTAAGGCACAACTAGTTTAATAGAGGACTATCTACTTGATTTGGAGAATTTTTTAAATCTTCTAATCGATTAGATTATATGCCTAATCGACTAAATGATGGCTAATAGAGTCTATAATCAATTATGACCGTCTCTTAATGATTCATAACGGGTCTATATCAAAACCTTTCCCTTTTTTTGCCATAATAATTGATTATTTCATTCACATAATTGATCGGGCCATTAATTAGACCCATGAGTTGTTTCCATTTTGATCTAAATTTTTTCTATATGAAGGAAGCTTATCTCCACTTCATTCCCACCTGAATTTAGAAGTTTCCTAATTCTTTACATTTTATTACTCACTTATCTCTCTTTAAATAGTTTCTTTCACCCAAGTTGCTTTGGTGCCTTGCGAGTGAAACTACTTGTGAGAAAATAGTTGTATTAATGTTGTGCCATTGCTTTACTTTCAATAGTGTCATATTATTGAAGATTTGGGTTTGTTTCTTGAGATAAACCATTGAAAATCTCTATTTGGTTATAGAACTCTGTCTGCAAAAGTTCTGTTTGGTTATTGAGATCAGCTGGTAAAATATATACTCAGTTCGTGAGTTCATCTTGTGGAAAAACTCTACTTTGGTTAGGGTGATAAGTTAGTGTAAAATCTCCCAATTCAATTGTATCGAAGGTTTTTGGTCATAATATGTAAAAACTCAATATTATAGTGAAATCTCATGAAGATCTCTTAGGGACAAGACTATGTCAACATTCGATCGAACTTGGATAATTCTCTAAACCCATCTCTTTAACCTTATCTATTTAAACTCTTTCATTTAATTTATTGCCTTATTTTCTTTTCGATGCTTATCTCTCTGAGTTATTTTTGGGTCCACATAAAACAATAAATCAGTATCCGAAAATGCAAACAACAAAGTATCTTCCCTCGGCTGATCCCATGTCTGGGACTATGGACACGAGTCACAAATCTCTGTCACGTCACACATATTCCCCTGACCTATCCTACATCTAGGAAAATGGGACACGGGTCACGAAGGTCCACTTTCTAAGAAATATCTTTCCCTAAAAAGCACCTTTCACATAGGCCAAGACACGAGTCATGGACTTCCCAAAATTATCAGAGTATTTTCCCTAGCAAGCACCTCTTACATGAGTCAAGACACGGGTCATGGTATTCATTATTAAGAATACTTTCCTTGATAAATACTTCTTACACAGGTCAAGACACGGTTCATGGTATCCATTGTTGGAAAAAGTTTGGTTCTACAACTATCCTTAAGTTTTGATGATGACAAAGTGTAGAGAATACTTTTGTACTCTAACTATTTTGCTAAGTGTGCAGATAATAAGAAACATATTATAACTCTGAAGATGTCCAAAATCTAAGCCAAAGAATCACATAAAAGCGTGTTTACTAGGAAGTCAAGTGTCTGAATTATCAAGGAAATGTTTCAGCAAAATAATCTACCCAGATAGACTCTGATAAAGACTATGACTACCAGCATCTGAAAGTCTCAGAACTCTAATCTCCATAGACTCTAAAGTCTCACCAAGTTCTGAAGACATACTCTAAACTCTACTCAAGCTTTATCAACTTGTATACGAAGCCTCTAACTAGAAGATTAAAACCAAAGGTTAACGACTGATTGATGTAATAGAAGTACAAAAGCAAATATACTTTTAATGTAAAGTATTATACTTTATACTAACAAAGTTTCTCACGTCCAATCATCCTCATTAACTCTCTACTGCAAACATCACTCTAATGTTGCAATATGAAGTTAAATTCATACAACTATTACATTGTGGATTTTCCAACTTCACCCTCCAACGGATATATTTCTTCTTATATATATAAGTCATGGAAGACTGAAAAAACAAATGAATTTGCAATAGAAATGCATACATTCAAAGAACATACGTGAAAGAGAAAAATAAAAGAAGTGTTTCTCACACTCATACACTTAGAACATCTTCTTTGAATATCTTTCTTAAGTGTAATATTTAATTTAAAATTATGTATCTGCTTTTTGAAGCAACTTATTAACATAAATCTTGTTTATCTTAACATTTGGTGAATATTCTTGAGAGACTAAGTTTAGTTAGAATTCTCAAGAAGTCATTGACATTTAGTCTTTGAGTTATATTTCCTTGAGAGACTATGGTATAATCGTAATTTCTCCAGAAGTCTTAGACTGTATGTCTTTGAGTTTGTTATAATCAGTTTGATTATTGGATTAAGTCGTTATTGAGAAGACAAAATCACTCAGGCAGATGGAGTGGACGTAGCTTTGTTAACAACGAACCGGGATAAAAGTACTTGTGTTCTTATCTTTATCATTATCCTTGTTGTTTAAGATATTGGTTTGAAAAAGTTTTAAATCCAGAAACCAAATTCAACCCCCTATTTCTTGTGTTTCTTATACCTTCATCCATCTCAATTATTTGTCTTCTCGGTTACTGCTCTACATAAGTCTCGAACTCGAGACAAGCATGAATATGAGTTATTCTCAAATACATGATTTCTCTCATCCATCATTACGCGATTATTCTCATCAATCACTATGCGACTATTCTCATCAATCACTACACGATTATTATCATAAATCACAATATCACAATATCTCTCCATACAAAGACAATTAACTCAGTTTGAGGCGGAGTTTCTTACTATGGATGCTAGCAGTAGTGAAGGAACAGTTACAGAGATCTTTGATTATCATTTGACTCATGATAAGGTAAGGAGAGTTATTGTAGCATCTTAAAGGGACGGTTATGCTAGCCTTGGATATTATGTTTTTAATGTGGTTGAATGACTGCAAAATAAAAGAAGAAAAACCTTTAGCGAGGCATTTGAAAACGGGTGGAGTCAAAGGTGGTTGAAATATCATACTTGTAGGCTTGTTAAATTACCTAGGTAGAAAAGGGTAATTGGGAACGAGTGGATTCAAGTTGCGAGATCAAGATTCAAGAGTTGCTTGAATTTGATCAAAGTTATTGATTAAAGTTTCAACTTGGTAGAGAGCAGCAACGTTGTTGATTGTTAAATTGGTATCAACACAGTTTAAAGTCAAAGTGGATATTATTGTAAATGTGTCTTAATGCCTTTATTGATGAAGAGAAAGAAAACATATTTTGGAGATTGCATTTACTACGAAAATCAGATGTTTTAAAAAGTCGGGGGGGGGGGGGGGGGGGGAAATCGGTCGGTGAATAGTGTCGTCCGTATGATGAATAGTGACGTTCATACGAATGGATATTAACGTTCGTATGGTGAACAGTTTTGTCCATATGGTGAATAGTATTTTTGAGTTTTTGGGTTTTTTCGATTCGATCCATGGATCCATGTGATTTTGAACTTTGTTTGTTGGGTATTTGCTATTATAAATATGTATCTCTTATATGCTTGGTGTGTGATAATCATAAAACTTTCACTAATA
The DNA here is from genome assembly GCA_963859935.3 of Lathyrus sativus. Taxonomy (NCBI): domain Eukaryota; kingdom Viridiplantae; phylum Streptophyta; class Magnoliopsida; order Fabales; family Fabaceae; genus Lathyrus; species Lathyrus sativus. Next base: position 214,306,342 of record OZ012735.1, on the reverse strand, counting down.
AGGGAGACCAAGGATTTAAAGGTATAGTATAGCGTTTTAGTTAAGCACAAAGAAAACCTTGGATTACACCTTGGGTTTGAGTGATTCATATATTGAGAGTTGGAGAGGTAGAAAAACACTTGGGTAGAAAATATGATTGTTCTTGGGGGTCTTCGGGGTTGTTCTTGGGAATCTGAAGATGAATGCTATTTTCTTGTAACTCATCTGTAATCTCTTGTAACAACTTTCTAAGTATAGTAAATTGGAGAGTTGCTTCCCCCCCAGAGTAGATCGTTTGATCAAACTAGGTAAACAAATCTTCGGTTTTTTCTTGCCTTATTCTGTTATATTATATGCGTACAAATTATTATTGCTGAAGACCATTTATTTTGGTTGATATTGTTCTTTGCCTCACAAATTGATATTGAATATTATCGTAATTCACAATAATATTCACAAGATATATCTTAAACACATTCCCTATCACCACACATTATATACCTTGAAACATAATTATTTTCATGCAGCAGTTTCAAGAACTATTGCATTTCAATTCATAAATCCTTTATCACCTTGTTGTTTATGTACTGAACATTATAAACTGACTTGATATTTGTTACATTATTGAACTATTTCTTTTCAAAGTTGTGAGTATGTTTTTGGACAGAACTGTGTTCTTTGTCATCTTAGCAACAATTGTTTTTCTCTTCACCATATAAACGACCGATAATCAAATGAAACGTTAACCCGCTTTCTAGTTTATGATTATGTACATCACACAACATATTAAATTTCTAAATATTTATCGTCGTATAATACCCGCGTAACCTGAAAGAACATCCATATTTCCTTGATCCAATATCATCATGTTTCAACATTTTCTTTGTTTCTTTATACTCACCACATCTATCACAACTCATCACGACATAAGATGATCTTATATCAGAACCAAAACCAAACCTCTCGATAACTATCTCAAAACTTACTTAATAACTTTCGCACAAACCCATTTAAACATATAATCGCGTAATGTAAATAGTTGTTTAGTGATAAATATTTTCCAACATCAACTTTTCCAACATCATATTTAGGAACACCTAGTTCACTAAACTCTAGTTCATTAGCATTCAGACCAACAACATATGTAATACCCCGTATTTTCTAAAATGCTCTAAATAATATTAGTTGAGATCAACTGGTTTCTGATGTGCTTTGAAAGTTATCTATTGAGATAATTAGAGTAACTAATGAGCTCAGAGTTGATTTAATTAATATTATCTGACTCTGAGGTTTTATTAATTGGTGCATTAAAGACATTTTGGATACCTTTAATTTGGACTTTTAACCAAGTTAGTCTTACTAACTTCTATTGAGATATTTCTAAATATCATATTCTTTTACTTTCCTTATCCTTCCAACTTTGTGGGATAAGTAGTAGAAAGAAGGAAAATGAAATAGAACGAAGAAAGGAAAGAAAAGATAGTAAGAGAAAGGAAAAGAAGAATAGAGAGAAGGAAGGTAAATAAGGGAGAAGAAGAAGAAACCCTAGAAGAAGAGGAAACTTTATCATTCTTCATCAAATTATCTCACCTTCATCATCATCAACTTCTTCATCTTGTTCTAGAGGTGGGTTCTAGATAGACACTTTAAGTTAGGGTTATTAGATAGATTGGAAAAATGTTGAGTTGATGTGTTCTTATTTCCAATACTATGAAATCCATGTGAATGTGTCAATAATCACGTGATTGTGTTGTTTGTTGCATATTCCTTGTTGGTATTTTGTTGGGTTGAGATGGGATGGAAGTGGGGTTGGAAAACCCCTTTGAACTACACAGTTTCTGTAAGTCAGAGTTCCTGCAACACAGAACTTGCCTAGTGAGCCAGTAGCGAGCTGAAGGCGAACATGACAGTCTGTCATACTCGCACTGCGAGGCAAAGGTAAGCATTTTCCTAGGGCTCACCCATTGACCATTGAGCTCTTTTGCCACTGTCGTTGATTTTCCTGACTCTCCCAAGGCTCGCACAACGAACTCAAAGCAATGTGACCTTACCCAGAGCTCGCCCAGCGAGCCTGACAGTTTTGTCTCTTTTTTGTTTGTTCACTTGTTTGGTTGCTTTCTATACATGTCCTTTGATATCACGACTTGTTCTACCTTGATTATCATGAATATTATATATGTTTACTGTAACACCCCCTTTTTATACCCCAAAATAATCACATATCAAATCATATAGTCATGAATACAAGTATTTTTATTTTCATCAGAGTGTATTTACATTAAGGTATAAAAGAAGTGCGTCACAATACTCACGAAACGACCACATGAATATTAATGTTTAAAAAGAATTAACTCAAAAGGGGTAAATCTCAACTAAAAATAAACGCATGATTCTTCGAAATTACATATTCATGTTTTCTCTTAAAGCGAAAGATTAAAACATATATATATATATTCACTTAAGACATGACAAAACATAATTACATGTCATCTGCTTGTTCACAACTTCATTCACATACAAACAAAACAACATTAAGACATTCTACAAGCCTATCTACCCAAAGTTACATATCAGAGCGACCGACACGAGGGAAAAGAGCTATACTCCAAAGGAAACCTCCAGCGAATCCTAATCCGCAATGCCTCGTAGGGCATTATAAAACAACAGAAGGGTGAGAAACATTATCATAATAATCGAGGCATAAGATATATATATATATATATATATATATATATATATATATATATATATATATATATATGTATGTATATATATATATATATATATATATATATATATATATATATATATATATATATATACAAGTACCGGATGCCTATACCTCATACTTATTCACTACAATGCATAACAATAGATTCTCACCGCATTAAATACACATAGACATAATCGCTCACACTTAATCGTCTATTCATCAGTCAACATCTTTCACATTTATTTATTCGCTAACGCATCTCATTAATTCCTGCACATATGCATATTTACATATGACAATCACAATCATACCATGCGATTCATATAACACTCATTCACTACCCTCAATCCTTTTTCCGGACTATAGATACGTCGCTCATGCTCTACCGGGAACAACGTCTCGGTCATTCTACCCCGGTAACTACCTCACTAGGAACGACGCATCGCCGTTCTACCCTGGTGAGTAGAATCTCTCTACATATACATCAACCTCATTCTCATATTTACCAGACGCAATAAATATATATATATATATATATATATATATATATATATATATATATATATATATATATATATATATATATATATATATATATATATATATATATATATATATATATATATATATATATATATACATACATACACTAATACATTTCCAAGCATTATTTTCATTTCATCATATGAAGATGACAATGCACTCATAGAGACCGACACCTCGACCCTATGCAGCTACAACCACGGTACCGACTCATTCGTCTGTCAGATTCTCTTAGAATTCACTCCTCTCACACTTATACGGTTACACTATAACTCATCAGGTTCTCCAAGGGATCAAATATAACCATCGCATCAAGCGAGGTTCTGCAAATCCTCCAAGGGATCAAATATAACCATCGCATCAAGCGAGGTTCTGCAAATCCTCCAAGGGATCAAATATAACCATCGCATCAAGCGAGGTTCTGCAAATCCTCCAAGGGATCAAATATAACCATCGCATCAAGCGAGGTTCTGCAAATCCTCCAAGGGATCAAATATAACCATCACATCAAGCGAGGTTCTGCAAATCCTCCAAGGGATCAAATATAACCATCGCATCAAACGAGGTTCTGCAAATCCTCCAAGGGATCAAATATAACCATCGCATCAAGCGAGGTTCTGCAAATCCTCCAAGGGATCAAATATAACCATTGCATCAAGCGAGGTTCTGCAAATCCTCTAAGGGATCAAATATAACCATCGCATCAAGCGAGGTTCTGCAAATCCTCCAAGGGATCAAATATATACTTAATATCATACACCGCAATGTATACTACACGACACGTTCATCATTCATGTCCAAATGTTATGCATTTTTAATCGAATTAAACAATACACAAAATTGCCCAAACGGCTACAATCCCTAACCTAGGATTCACGCCAATCGGTTACCCACAGTACATCATGAACCATCACTCCAGCTTCTAAATCAAGTAAGGGTCGATCACACTCGGAACTCCAAGCTACAACAACACCCAACAGCAGAGAAGACTCATTCTGCTACGTTTGCTACACGCTCGCCTAGCGAGCTGCTAGCGAACGTTCGCCACCTTATCGCCTAGCAAACTGCTAGCGAGCTAGAACAGAAGCTACAGACTTCGTTCGCTACCTTGTTCGCCACAGCGAACCCCCAGCGAGTCATTCGCTACTCCATTCGCTGCCAGCGAAGGAGACCAAAACACCACTGTCCCAAGTCTGGGACCGTTCGCTACACACTCACCTAGCGAGATGCTAGCGAACACTCGCGACCTGCTCGCCTAGTGAGCTGCTAGCGAGCGACTGCGGACTGAACTTTCTCCCACTGTTCAGAATCCAACACCCGATGAAATCTCCCGATAAATCCCAACTCGTTTCCAGTAGCCTTAGTCTAACATTCCTCGACTAAATTCTACCACTTATTCTCCTTTTCAATCATTAAAACTCGGTTTCTACCGATCGAATCAATTTCGACCTAAAATGGAAGTTTATAGAAAACTCTCCAAAACTCTACCCAATCAACCATACACATACATAACCAAACATATTGATTAAGATAGTAAGATTTCACACCCTTACCTTGGATTAATCGAAGCTTTGAGTTGCTCTTGATGATTCCACTATTTTCCTCTTCTTCTTCTTCTCTTTTCTCTTCCTTTTTCCTTCTTCTCCCTTTCTTTCTATCCTTTTTCCTTTTTCTTTCCTCCCTTACTCTTATATCTTTTCTTTCTATTTCTATTTCCTCCAATATACCTATTATTCCAATCAATTTCCCTAAATCATCCACTTAACCAATAATTGAGACTGTCCGAAATATTTCCCACTAAACTTTCCAAAACTCTACAAATGATAAAATAGCATAATATGTAGACTTAACATATTATCACACTATCCCATAATTAAAATAATTCCAATAACTAAATTAATTAGTTAAACCGAAATTGGGTTGTTACATTTACCATGAATGATCAGTGAATCATGAACAATATTAATATATTGGGAATTAAGATGGAAAAGTGAGGGAAAACCTTATCATAGTACATGGAGTGACCTAGTGATGTAACTAGGAAATGATAGATGACTTAGATGAGAATGCTTGTGTGTTTGATGCCTAGGTGTGCATCCTTGACAAGTAGTTGTCTAGCGGTGATGTGAGACACTATATGGAACATGTGTAAATTTTTGTGTTTCCTTGTGAACAAGGTGAATGTGTCGCCTTGCGATTGTTGAATACAATCATGTTTGCATTGTGATCACATAGTCGGAAGAAATCCCTTGAGATGTATCATTCCAAGAGTTGATACTTATGTAGAGCGCTCCTTTGGAATGTAAGCATTGTTACTTTGACAAGTTTGATTCTTGTGTGTAGTACGAATGAAGCCTACGGGTAAAAGGCTTGAGATGGGGGTGGTCCCTTGGGAAGTGAAGATTCATATGGAAAACACCTTGAATTAGAATTCATTTCGCATGTCAAAATACATTACAAGGATCCATGAACCATGCCGAAAGTCCTAGACGTAGGAGAGGACGGGAAAAGGGGATGTCTTGATATAGTTTCCAACTAGTGATTGTTTGAATTGTTAAACTCAAGCAATATGTTTCCATATAATGTGAAGTGGTGAACTCAACTCTTGTCCCTTCCCTTTTGACTTGAGTTATGATTTGTTAGAACCTTGTAAAACCAAGAGAATCCATAAGATAGGTAATCCATTAGGATTATCATCTCACCCTATATTGTTGATTATATTTTAGGTGGTTCAGGTTCTATGAAGGGTAAGGACAAAGTTGTTTGATGTCCTTACATGTCTTAGCATTTAGATGACATTGGTTCTGCTGTGAAGACTCTATTTTGAGATCATTTGATATGATATAGTGATAGTCTTTTGGAACATCTTGTGTATATTATGCCATGGTTTTTAGTTTTTATATTTTGATATGTAATGTATACAATGTTCTACTAGGAACTTATTTGTATTTCAGTAACAAATTTGCAAACATGTATAATATATATCTTCGAGACACATATATTTATATATGGATCCTACAACATATAATTTATGAGATGTTGAGTTAACAACATCAAAGTACACCATATCTACGATCATTACTTTAAAAAGAAATAAAATCAAATAATATTACACAAACACAAAAAAAGTCCTTTCAAACAAATTTTGAAAAATAAAACTAGTAGAAAACCCGTGCTTCCGCACGGGTAAAATGAATTTGTACATATATATCTAATTTTGATAAATATATGTGTATAAGAGCTAACTGAAAGATAATGCAATTA